>SJYT01056517.1:0-251051 GCA_006410635.1 Cephalophus harveyi
AAAAAGGCCTTGAAAAAATAAAAAAGAACATTTGACAAACTTTCCTAGACTTTTCAAAAAATGTCAATGTCATGAAAGACTAGGAAGTATGAGAAAATAATTCCCAGTAAAGGAGAGAAAAGAAACAGTATAAAGAAATACAACACTGATCTTGAACTAGGAAAATGTGTGTATGTGTGTGTGTGTACACATACATATATAGTTATAGTTATAAAGGATATTAAGGCAATCGTTGTGGTTGTTTAGTCACTCAGTCATGTCCGACTCTTTGGACCCCATCGGCTGTAGCCTGCTAGGCTCCTCTGTCCATGGGATTTTTCTGGGCAAGATTACTGAAGCGGGTTGCCATTTCCTCCTCCAGGGGACCTTCCTGACTCAGGATCGAACCCTCCTCTCTGCGTCTCCTGCAATGCAGGTGGATTCTTTACCTCTGAGCCACTGGGGAAGCCCCATTAAGGCAAACGGTGAAATTTAAACACAGGCTACAGATCAGATGATAATACACTGCCAGTGTGGTTCCTTAAGATAAGGGTTCTAAGAGATAATGATGAAGTACTTCAGAATAGAGTTGTGTGCCTGAACCTTACATTGAAATGAGTCAGCAATAATAATAACAATAATAAAAATAACAACATGTATGTATTTGGAAAGAGAAACAAAGCAGATATGGAAAAATGTCAACACGTGGTGAATCAAGGTAAAGGGTATACAGGAGTCTATTTTACTAGTCTTGGAATTCTTCTGTAAGTTTAAAATGTAAATAAAATTGAACAAAAATCCTTCCCAACAAATAAAATTAAAATCTAATTTTTAAAAATAAGATGAAAAAAAGGACTGGGTCATGACACGCTGGAGCCAGCTCATACTGGCTTGCAAGAGCAGACTGTTAAAATTTCAGAAATTTTTCAAGCCAGTGGGCAAGTTGGTAACTTGAAATTGGCCACGGTGGGGGTATTGACACCACAGAAATTGGCAATTACTATAAATCAGGGCTTTTTTTTTTTTCCATAAAGTAAGTTGTTTTCCAAAATGTCAGTGACTGGAGGGCCTGTTTTTCTCTGTAGCTAGTGGAGACAGGGCCATTCTCTGAATCTCATCTGGCCCTACGTCCTTCCACCACATATTTCTTCTTCTAAGCAGCTGTCAGATTTAACATGCCCTGTGAGTTGCTTAGCTTAATGAAAGCCTCTGTGTCCCCAATATCTGTATAAGTTCAAATCTCTGAATCAAAGAGATGGTGGTGGCCATGGTGGAACCAATTCACATCCCCCCACGATTCCTGCTTTCCTGTGACATGTCGGGGTGCATACAGATGAGAGGCTCTCCCTTTGATGAATGAAATCTGCTTTGAGAGGATGTGGTACAACTTTCCTGTTTGGGAGGATCTACAGTCACTGCCAAGTTTCCCGGGTGGGTCAGCAGTGAAGAATCTGCCTGCAAAGCAGGAATCACAAGAGACACCAGTTCTTCAATCCCTGGTCGGGAAAATCCCCTGGAGGAGGAGATCAGTAGAACAGGACTCAGTCCTACCTTACCCCAGGGGCAAGAAGCGGGCCACTTGGCCTCCAACCCCCAGGTGGCAGGCTGCATGGTTGCCCCCAGCGATATCAGGTCCTAATCTCAGGAACCTGCAAATCTCATTTTAAATGGTAACAAAAGGGCTTTACAGACATGATTAAGTTAAGGGTTTTGAGATGAAACTTCCCTGGATTACCCAGGTGGGCCCTAAATGCAATCATAGCTATCCTCACAAGAGGGAGACAGAGGGAGATGTGACAAACAGAAGAGGGGAAGGCAACATGACCACAGAGACAGATATGAGAGTAATGTGTGGCCACAAGCCAAGGAGTGTAGGCAGCCACCAGACGCTGGAAGAGGCAAGGAATGGCTTCTTCCCGAGAGACTCTGGAGGGAGCGGAGTCCTTCTTAATTTCAGCCCTGTGCTGTGTTGTGCTGTGCTAAGTCGCTATAGTTGTGTCCAGCTCTTTGCGACCCCATGGACTGTAGCCTGCCAGGCTCCTCTGTCCAAGGGATTCTCTAGGCAAGAATACTGAAGTGGGTTGCTGTCCCCTGCTCCAGGGCATCTTGCTGACCCAGTGATCTTGATTTTGGATTTCTGGCCTCCAGAACTGTGACAGCATAAATTTCTGTTGTTTAGGCCATCAAATGTGTGGTAATTTGATAGAGGAGTGGAAACACTAGCATGCACACATCAGGCACTTGCTTGCCCCAAGGGCTGCCCTTCCAGGCTTCCCCAAGGAATAGCAGAGACAAATCTTCCTACCAAAGTCACAGATGGGTTCAGCAGGATGCCAAGTAAGTACCTTCTGGAAGATGAACCCCAGGGGGATGTGGTCAGGCCACAGAGAGCATCAGCCTCAGGGATACAGACTGCCTTGGCTCTCTCACTACATTCATCCCTGGAGCTGAACAGAGCAGGAGGCTCTGGTTGTGCTGATCTCTGTGGCTGCCAGGTTAAGCCCTCACCTTTCTCCGCAAGGGGACAGTCTAAAATGCCCAGGTATCAGAAGCTAACGCCACAGACAATCATGGGGTCAGAAGCTCGGGAGAAAAGAATGGGACAGAAATGCCTGCACCCGTGACTGGGATGGGAAAAAGCTGGTACCGAGCCTCCCCTGGTATCATACCTGTCCCTGGATGCCACCAGCCATGCCTCTGAGGGCAGGCTTTGGAGGAGGAGATGGTCAGCTGTTCCCACCTCCTGACCCCAGTTGTTGCATTATACCAAAAAAATTTCCATGATAGAACACATTTGGGCAAGACAGAATCAAGCAAGGTTAAACCGGTTCTCTCATGCAAGAGAGAAATGTTATGCTTCCCAATTTTTATCTTTAATATATTTTTTGCAATACATCTCATGGGATTTGTTTCATGAAATATTTCTAGGGGAAGTGATGCCTGGTTAGCTGGTCAGATACGGCCCAACAGGGCCCTGGGGAAAGGGCTTGGGTGGTGGGAGTGGGAAGAAGAGGCTCCCAGGTCGGAGGTTGTGATGATGTTCTGATATCCTGGCCCAGGCAACTTATAGTGTCGTCTCCTCTCCCCTCTCCAACCCCAAGAGGAAGGTGTCATGGTCCCCTCTTGCTTGTTTGTTTTTTTAACATTTGTTTATTGTTGTAACATTTTGTTTTGAACATCAAACGCTGCACCAAAATATGAGACATTTAAGATACTTGTCTTGGCCATAAACTTAGTGCTGAACTGATGCTTGCAATTAATTTCTGACAACTTAAAACTTATTAGTGGCTGCTGCTGCTGCTGCTAAGTCGCTTCAGTCGTGTCCAACTCTGTGCGACCCCATAGACCCACCAGGCTCCCCTGTCCCTGGGATTCTTCAGGCAAGAACACTGGAGTGGGTTGCCATTTCCTTCTCCAATGCATGAAAGTGGAAAATGAAAAGTGAAAGTGAAGTCACTCAGTCATGTCCGACTCTTAGCGCCCCCATGGACTGCAGCCCACCAGGCCCCTCCGTCCATGGGATTTTCCAGGCAAGAGTACTGGAGTCGGGTGCCATTGCCTTCGGCACTGCTATCTAATAATCAAATATGTCATCATAGACTGAATGTAATGATTAAATTAAAAGAGCAAAGTTTCCCCTTCCCTTTATTACCCTTAAAACAAGCCAAGGGGGGAAAAAAAAAAAAAGTAGTTTTCACCTGGGAAGAGCACTGATTTTAAACAAAAACTCAATTTTTAACCAGTTTCATGAGATGAGATGAGGAAACTGAGGTTCTGAGGAATGAATGGAATGGTGAAGAGCAAACAGACTGGGCAGTGGTCCCAGGAGTGGGATGGATCCAGCTGCCTCTGACTGGACTGGGGTCATCTGAGGCTGATCCAGAGAGTAAGGGTGAACTGCACTGGGGTGACTTGTAACCTAGCCTTGAGGCTTTCACAGGCCAGGAATCAAGAAAAAGGATGTCGGTCATCCTAGCTGAGTGATGGATGAGAAAGAGCAGGAAGTCATCCCAGTCTTGTTTCTTCCCTACCACGTGGGCAATGGCCCACCTACCCTGCTGAAAAGCCACTTGGTTTCCTTGGATCAAATCTGCCTGAAGCAGAGAGACCATGAATGGGGGGAATGTCTGGCACTGGGTGGGCTTCCCATTCCTGTTTTTTCAGAACTGGTCTCACCTCTGCTTTCTCATCACAAGTGAGTTGACAGGTACCAGGGGCAGCAAGTTAAGATCGGTGGCTGGCACATGTGCATTCTAGCCCTCAGACTCCTGGTTTTACAGAGAAGCCCAGCTCACAGCCCCTCTGACTTCACTGCCCCTGAACCCCACCTCTGGTCAGCCTAACCAGGGACTTCAGGAGCCACTGTGGCCTCTCAACCTGCCTACCCTTAACCAAGTCCTCCTACACAGCATCTTCCTATCCCAAGACTGATCTTGTTAAAGATGCAGTGACCGAGAGCGGCAACAGGACTTTAAAAATGCAGCCAGTGAAGGTCAGAATTCTCCATGCCTGCTTCAGAGAGGATGTGCTTGCTGGTTTTGGCTGGGGTGCCTGGGCATAATTAGGCCCATAGAGTGATCAGAGATTGGAGAACCAGATAAAACAGCTGAGCTCCGGGGATGGAAGGAAGACGACGATTCTGTCTTCCCGCCTCAGACAAGAGCCACAGAGGAGGGGACACAGCCTGGGCTGCTGTTCCCTCCCCAGCATCTTGCCAACCTAACTGTGGTCCCTGGACTACCAGCAGCAGCAGCACCACCTGGGGGCTTGTTGGAAATGATGACTCCCAGCCCCAGTCTAAAACTACGAGATCAGGATCCACATTGTAACAAGATGTCCAGGAAACTGATGCACCTCTTCAAGTTTGAGAAGCCTCACCCTCACAGTCTGAGCTTCTCTTTCACTGGAACTGAGATCAAGAAGGAAGCTGATGAGACCTCACACTTCCTGTCATCCGGTAAGTAGGGATCACTACTGGGACCCTCGAGGGGTCACTTTGCCACCCTCTCCATCATCACTTAACTCAGTGGTCCCTGACCTAAGACAGGCTGGGTGGGAAGTCGGCTCCTTCTCATCACCAGCCCCACTTGTCTCGCGGGCTTCTTGGGGCCCTTGCCTCCATCTGCCAAAAGCATGACGGCCATTTCTCCACCCCAAACTTTTGTGTCTTTGTAAAATGTTTAGCAAAAAACTGCCGACTATGTAAATCAGAGATCATTAGAGGTTGGGTTTTTCCTTAAAGAATGGATTCAGCAAAATGCTGTTTTCTCCCCGGCTCTGGGTCTCTATTTAGGGGATTGGAGCTCTTTTATTTATTTATTTATTTATTCATTAGCTGGGCCCACAGTCAAGGAGAAGGGAGCAGGGCTATTAATCTTTCCTGTCATCCATTCACAGATGTGGAGTTCACACCACAGCAAATGTGAAGTCAGCAGTACACAACCACAAGGTGGAAATTTCAAGAGAAACAAGCTTGGAGGAAAAAAAAAAAAAAATTAAAAATAAAAGGGGAGTGGGGGCGGGGTGGGAGAAAGCGAGATATGGAGACAGAACACATTTAAAATACAGCGTCTGTGACTCCCCGGGCGCTTGTGTGTGCCTGAGAGTAATCTTGTTCCCAGCATGGAAGTGCCATTGATATGTTAATAATAATTTTCTTTTCTCTTCATCCTAAAGAAATGAAGTTTGCAAACTGATTCTGATGAAGTAGATCTGTGTGTGTGTGTATGTACGTGTGTGTGTCATACATAGAGCCTGAGACAGACACACACATGCACACATTCCCTTCTCTGCCTGTTTATGGCACCTAGTTAGTAGATTCTGGAAATCTCCATGGAAAGGCAAGTGATCAGAGGCTGTGACAAGGTCTGAGAAGGAATTTGTGTCCTTTGGGGAATAATGCGACTGCCAGCTCTCAGGGTGGGGAGGTGGGGTCTAGGCTGCAATAACCATGCTTTTCACTGCAGTGGAGCCCCACAAAAGCTCCCACAGGGAGTTCTAAACACAAAGAGACCCCACCAACCAGTGTCCTTGAATCAGTGCTGGGCAATGAGAAGGTAAACCAGAAGGATCAGCCCCCAGCTTCCAAGAGCAGGCAGTTTTCTAGAGCCTAACCACATTTCCTTCTTGCTGTGTTCCTATCTGGGGGACTTGATACTTCAGCTCTTTGCTGGTCAGCTCTTTCTCCTACTAGACCTGGAATGGATGGGTGGCTGAGCCACAGAGCACACTGACTTCTCAGAAAATTCCAGGGGCCCAGTGCTGTACCCATTCCTCAGGCCAGAGGCACTGTTCATGCCTCCCAACCTGGTCCAAACCTGACTTCGGCTTTTTCCTTGAGCCGCTGAAGTTCCCTTAACCCCGCACCTGCCACCTCTTCATCTGTATTTCTCCTCCCCCACTGGTCTGAGAGACTGAGTTTCTGGGCCACACAGCCACATCCAGAAACAGTCCCCCATCTCGGATGGAGTGGGGGCTGAATCCAGTTTTGCACGGAGCGCGCCCAGCACCACCATGAATAACAGCAGAGGAAGGCTGCTTTGGAGGTGGCTGAGATCAACGTCTCTCATCAGAATGTGAGCTCCTCAGGGCACAGAAATCATGTTTATTCAATCCCTGCTCCTTGACACTTGGTGGATTCTCAGTGAACATTTGCTGGATTGTGTTGAATTCTGGTTCAAAAGCAAAGCTGATGAAAAGGCAGGCTGCCTGGGGGAAATGGTTAGGTTTGTGCTGAAAGTGACTGTATGAGCTCAGTTTTCTCCCTGGAATGAGAAAAGGATGAGAGTTATATTGGCTGATCGATGGGGGACTGTGTTGAGAAGGATTCTGAGGCTGTGTCAGACTCAGGGCGGGAGTTTGGTGATGCCCTGGCAAGTCTGCCCCGCGTGCAAGAAGGGGAGTGATGATGCTGTGGCTCGCACTCAGGTGATGAAGGGCGGCTGCCTTAAGTCATGGAGTTTTTACCCTGAGCGTGGATTTGCAGATCATATTGGCCCCAGAGAGGTAGAGACTGATGGCAAAGGGCATTGGTTTAATGCATGAAAAGAGGAAGAAGGGCCAGGCGTGGAGCTGAGCCCACACACGGCCCAGGGAGCCCAACCCCAGGCAGTGGCCCCAGTGCAAAGGCTGGGTGTGGGTGCAGGAATAAGTCTTAAGCTGCCCAGCACTTACAGGCTGTGAAGCACAACTGATTCATCCTTCTGTCCAGCCCTGTTTCCACAAGTGCCACTTCCTTAACTGTAACACTCAATGTTCATGTCTGTAAATTGAAAACAATAAAACCCAGTCCCCAAAAAGGAATAAAAAGCAAAACATATTCATATCATCAGCATAGTACAGAGAACACCACCCCTATCCCAGTGATAAATATCAACTTCCTCAAAGGCAATCAGAGCCCCAACACACTGCCTGAACTACTTACAACCTCTTCTCTCGGTTCCCACCTCACCCTAGATTCCACCTACTCTAAGCTCCAGACCCGATGTTCACTCTTACCTCTTGCCTTTGTTCCTCCTTTCCTCCACCAGTCATCTCTCCCCACCCTTTGCTGAAATTGCCGAACTAATCTTTTAGGTTTCAGATTAGACGTTGCATCCTCCAGGAAGCCCTCCCTGATCCCATCCCACCCCCAAAGCTATGCACTTACTTCTGTCCGAGGACTATTATATTTGTCATTGCCTATTTACCTGTTTGACTTTTTTGCTGGACTATTGATTGGCATTTTTTCCGGTGAAGAGCCAATAGTAAATAGCTTGGTCATTAGAGGCTCTCTGTCTCAACCACTCAAACTCTGTCCTTGTCACCAAAGCAACTGGCTGCTGCTGCTGCTAAGTCACTTCAGTCATGTCCGACTCTTAGTGACTCCATGGACTGCAGCCTACCAGGCTCCTCCATCCATGGGATTTTCCAGGCAAGAATACTGGAGTAGGTTGCCATTGCCTTCTCTGAAAGCGACAAGAGACATCGTATAAACAAACGAGCTTGGCTGTGTTTCAATAAAACATTATATACAAAAAGGATGGTGTGGTAGGCCAATTCAGGCCCATGGGCCAGGGTTTGCCCTGCACTAGATGACGAGTTTCTCAAAGCAGCTAATGTCCTTTATTCAACTGGCCCTTCCATGGTGACTGGCACAGAGAAGATCAGTTTAGTTCAGTGGCTCAGTCGTGTCCGACTCTTTGCGACCCCATGGACTGCAGCACACCAGGCCTCCCTGTCCATCACCAATTCCAGGAGCTTACTCAAACTCATGTCCATTGAGTCGGTGATGCCATCCAACCATCTCATCCTCTGTCGTCCCCTTCTCCTCCTGCCTTCAATCTTTCCCAGCATCAGGGTCTTTTCAAATGAGTCAGTTCTTCACATCAGGTACTGGAGTTTCAGCTTCAGCATCAGTCCTTCCAATGAATATTCAGGACTGATTTCCTTGAGGATGGACTGTTTGGATCTCCTTGCAGTCCAAGGGACTCAAGAGTCTTCTCCAACACCACAGTTCAAAAGCATCAATTCTTTGGTGCTCAGCTTTCTTTATAGTCCAACTTTCACACCCAAAGATACTTGATCCTTAATGAAAAGGAGATCAGTGTTGAAAAAAATTGTTTGCAATCCCTGCCATCACCTGCTGGACTGAATTAACCCATCATACCCCTAAAGTCTGGGGAGGGCTGCCTGGGCATGGAGCTTGAGTCTGAGTGTGGCTGGGACCATCTCTTGTGCTGGAGAGTGACACCAGGACTGGTGAGTGTACTGTCTCCAAGGCCAGACCCCAGGAGGCCACACTCACCTGTTCTTCACTCTTTCTGCCTCCTCACCCATTAGGAACTGTCATTCTGGCAGGTGGCCACCAACAGCACTTCCTGAAGGTACCATTGCTTCTGTGGGACACTGTTTCTGCCCCCGCTGGGCACTTCCTTGCCCTGCCCTGAGCCAAGCACAGTCACTGAAGTTACTTTAGGGGCAGTAGGATTTCAAAGTCCCACAAAGAAGGGCTGTGGTTTGAGGGAAGAAAGTCCCTCTCCCCTCTTATGTGAACTTCCCCAGAGGAGACTCAGGTAATTAATGCCTCTTAGTCCCCAGTAACTCAGAGTTTTACAGAAACAATGAACTCTCCCTAGGAACCAGTCATGAGTCAATGGTGAGGAAAGGGGCCAGGCAGGGGATGAAGCCACAGAATTACCCCTTCCTTCAAGGAGTGAGGTTTTGTTACTTGGGTAAATTCTGTGACCCTGGCTCTGTATTATCCCAGAAGGAGCTCATGTAAGAATCCTCTTTCTCTTGTAACTAGCTTCCTGCCCAGACAGCCCAACAGTTTCTCAGACGTTCCCAAATAAGTATGAAATGATGTCCACACAACCCAAAAGGTTTAACCCCAATACATCAATCTCCAAACCCCTCTGGGTAAATAGGCAGCTGCATCTTTGGTCCCAATTTTTACTTCATCACGTTAAGATTGTGCATCTCAGACTTCCTTCGTGGTCCAGTGGATAAGAATCCGCCTGCCAGCGCAGGGGACACAGGTTTGATCCCTGGTCCGGGAAGATTCTACAAGCCATGGAGCAACAAAGCCCACAAGCCACAACTACTGAAGCCCGTGTGCCTAGAGTTTGTGCTCCACAACAACAGAAACCACCACAATGAGAAGCCAGTTCACTGCAATGAAATGTAGCCCCTGCTTGCCACAATTAGAGAAAGCCCGAGTGCAGCAACAAAGACCTAGCACAACCAAAAATTAATTAATTAAAAAAAAAAAAAGATCGTGCATCTCACCTTTGCCATGTAACTTGCATGGCAAGTAAGCCCTCCTACTGAGAGGAGGGGCTTACGTCTCTTGCCCCATTGATGTTTGGCCCATGTGAGTCACGTGACTCACTTTAACCAACAGAATGACAGCAGGCCTGACCAAGCGGAAGCTCAGGTGTGCATGGACAGTTTGCTTGCTCTCTAAATTTCTCCCTTTCTCCATTAGAAGTCCACGCTTTGGGGAGCTGCTGGTCCAAGGAGAAGAAAATTCTGTAGAGCAGATCTGAACCTAGATTTCCTTCTGGAGTCCACTCCTGCCCAGCCAAGACCAGTTGAACCCAGTCAAGCCACAGACCCATGAGAGAGAAAAAAATAAATGTTTGCTCTCGTTGCCACTGGTTTGGGGGTTATTTGTTATGCAGCATTACTATAGCAGGAACCAAATAACAAAGTAGGAAACTCTCTCCAAGTCTTCCAGATGATCCTCCAGGAACTGACTTACAAGGTGTCCAGAATGCTTGGGGGTACCTGCTGCCCCATGCTTCTTCAGCAACAGCTTTGACCATTTGAATCCAGTTCTATATTCATTAAGTGACAGGGAAGGTATTGAGCTTTGAAAGCCTTTGGTCTTCATTTAGTTTGGGCTTTCTTTAATCAGGCTCTGAGACTCAGGAGAAGCTCCCCTGGTCACTACAGGCTTTGAGGAGAGGGTCTGAGTTAGCATCTTTCAAAGGTGATAGAAAAGCCAGTTGCTTTTAACAGACAGCCCTTATGCAGAGCTACAAGGACAGAGCTAACCCTGAGTCAACTGTTTATGGCAAACAAATGAGGAATTAATTCACCTTGATTCCATAATTTCCAGCAGAATCTAGTCCTGTAGAGACAGAGTCTCTGAACCTCATGAACTGGGTGAGCCTAGTCCCTGGGTCTGGAAGATCCACTGAAGAAGGCAATGGCTACCCACTCCAGTATTCTTGCCTGGAGAATTCTATGGACACAGGAGCCTGGCAGGCCACAGTCCACAGGGTTGCAAAGGGTCGGACATGACCAAGCAATTAACACTTTCACACTTTCATCAGAAATGCAAACCTTTGTCATGACAGAAAAACATATTGAAAAGTTATGGTCAGTTTGGGGGAAATGGTGTGAATTGTACACTTTCCCCTACCCACATCCCTTTGCAAATTGACTTTGCAAGTAATCCCATCAAGAGGTTGAATCAGTTTCCCCACCCCTTGAAACTGACTGGGCTGGTGATTTGCTTTGACCCATGGAATTCAGAGAGAGCATGTTGTGTCACATCTAAGCCCAGGTCTCAAGAGACATTGGGCTTCTCAGGTGGCTCAGTGGTAAAGAATCCGCTTGCCAGTGCAAGAAACATGGGTTCGATCCCTGGGTCAGGAAGATCCCCTGGAGAAGGAAATGGCAACCCACTCCAGTATTCTTGTATGAAAAATCCCATGGACAGAGGAACCTGGTGGGCTACAGTCCATGGGGTCACAAAGAGTCAGACATGACTTAGTGACTGAGCACACACACACACACATGCTCAAAAGACAGTGCCTGCTCTGTTCTCTTGGAATCCAGTCCAGCCTTTATGAGAACAAGCCTGGGTTATACTACTGGATGAAAGACAGCCTGGAGCTCCAATGAGTCATCTCAGCTGAAGAAATCCTAGACCAGCCAACCCTGCAGTTACCCTGAGCCACGTGAGTGGGTCTAGCCAAGTCCAGAAAAACCATTCAGCTGAGCTCAGTCCCTTTTACCAATCTGGAGAATCAGGAGCTGAGTTAACGGTGGTTAAGTCACTGATTTTAGGGTGATTTTATGTATTAATAGCAAAACTGCTTGCAGATGCCATTATTAAAAATCCATTGGACATTCCCTGGCGGTCCAGTGGTTAGGACTCTGAGCTCTCACTATCAAGGGCCTGGGTTCAATCCCCGGTCAGAAAATTAAGATCCCACAAGCCAAGTGGCATAGCCAAAGGAAAAATAGTACATTAAGACCACCTTACACCCATCAATATGGCTACCAAAAAAAAAAAAAAGAGAGAGAGAGAATAACAAATGTTGGCAATAATGTGGAAAAATTAGAATACTTGTGTACTGTTGGTGGGACTGCAAAATGGTGCAGCCACTATTGAAAATAGTATGCAGTTCCTCAAAAAAATTGAATACAGAATCATCATATGATTCAGCAATTCCACTTCTGGATACATACATCCAAAAAACTGAAAGCAGGACCTGGAAGAGATATTGGTACATTCATGTTGACAGCAACATTATTTACAAAAGTCTAAAGGTGGACGCACTCTAGGCACCCACTAACAGACGAATGGGTAAGCAAAATGTGGTGTATAACCACAATGGAATATTTTTCAGCCTTAAAAAGGAAGGAAATCCTGTCTTAGGATAAGACATGGATGAAACTTGAGGACATTATGTTAAGTGAGATAATGACAAAAAGAAAAAAAAGACAAGTATCGTATGGCTGCGCTTAAATAAGATAACTAGAAATCATAGAAACAGAAAGTAGAATGGTGGTTGCCAGAGGCTGGGAAAGGGAATTAGCATTTAATGTGGACAGTTTCAGTTTTGCAAGAGGAAAACAGTTCTGGAGATGGATTGATAGGAATGGTTGTACAAGACTACAAATGTACTTAATACCACTGCGCTGCCCACTTGAAAATTGTTAAGGTGGTAAATTTCATGTTATGCATATTTTACCACCACAATTACAAATAAAATACAAATGCGTTCGGGCACTGCTGTTAGGAACTTCCTAGGAGTAACTAGCATTCAGAGAACCTTTAGCTATTCTTTGAAAAAGCATGAATCTCAGGGAGATGAGGAGAAAAGGCGTTAAGTAACAGTGGGAAATGCTAGAGCGGTGTCCGGCGGTTCAGAGAGGACTCAGAAGGGAGGGACTGTGATGTTAACGTTGAATGTTGAGTTAGTCAGGATTTTGGGGGTTGCAAGTGACCAAAAAAACCTAATTTCCATTGGCCTAAAGCAAAAACTGAAATTTTCTGATGCAGCTGAGAATAACATAGGCCCAGGCAACTCAGAATTGGAGGCAGACCTTACCAGCAACACTCGGTCACCAGGACTGGCTTCCTCTCCTCTTATTTCTGTCTTCATTCTTTCCTAGTGCTCTGGTGGCTAAGAGTCTCTCACCTCCCGGCGGAACACTGACTTCCCAAAGAAGATGGCTTCTCCCCCGGATCCTAATTGAAAAATCCTGGGGAAGGCATGTGCTTGGTTTGGCTTGAGTCCCACCTCCCCCTCTGGGCCAATCACAGTGTTGAAGAGAATGGGGGATTCTGACTGGCCCAGCCTGGATCATGTGACCTCTCTGGCCAGGGTTGGGGGGAGATTTGCTTCAGGGAAAGCAGACGGGGCTGCTGGCTGGGCACATATATGCAGTTACTACTGGGCACTTTTCTTTTAGAATAAAGTTTTTTTGGAGGTATCATCTCCACTGCTGAGCAAAGTTCACATACCCAGGTTCTCAATACAACGTAATGCTAAAGATCCCAAGGTTTGGAGAATATTAGACATGAGAATGAGGCTCAACTTCCTCACCAACTAGCAGAATGAACTTGGACAGTACATTAGCCTTTCAAAGCCTCAGCTTCCCCATTGACAACATGGGTTTAATATCACAGGGTTGGTGTGAGGGTAAAATTAAGGAATGTTTACAAATCATCTCTCACAGTGTCTTGTACCTTGTAAGCATCAAAAATTAAATTTAGAATAACTGTAATAAAAATTACTTTGAATATTGCCACCAGCCTGTTGTCTTTGCTGTCTGTCCTGCGGAGAACCAGAAAGCAGCTCTCTATGGCAGGCTGAATAGTTTTCATTCATTCAAGCCCCATCTTATCACCTCTGTATGCAAGGTTCATCCCATAGGTGGTTTTCGTAACGTTGCTACCAGGGTCAGGACTGGGCTCAGGAGAGTGAGGAGTCTAGGTGTCATGTTCAAGGGAGAAACCCAGGTGCAAGCTGAGCCCTGGAGAATGAACATCTCTGTAAATGCCACGCCCTAAGCACCAGGCTTGCTCCACCCTCACTCATCCCAGCCCTGCCAGCTGCACTAGAATCAGTTATTAGTCTCCTGTCTAGGGATTGAACCCAGACCACATCAGTGAAAACACCGAGTGTCCTAACCACCGGACCACCAGGGAATTCCTCGGGGTCTTGTTAAAAGGATACTACTAGGGCAAATCCTAGGCAATGGCACCCCACTCCAGTACTCTTACCTGGAAAATCCCATGGATGGAGGAACCTGGTGGGCTGCAGTCCATGGGGTCGCCAAGAGTCGGACACGACTGAGCGACTTCACTTTCACTTTTCACTTTCATGCATTGGAGAAGGAAATGGCAACCCACTCCAGTGTTCTTGCCTGGAGAATCCCAGGGGCGGGGGAGCCTGGTGGGCTGCCATCTATGGGGTCGCACAGAGTCGGACACAACTGAAGCAACTTAGCAGCAGCAGCAGGGCAAATCCAGCCCTAGAGAACCAGGTGGGTTTACGACTTTGAGAAGATATTCTCATCCCCTGTGATTCTGCCGTTGTCAGCCCAGGCCGAGACTGGGAACTGGCATTGAGACTGGGGTCAGCCACGCACTGATGTGGGGTTTCCAGAAGCAGAAGATTTCTGCAGAGATGCTCTGGGGTGCGGTGGAGTAAAGGGCCCTGAGAGGCAAGTGAGATGCACCCCACCCCCAATATTTCAGCCTTGCTGGAGCTTTTTCCTATTCGACCTTCAAGTGGGATGTCATTTGGCAAAAGAGTTCTATTGCTTAAAAGCAAAATGGTGATGATGAACCTATTTGCAGGGCAGGACTGGAGACACAGACATAGAGAATGAACTTGTGGACACACTTGGGGAAGGAGACTGTGGTACAAATTGAGAGAGTAGCATTGACATTTAGACACCACCATGTGTAAAATGGGCTTCCCTGGTGGCTCAGAGGGTAAAGCGTCTGCCTGCAATGCAAGAGACCTGGGTTCGATCCCTGGGTCAGGAAGGTCCCCTGGAGAAGGAAATAGCAACCTGCTCCAGTACTCTTGCCTGGAAAATCCCATGGACAGAGAAGCCTGGTAGACTACAATCCATGGGGTCGCAAAGAGTCTGACATGACTGAGCAATTGCTTGCTTGCCTATGTGTAAAATAGACAGCTAGTGGGAAGGTGCTATACAGCACAGGAGCTCAGCTCAGTGCTCTGTGATGACCTCAAGGGACGACATGGTGGGGGAGGACGGTCCATGAGGGAGGGGATATATGTATTCATATAGCTGATTCACACTCTCATACAGCAGAAGCTGACACAACATTGTAAAACAAGTATACTCCAATTTTAAAGAGACTTTTTTTTTTAAGTTTGAAAATTCCTGGGCTGGAAGTGGGAGAGAACTTGGCATCTCTTTAATAGGCAAATGATCGGTCTTTCCAAGAAGGTCGCTCACTCCCCACGCCTCTCCTCTGCATGCTCGTCTTTCTCTCCCTCATCCTGGACTGAACCCCACCCTGACGCCCTGAGGGCTGCCCCTTCACAGCTGGCGACAGTAGCTGAGCCCTCCAGCCCTCACGTGGCTGCAGCCAGAGCCTGGCTGGCCCCCGTCCACTCCCCTGCATGCCACTCCCGTAGGGCTGACCCTGGGCAGCTCACTCAGCAGCCTCTCTGAGCAAGGTCAGAGGTCAGGGCAGGGAGCAGGCTCAGTCACGTGCTCTTGGTCTCAGGTTCCCCCACCCCAGAAGACCTGGATCTCCAAGTTCCCATGAGGGAGAATCCTAATTCTGTCCATCCACCGATTACAGCAGAAGGAGGCTAAATTCTGAGGGCCAATGAGATTGCGTTCCAGTCCAGGGCATTCTTCCCCTTCAAGTCCTTTCTCCTCACACATAGAAAGCCAGGAAGATTTCCATGTGAGCTCATTTTATTAAGTATTTGTCTTTAAATTTTCCTTTGAATTATTTTTTTAAGTTTTTTTGTTTCTTTTGTTTTTTTTTAATGAAAAGAAGCAGACTCATAGATATAAGGAACAAACTAGTGCTTACCAGTGGGAAGAGGGAGGAACAAGGTAGGGGTGGGGAGCGGGAGGCACCAACCACTGGGTGTAAGACGGGCTCAAGGATAGTTTCTCCTAAGCAGGAAGTACAGCCAGTATTTTGTAAAACGGTTAAATAAAAGTTTTTTAGAGGAAAGGAAAACTATGTTATTTCAATGCTTCTGAACTTAGGGACTAGGACAAACAAACCTTTTTTCCTAGTACATTATCTCTGATCTCAATGCTGATTTCAGAGAACTGAGTTCTGCAGCTTTGGAGATAAATATCTAAGGGTTTTGTAAAAGGGATGTTATTGTTTTGTTTTGTGTTTTAAGAAATTAACCCCCAAAAAGCAAAGATCATAATGGTGAAAAGGCACCCTCATGAATAATCAATAACTGGGTGTCATCATCACCCAGTTCCAGGCTGCAGACACCAAGAAGAAAAGGAAATATCAGCTCTAGAAATGAACAGAGACCACCTTGTCGCCCCAACCAAGCACAGCCTCTAAGGCTTCTATCAGACCATATTTTAATATTAAAACAGAAATGGATTATATCTCCGAAAGAGAAGCGAAAATGATTTGACACTATGTATATAATCTAATTCAAATCATGGGCCCCTAATCGACATTTAATTGATGCGATAATGCTTGTTCATGATGGTAAATAAACAAAATATATAAACAGAAACATCTTCTTTGATGTTTAATGACTGTTTAGCAGCTATTTGGGTCAGAGCTACTGAGCCCTAATAAACAAATGCTTAATAATCAATTGAAACGCATTTCTCTGGTTATTGCCTTATTAAATCAGGCTCCAACTCCAACTGCAGAGTATTCCTTCCACTAGGAAGAAAATGGTTTGAAATGGAAGAGGCTGTGATGATAGGTCCTCATGTATGCTGTGAGTTAAAAGGAAAGGTTTTTCTCTCTCCCCTCCAACAATCAGATGCAGTTTAGCAGGAAGGCTTATTCCCAGCTTGCATGTATCTTAGGCTTTATTGTCCTAAAAAAGAGTCTGTCACCTTTCCAGGCTTACTTTTCATTAGAAATCCTCTCCTATTTCGTATTTTACAGGGTAATCCGTGTAAATAAAATAATCCATGAAAAGTGCTCACCGCAATGTCTGGCAGGTAGGAAGCACACAATAAATGATTTTCATTATTATTATTATAATCCTGACTTGTCACGGCTCTCTGAGCACATGTAGAATTCTCTCTTGGTCATCTCACCAGAGTTGTCTGGGGTGTTGTTTTTTTTTTTTTCCAGAAAAGTAAGCCTTGTTTTCAGATCACACCCTGCCACCCCAGCCAGCAGCTCCAGCAGCTTCCAAACCATTGTCCAGGGAAGGGCCACAGCTGTCTGCAGTGGGGTCTGCCATCAGAGCCACTTCCAGCTGGAGCTCTAAGCCTCGTTGATGGCTGATGGCATCCTTTTCTGTGTCACCTCTGGTCCTCACACTTCCAGGAGGTGAGACCTGCGCTGGATGCCCTAAACTGGGCTGCCAGATAGTCCCTGGGACTGACATGTAAGCCCTGTTTCCCATTCCTAAAGGCTTCCCAGAGCCCAGCTCCAGGTGACCACAGAGAATCAAGCCCATAAGGCGTTCCTTCCTTATCAGACAGTCTCTAGCCTCTTTAGCCAGCCTCTCATTTCTGTGCTCTGCCCTCTCTTCCCTCTCCCCTCCTCTCTAGCACAGCCCGCAGTGACTGGAGTCTGTCTGCCCAGGGTAGGAAGGAGACCCAGGGGTCAGCTGCATAGGTACAGAGACGAGGAAGAGGAGAGCGAGGGGCGGGGGCAGGCAGAGGAGGATGACAATGACGAGATGAAGCAGAGACCATTTGGTGCCAGTGGAACATTTAAGAAAGAGATTAGCCGAGTGACAGTGGACCCGAAGCCCATTGGTGTGCTTGATGGTCCCACGGCGCCATCGTGTGGCCAGCTCGCGTAATGACCAAGGGGCCCCCTTCTAGTGACCGTGGAAGCTCCTCTCCGAGTTGTCTGGGCCCCGTCCTTAGACCTCAGAAGCCCCGTGACTCACCCCTTAGGATAGCAGAGAGGAGACATGGAAAGCGGAGGCCAGAGCAAGGGCTCCGAAACTGTGCCCAGGCAATCTGAGAGGTCTCAGAGACAAAAGCTGATCTCAAGAGACCAGAAGCTCCTGCAAGAAAAGGCGTCAAGAGAAAGTCTTGTGTGAACAGAAAAGGCTACAAGGATGGAAACCCAGACCGCCTCTATTAGAGCTCTAGATTCCCAAGACACCTTGGTGCTGGGCATCTGGAGGGAGGGAGAGAGCCCAACCTGGCGGCTGGGGTGGGTGCCCGCGGTGCCAGATCTCTTTGGGGGCAAAGCGCTCCTCCCCATCTTCTTCTTCCTCCTCCTTCCCCTCCCCCTTTGTCTCCTCCCCCTCCCCCTTCTCCTATCTCACCAACTCAAACACAGGCTAGGAGGGCACATCGACGGGATGGTGAGAAGCCACGGAGATAGAAAGGACATCCCCACCACCCTCCGCAGCTCTGAAGAGCCATCACTCCCGCATTTATCCCCGTGGTCTTGCCAGGTTTGTGCAACCCCATTTTACTGATGTACTTGTTTTGTTCCAAGTCCAATCTTGCAACCAAATGCCCTTGGGAGGTCATTATTAAACACTAAGATTTGCAAGTCAAACTGCCTACGTTTCTTTCTCCAACTCTATACCTTTACTGGCTGTGTGACCTTGGGCAGGTCACCCAACCTCTCTGAGCCATCATTGCCAGATCTGTAAAATGGAGAGATCACAGAGGTGAAATGAGATAACATACATAGTGCTAGATACTTTCACATACAAGAGCTAATTCAGCTCCCAAAGCCGCCCACAGTGCTATCATCCCCCACTTTACAGATAAGAAAACAGGCTCAGAAAGGCTGAAATGACTGGCTGGAGGTCACACTGATAGTAAGGGGCAGAGATGGAACTTGAACCCAAGTCTGAGTGAGTGTTCATTGACTGTCTCCCCATCAGAGTTTTTTGAAAGCAACTGTCTCTATTCTCTGATCTAGGCTCAGTGACTGGCATGTGGCAGGGGCTTGATGCATACTTATTTATTGATCACCCACATCAGCACAGAGGCACCAAGTACGCCATGCTCGCTCACGCCACCCTGAAACTCGCAGCTTCCTCAAACACGCCACGCAAGCCCTTTCTGGTCTCCCAAACTTTGTATAGGCTGTTCCTCCTGCTGACAAGGCCCTTCCCTCTTGCCTCCGCCTGAAAAACACAGACCCAGGCCAAATTTCCCTTCTTCTGCAAGGGTTTTCTCTGCCCTTCCAGGCACAGCAAGGCTCCCAGATTAGTGCATGAATCGAGTGCATGAATTAGCATTGTCCTCTGCCCATCCCCTGAGTGTTCCACTAGGCAGAGACCTCCTGGGGGAGGGAGGCAAGGGGCTAGGGCAGGCAGACTCTCTCCCTGCAGCTGCGTCCAGCCTGGAGCACTGAGGATCACGGAGGGTCCTTAGTGAATGTGGGAGGGACACTGGAGAACAAGAGTGGGAGAGAGAATAAGGGGAGACGGGAGAGAGGAGAGGAGAGAAGGGAAGGGTAAAGAGAGGGAATGAGGACCTGAAGAAGGAGGGAAAAAAGAACGAACGGAGGGAGGGAGGCAGACAGCAGCCCGACTTCCAGTCACCTTATGGGGGCCTCTTTCCTTGGCAGACGGAGGGGAGGGAGGGGGTTCTCCTAGCGAGGGCGCATGCGCATGCCCGTGGTGCCAGCCACCTGGTCTTCTTCCAGGGCATCCTTCCCACCAACTCTCTCCTGCACCCGAGGCTGGTGCCGGGGCACCTGACTCTAGATTCTCTCCGAGTCGGCATTTTCCTTCCCATGCTGGGACACAGGCTCAGTCTCGGGGAGCAAGCACACCTGCCCCGCCTGTGCTGACACACAGATTTTCAAAGGAAGAGAAAATGAGCCTGGATGGTGCTGGGAGGCTGGGACAGGGTCCTACCAGCTGCCCCAGGCTGGCGAGAGAGTTCAGCAGCTGCTCTAAGGGTGGCCCCCACAGAGGACCAGAGGCTTCTTCTCCCACTGGGCCCCACCTCGTTCTCCCCTGCTCCTCCTGCACCTTGAATAAAGTGGAGATGATCGAGGCATGAGTGCTGTTAGGAGCAGACACACAGAGTCAGGGGTGCACAGGAAAGAAACCCACAGCCTCCTCTCTTGGACCAGTGTCAGAGCAGTGCTTTCTCATTACCTGCAAACAAACCCTCTAGAAATACTGCAGGAGAAATGGCATCCAGAGCTCAGCAGCTCCAGAGCAATTTGACAAAATAAAATGTCCTTTTAAAGAACATCCTGTTAGCCTGCTGGTCCCTCTGTGCATGATGTATTTGGGCTTTGCTTCTGCTAAAACCAAGTTGGTGTCATATCTTCCTTAGGGGGATGAGGGCAAGCTTAGCTCCCACAGCTCTGGAGAAGGAAAAAGAGAATGTCTAAGCCCCCACCTCGCACCCCAAGCTGGACCCAGAAACCTCAGCCCCAACCAACGAGAAGGGGAGTAACTGGAGGCAATAGCAGCCTTCACGTACTGAGCACTTGGTACATGCCACACCCTGCTGAGCCAAGCCCTGGAGTCACGTGGTCCTTCCAAAATCCCAGCAGGAGATTGTTCTCCTCATTTTACAGAGGACAGCTCAGAGAAGCAAAGTAACTTGCCTAAGGTCACACAGCGAGTGAGCCATAACTCAGGTTGTGAACTCCACCCGCACCCTGATGCTGAGCGCTTCTTGCCTTTTTCACTTTTCTTCTGCAAAAAGTCTATGGGTGGGAATTGCCAAAGATAATCCTAGGGACATGGGCTTCCCTGGCGGCTCAGACAGTAAAGAATCTCCTGCAATGCAGGAGACCCAGGTTCGATCCGTGGGTCAGGACAATCTCCTGGAGAAGGAAATGGCAACCCAGTCCAGTATTCTTGCCTGGAAAATCCCATGGACAGAGGCGCCTGGCCGGCTACAGTCCCTGGGTCACAGAGAGTTGGACATGACCGAAGTGCCAGCATTCACATGCACGCACCCTTGTTACGTCTCCTTTCTTGAGAAGATTCTGCTTAGTTCTGAGACCATATCTTCCCCCTAATTTTTACTATTCAAGTATTCTTTCTTTTGTAAACTGGTAATGAGTCCGTCTAGTCAAGGCTATGGTTTTTCCTGTGGTCATGTATGGCTGGGAGAGTTGGACTGTGAAGAAAGCTAAGGTGAAGGTGAAGTCGCTCAGTCGTGTCCGACTCTTTGCGACCCCGTGGACTGTAACCTACTAGGCTTCTCCGTCTGTGGGATTCTCTAGGCAAGAATACTGGAGTGGATTGCCATTTCCTTCTCCAGGGGATCTTCCCAACCCAGGGATCGAACCTGGGTCTCCCGCATTGGAGGCAGACGCTTTAACCTCTGAGCCACCAGGGAAGCAAGCTAAGCACTGAAGAATTGATGCTTTTGAACTGCGGTGTTGGAGAAGACTCCTGAGAGTCCCTTGGACTGCAAGGAGATCCAACCAGTCTATTCTAAAGGAGATCAGCCCTGGGATTTCTTTGGAAGGAATGATGCTAAAGCTGAAACTCCAGTACTTTGGCCACCTCATGCGAAGAGTTGACTTATTGGAAACGACTCTGATGCTGGGAGGAACTGGGGGCAGGAGGAGAAGGGGACGACCGAGGATGAGATGGCTGGATGGCATCACCAACTCGATGGACGTGAGTCTGAGTGAACTCCGGGAGTTGGTGATGGACAGGGAGGCCTGGCGTGCTGCGATTCATGGGGTCGCAAAGAGTCAGACACGACTGAGCGACTGAACTGAACTGAACTGAATGATCATAATGATAGCTGTTTTATGAAGGTCTTCACCTATAAAAGACATGGCTTCCCTCTGTCTGTCTCCCACAGATATTCTGTTTGTTTGTATATATATACATCTTTTTTAATCTGTGGAAAGCAGCAGTCTAGAAACCAAAGTTCTCATGTCTTTCAATGTTCCCCAAACCAGAATATGGTACATGAGTGTCACTGAGGGATGCAGTCACCTGGGGACCCCAGAGGTAGGGATAATACCTGCTTGAGATGCTCAGGGAGAGGAAATAAGACTTATCTGGCTTCAAACCAGACTAGAAATGAGTCAGGATGGAACCCAGACCAGAGCTGCCCCATCCCAAGCTGCCTATAAAGAGCCTGAGCTCCCAGGAAGCCCCAGGTCAGTGTCCCCCCGTCCCCCCTGGGCCCCACTCCCCTCTGACCTTGCCATGCCCTCCCTTCCCACAGGGCGGGGAGGGGTCCAGCATGTCTCACCCTCCCCCATCCAACAGACACAGCCTGGAATCAGGGCTACGATGGTTACCCCAAAAAGCCCACGTGGTGACAGGTTGTCCCTATGCACTGAGTAGCTTAGCCGGCAGAATCCGTTCATCTTCCTTTGGTGAGTGACGTGTCAAATCTAAGTATGAGAGGAAGAGAGAGGGTGTTGGAGTCTGTGTCTCCTGCTGAAAACTCCTGCGAGAACCATAAGGGTCTCACTGGTCCTCCCAAGCCCCACGCCGGGCCTGAAGGCAGTGAACTGATAACATCGTAGCCCCTGGCCAGAGCATGGCGGTGTTCCCAGACCTGACGCCTGTACCACGACGATCAGGGAAGAGGTGACATCTACGTCCAGATGCCAGGGGTTCCACAGACACACATCAGGGCCAGAAGGGAATTCCACGAAGAGGGAGCCACCTCGGCCATGGCCCAAGATTCCTGTTGCATTCTTGCTGCCTAACAAGCAGCCCCAGTTGCTCAGTGTACACAGCATGCTCATGGGTCTGTGATTGGCTGGGCTGGGCTGGCTCCTGACTACAGGATGCCACCAGGTCTGCTCCCTGTGGCTCATATTCTGGGATCCGTGAAGAACTGGAGTATCTTCTTTTCTGGGCTAACGGAAGATGCACAGTTGTGCAGGATAATACAATTACCTTGGTCCCGAACCTCAACTCCACCTCTAGCTGGCCCGCACAGTTCCTTCCCCTCAGCCACCCAAGTCTTCTCATAATATGCTCAGTGCCCCAGGAAAGATGTCCTCTGCCCTTGGCCCAGGTCAGTCTTGCCTTTTCCGGCTGTGCTGGGTCTCCATTGCTGTGCGGGCTTTTCTCCAGTTGCAGCGAGCAGGGGCTACCCTTCGCTGCGATGCTCAGGTTCTCATCGCGGTGGCTTCTCCGGTTGAGGAGCACAGGCCCTCGGGGCACGGGCTTCAGCAGTCGCGGCCGTGGGCTCTCGAGCTCAGGCTCCGTAGACGTGGTGCACGGGCTTAGTTGCTCTGTGGCATGTCGGATCCTCCACAACCAGGGAGGGAGCCTGTTTCCCCTGCATTGGCAGGTGGACTCCACCACTGGACCACCAGCCAGCCACCGCTGGCTTCACCCACCAGGGAAGCCCGACCCAGATCAGCCTTTATCACTCCTTCCCTCAGACCCTGCCCTTCTTCCTAAACTAAAATCCTGCCTCACAGGTCACCTCCGGAGAAAGCAATGCCCAGGGGATTGGCTCTGCTAAATGAAACCCGTGGGTTGCTAAAAATGAGAAAACTCAGTTTTACCTACTCTCCTAACACTCAAGGACATCGCAAGCCTGCCTGAGCCCTGAAGGGGAGGGTGGTCCCCACCCACAGACTCTGACCCTGGTCCCCAAGCCCCACGAACCAGTGCTTCTCAGAATCAGGGATCTCAGACAGGGCAGGGGATGCCCAGAGCTGAGGAGCCACACTCAAGAAATGATCAAGCCGGAAAACTTCTTCGTGATTTGGGTACCATGAGGGGGCGGGGAGGAGAAGGGAAGAGGGGGGAGGGCCCTGCTGGCTTCCCAGTTCTTAATTTGAGGCTCCAAAAGAAAGAAATAATAACAATAACCACCCCTACTGCAGCCGCAGCATTTCCCGCCCGTGAAGGCGTCCGAGAAAGTGCTGACGGGGATGGCTGACAAGCCGTGTGCATTGTAATTCACACCATAACAGCATCTCCAGGGCTCATGGATTTCTCATTGAAAAATTATGTGATGTCTTTTTGGAAACCCAATACTGAGTTATTGATATCGTGAAGGCAGCCGGCTCACCACTTCCAGCTTATTAGCTTTATACTTTCTGAAGGACTTTTTTTTTTTCTCCTTCTCTAATTTTCAACTTGGTTTTCCCTTTTCAGTTTAAATCGGATCACGAGGCTTGAGTGAGTGTCTTGAGTGTGTACCTGGGGAGTGGGTGCTCTGTATCACTGGGAGTGGGTGCCCTGAGAAGCATGTCAAGATGTGTGTGTGTGTGTGTGTGTGTGTGGTTTCCCACAAGGGTGTAAGTGAGAGTGTGTAACTGGGTGTGTACACATCTCTGCTTAGCTGTGTAAGGGTAAGCGGTGGGGGATCTTCCAGCTCTGCAGATACCTGTGGGCATGTGTGTGTGCAAACGTGTATGTGTGCGTGTAACTTCATGACTTCTCTGTTGTGTGTCTACAGGTAGAGTTGCAGGTGTACATATAGGCATGTGTGTAGGTGTGTGAGTACAGATGTGGCACATGTATGGCAATATGGGGTGTGTGTCCATATATTTTTGTACATAAGTAGCCGCATGTGTGTTTGCATATGTGTCTATATAGCTGCAGGTGTAAGTGTAGGTGTGTGCCTAAGGACATATATAGTTGTAGAGGTAGGTGTGGGTTTCCCTGATGGTTCAATGGGAAGGAGCCCACCTACCAATGCAGGAGACACAGATTCGATCCCTGGTTGGGGAAGATCCCCTGGGGAAGGAAATGGCAACCTACTCCAGTATTCTTGCCTGGGAAATCCCATGGATGGAGGAGTCTGGCAGGCTACAGGCCACGGGGTCACAGGCTACAGTCCATGGGGTCATATGCAAATGTGTATGTGAGTGTATCTTTCTATCTGCCTAGCCATGTGAATGGGGGTGTGTCTCTATTCTCTCCACATATCCATGTGAATCTGTGTGTTTTGAAATGCACGTTCATATACGTATATCTATGTGTCTTCATGTCTCTACATGTCTTTGAAATCCGTGGGTCCAATTGATAAAAATGAGAAAATTCAGTTTTACCTGCTCCCCTAGCACTCAAGGACATCTCAAGCCTGCCCGAGCTCTGAAGGGGAGGATGGCCCCCACCTGCACCCCTACTGCATGTCTTTGGGTCTGTAACACATGTGTCTGTGAGAGGCAGAACTGCTGTGGGTCGGAGGGTCACACCCCCTGGGGACCAATACTAGTTCTGCCTCTTGCTTTGTGTGACCTTGGGCAGTTTTCTTAACCTCTCAGGAACTCAATTCCTCATCAAAGGGAAGATGACTGCAGCCTTACCTAATAGAGCTGTGAGGACGAAGGGAGTTACTGTCTGTGAAGCATCCAGCCCAGAGCCCTGCAGTGCTCAATTCACACAGCCATTACATCAGCATATGTGTTGGAGGGGACAGCCCTACCCTGAGAAACTTCTCTCGCCAGCTTTTACCTGCTCAAGCTCCAGGATGTGACTGAAATCAGTTTTGTGCCTGGCAGACCTATGCAGAGCCTTTGCAAAGATCCCTCCGTGGAACTGACGGCCTCGGTTGACTTTGGACCACACTGCTGGGTATTAGTCACACACTGGCCCGGTGGAGATCTACAGAAGTGAGCCGGGCAGCATGCTGCCACCCTATTAAGCCACGAAGGCAATAACAGGTGAGAGGTCTAGAATGAAGTGTACAAGGTACAGAAAGTGCTCTGGGATTCTGTTAGCTCTCCGTCTGGGCCTCAGGGGGTGAGAAAGATTTCTGCAGAAATCCTGGAAGCCTAGGAAGAGAGCAGGTCTTGTATGTTTCCTCTCAAATCTCCTGTCTTGAGTACCCGGAGGTGGACACCCTCTGAGTAATCAAGGGTGGGGGGTCAGAATCCCAATTGGGGGAGTTTGGTGAGGTCTGAGTTCAAAGATTTACATGACCCAGAGAGAGGGGAGATGATCCCACCTAACTGAGGATGGATTTCTCATCAGCCTGGTGAGGGGTTGCTCCGATTTAATTTGGGAAAGTCAAGAGGCATGGCTTTCAGCTGCTTGCACTCAAGGACACCAGGTCTTCAAACTCTAGTGTATATTTTATACCAGCAGCACATCTCAAGTCACTTTTCAAGTGCTCAACAGCCATGTGGGGCTCATGGCTGCCATATTGGACAGTGCGTATCTAGACTTCCAAACACACAGAGGCCTGGCAATGTCTCTACACAGCCCCCAGATGCCAAATTCCAACACTGGGGCTTGATACAGCAGAGGGGCCGGCTCCCAAAGGACGGAGCTGGTTTCTTGGGAGATCACTTCCCTGCCCTCTTGCCAAGGCTGCAGCAGCCGGGCAAGATCCGAGTTTAGGTCTCAGTCCTGGGGCCCCTCGGGGGAGCAGCAGAACATAAAGGACTGCTGGGCAGCAGCTGCGGCCAGATGCAGGACCGGTGAGGAGGGGGAGAGGATGGGAGGGAGAGGAAGGGGAGGACAGGAGGAGAAAGCGGACAGCCTGGACTAGACCGCAGCAAGGTCAAATGCTTGAGATGGCGTTCAGAGCAGATTTGTGCAGCTGGAGGAAGGAGGAGGAAAGAGAGGTGAGGGGAAGGGAGACAGCCAAGTGTGAAGCACCGACTGTGCGCCGGGGTGTTTAGTGCCTTCACACAGGTAGGTCATCTCCTTTGGTCTGCCCCGCGTCCCTGTGAATCTGCTATTTTCCATTGAAGAGGGTGTTTGGGAGCCTTTGGGGATCTCTCCTTGACTGGAGATGACCATGGGCTTGGAGAGTGGGGAGGCATCCTGTCAGACAAAAGAATAAAACAGATCTCTCACTCGAGACGTCAACAGTGCACCCCATTGAGAAACACTTTGAGGGACTGACCTCATTTTGCAGGTGAGGACACGGAGGCTCAAAGAGGTCAGGTGAGTTCCAGGCACCCAGCAGATGTTCCATAAATAAGTGTGGAAGGAATGAATAAAAATGGCTTGGACATTTTCTTGACCCCTGAGACAGCTCCCTTCCCATCCCTGGTCATCTCCCCAGGGATCCTGGGGTGCAGAGGATGTCTGGGACCATGTGTCCCTTGGAGCCCTCATCCCCACCCCACCCCCTGATCACGACTGAACCCCAAACACCCTTCTCTGTCTACAGCCATCTCATACCTGCTGAGGGTAGATTGAACAGAGGAAAGAGGTTCTCAACTTGGAATCAGAAAACCTGGGTTCAAATCCCAGCTCCTTCATCAGGTAGCCTTGGGAAAAGCTACCCATCTTTCATTTGTGCTTTCATTCATTCATTTATTCACTGCAAAAGCTGGTGTGGCTAAGAGCCAGGGCTCTGGACTGAGACAGCCCTGAGTTACGTCCCTGCTCTGCGACTTAACTCGTTCGGGGGTGAACTTGACTAAATTCCCTAACCTTTTTGAGCCAAACGTGTCCTCCTGTGTAAAATGGGGTAGTAACTGGACTACCCCTCACTGCACTGGACCAAGGAGTAAATGAGATGCTCCAAGTAACGCACCAAGCCCAGGGCTCATCAGTCAGCCTGCAGGTCAGACATTATCCAGTGCAGGCTACAACGCACCAGGAGCTGGCAAGGCAGCGTGAGTCCACCTGCAAGGCGCTGCCACCCGAGAGAGTGGCAGGGTGACAAAAGAGCCACCACAGCGTCCAACTCACGGTGGAAATCCCAGTGCCCACCTGCCCCTCCTCTCTCTCTCCTTTCCCATTCATCGCCCAGGCATCCTGTGCGTTATGAAGGGACTCCTTGCCTTAACTCCTAATGGGACAAATTCGTTCCTGTTTAATTGCTAAGTTGTGTCTGACCCTTTGCGATCCCATGAACTGCAGCTTGTCAGGCTTCCCTGTCCTTCACTATCTCCCCAAGTTTGCTCAAATTCATGTCCGTCCATTGAGTCGGTGATACTATCTAACCATCTCATTCTCTGCCGTCCCCTTCACCTTTTGCCTTCCATCTTTCCCAGCGTCAGGGTGTTTTCCAATGAGTTGGCTCTTGCGATCAGGTGGCCAAAGCATTGGAGCTGCTCCAGTATCAGTTCTTCCAATGAATATTCAGGGTAGATTTCCTTTAGGATTGACTGACTTGATTGCCTCGCAGTCTCAAGAGACTCTCAAGAATCTGCTCCAACACCACAATTCGAAAGCTTCAATACCAAGTGGGAATCAGGCTCTTTTGACATGAACATGGAAGAGATGTGTTGGAGCCAAGAGGCCAACAGGGTCCAGAATTCCCAAGAGTGGTCAATCCTTTAGGATGATCACCCAGACCACACTCTACCCACAACCCACTCAGAAGCCAGAAGGGATGGACCCCCACACAGCTGGGGGTCATTTTCTCCTTCCCACTCCCAGGATTTCAGCATCAGGGCTTACTTAGCAAGCTGGGGCAGCCAACAGCCACACATATTCCAGAATCAGCAGCTGTTCTTATACTCAGATAACACAGCACAAACATCAAGTTGGAAAAAATAGTCCTTTCTTCGGATTCCCACTCATACCCAGATAAGAGTGTGTGTGTGTGCGTGCATGCTCACATGCACACACAACACACACACACAAAGAGACCATTTTTCTTTTTGCATCTTACAGAGAAAGGCCCCAAGCATTCCGTTCCAACTCCTTTCCATGGGAAAGGTGTTCTGTGCTGTGCCCCAGTGGGTCTGTGTGACTGAGTTAAAATGTGTTCTTTTTTTTTTATTAGATGAATTGCATCATTAAATTACATTATAAAAGCTAAAAATGCACCATTAATTTTCAAAAACAATAGTAAATACATCTCATTTCTAATACATGATTCTGCATTTAATTTTTGCCTGGGGCCTTGCCTTTTTTTTTTCCCCAGCCTCACTGTCTCCCTTTATGCAGACTATATAAATGGAGCTAAATTGCCAAAGAAATTTTTGCCAAATGTCCGTAATGTGAAAATAAATGAATTTCTAATTGGCTGTTGCAAAAAGAAAAATTACTTTTTGATCTCAGCTCAGCCAAGCAAAAATCTACCTAGCTGGAGTAATAAGATGCGGGTAAGCTGCAGGCAATGAGCAGAGAGACAAAAGGCCAGCGAAGAGGCTCTCAGGGTGAAATTTCTTCTCTTTCCTCCCTGTGTCCCTCCAGCTGGCCAGGCAGTCCAGCCTGAAACAAGCCATTAGGGGGCCAGGCGAGGATCCAGCCCCCCAGGAGTCCAGCTCTCTGCCTTCTCAGGGACCCTGGGACCCAGCTGTAGCAACACTTGGTACTCCAGGGTTTAAGCCCCATCTGTTCCCTCACTGACTCTGCAACCCTGAGTAAGTTACTTGACCTCTCTCAACCTCCAATTTCCCATCTGTAAATAATAGTCATTTCTGCCTTTTGTAGGCTGGTCAGGAAGTAGGAGGAGTTGAATTGTGTTCCTTTCCAAAATTAATATGTTGCAGTCCTAGCCCCCGCATCTCAGAATGTGACCTTGTTTGGAAATAGGGTCTTTACAGAGGCCCATACAGTTACAATGAGGTCACTGGGATGGGGCCCTAGTCCAACATGACTGGTGTCCTTATAAGAAGAGGAAATTTAGACAGACACATGGAGGGAAGATGGCATGAAGAGATACAGGGAGAAGACAGCCATCCACACACCAGAGGGCCCAGAGCAGACCCCTCCCCCACGGCCTTTAGAAGGGACCAACCCTGCTGCCAGCTTGACTTTGCCACCCCAGCACTGCAAGAAAATTAATTTTTGTTACCAAAGGCACTAGTTATTGGTATCTAGCTACAGTAGCCCTAGCAGACCAATCCATGAGGTCTGAGACACTGATAAACATACGCCAGCAAGCGTGGCATCTGGTTGCTCTGCCATTATTCTAGAATTCTCCCAGGATGACCCCAAAAGGAGGAGAGGGAAGAGACAATGGTGACTCATCACAGCCTGTGACCCTCCAGAGACAACCTGGGGGGCAGCTGTGCTGAGCAAGAACCCAAGCTCCATGACACCCTACCTGGACACACGTGGGAGCCACGGGTGGGAGAAAGTCATGGGGTTTCAGGACATCCGTGAGTTCAGACAAGGAGGGCATTGGCTGTGGTGGCCACAGAGAGAGCAGAGCCCCAGTTGTCAGATGCTACCTGAGATCCCTGGATTCTGGTGAGATCTCAGAAGGAGGGCCTAAGTACAGACTGAAGGTGAATTCCCTGCCAGTTCAGGGTGCCAAGGGGCAGGGGTTAGAGTCAGGTTTAATCGGTTTAAAGGAAAGATCTGGGACTTCCCTGGTGGTCCAGTGCTTAAGAATCCATCTTCCAGGGACTTCCTTGGTGGTCCCGTGGCTAAGACTCTGAGCTCCCAGTGTAGGGGGCCCAGGTCTGATCCCTGGTCAGGGAACCAGATCTCACATGCTGCAGCTTAAGATCCTGAGTGCCCCAACTAAGACCTAGCGTGGCCAAATAAGCAAATTAATAATTTTTTAAAAAGAGAGAAAGAGAGAGAAACCACCTTCCAATGCAGTGGGGGGCAAGTTTTATCCCTGGTCAGGGAATTAAGATCCCACACGCCATGGGGCAACTAAGCCCACGCTGCTACTAGAGAGAAGCCCAGGCACCGCATGTTGCAACTAAGACCCGGCCCTGCCAAATAAATAAATAAATAGTGTGCTACACTTACACATTTTAAAAAGAAGAAGGAAAAGAAAAGATCTAAATTGGCTCTTTTCTCCACCTCTGAATATCTACTGCAAGCCTCAAACAACCCACCACTCAAGGGCCACCCATTGATTCCTTGTCCTCTGAACACACAGTTCGTTCCCCCCTACTCTGCACAGACTGTTCTCTCGGCCTGGAATAATATCTCTTTTCCTTGGCTCCACTTGAAGGACTCCTATCCACCCATGAAGCCCCGTCTCCAATGTCCTCTTTTCTGTAAATGCCTTTCTAGCTGCCCCAGGCTGAGTCAACCACTCTCCAGACTTATCAAGGAGTCTCTGGAAGGAAGGGCTGAGTGCAGGCTCCTCCGCCTTTGCAGTATTCCGGCTTTGAGGATCAGCGGCGTTCCTGCTTCTGCTTCCTCGCTGTTCTCTTTCCCTCTTCATGGCTACTGTCACAAAATCCATCTCATTTACTGGGAGAGAAAAGCAAAAGACAGGCAAGCGGGAGTCTGCTGTCATCCCCATATGACAGAGGGGAAAATCAAGGCTGAGAGCAGCGAAAGGCTTTGGCCAGGGTCGCACAGCCAGGAAGTGGTGAGCTAGCATTCAAACCCGGGCAGTCTGGCTCCTGAACCCAAGCTCGCAGCTGACACGCTTTCACTGGCTCTTGGAACATGCCCTGATCGGATCGGTTTGGACACACGGCTCCACTGCTGTGAGGGTGCCCCTGGGACCTCCTCTTGCCCAGACCTGGGAGGAGAGGGGAGGGAGGAGAAATGGAGAGCAGACAGGACCTGAATGGACAGAGGCAACCAGAACAGAACTAATCCCCAACCAAAATCCCAGGGCCCAAACCCCGCTTCTGACAGGCTCCCACCTGGGACTGTGGCTCAGATCACAAGATTCAGGGGAGAGAGAGGCGGGGAGCCTTGTGGGGGGCAATATCACAGGCAGTGGCTGGCATCACAGGCTCAGAGTTCCCAGGATCTGACCAGGGCTAGGGTCCCAGAGAGGGGCTCTCCAGCTGGACAAAGTCTGTCAGCAGAAGGCAGGTCATCTAGTCATGAAGGCAAAATGGCAGGCAGTGGTGTCAAGCAGGGCGGGGGGGCAAGGTCAACACAAGATGGAAAACCTCCCTGGACGTCTGCAGACCTCTTCTAGCCAGAATCGGCTAGAAGTGCGGGCTAGATAGACTGAGTTCCCCAGGAGACCTCAGGCATAACCATTACCCCCTCCATCACTGCACGGGAGCTACTGAGAGGCGAGCAGGTGGACTTTGCACGTTGATCTTCCATTTACGAGGACTTTGGTTTCCCCTGGACAGTCTTCTTAGCAGGGCCAGCTCCGAGGAAGCGGAGAGGAACAGGGCTGAGAGGCAAACACAGAAAGATGTGATGGTCCTCAGACTCCATCCCAGATAGAGCTGGGTTCCTGCAGCGTTTCCTTCAGTCCTGGGAGCTCTGTTGTCTTGAGTTTCTGTCACTTGCAGCCAATGAGCTCTGTCTATTTCACCTACACTCAACTTTCCTGTGTGTCCAGCTCATCACCTCACTGTTATAACAGTCCCCACGGTACTCAGGCTGCCTGGAGAGGCTCTGCAACACAGAGCGTCAGATCAGACCCCAGTCCTCCAGCCCTCCCCCAGGAGCTCCCTGCCCACAGACCTGAAACAGGCTGGCCGCTGACCTGAGGACCCCACTGTGTGGCTGAATTCTGAGCCACCCGCCAGGCAGTCTGTAAACACCACCTCTTTTCCCTTTTGTGTGCATATTAATTACCCCAAAACAGGTGCAAAACCAACCTCGTTTATTATGATTTCTTTGAGCCTGTAATGGCAGTTGCTGTGTATAAATCCCGTTAACCCAGGGAAAGGATTTATGGCCCCAAATTTACACCAGCCGTTTAATCATAGCACCTTTGCTGCAGACAGACTTTCTGGAGAACAATTTGCCCCACGATTTGTCAGTGGGAAAATGGCCTCATATAAACGTTTGGAGGAAATAAATGCTAATCCACAGCTCACTCTTTCATTCTCCTAATTGCCTAGGGAATTTAAAGGAGACAAACTTATTTACTCACAGCAGGAAGTGAGCTGTAATAAACCATCACCATTGTGGGCTGTAATCAGTCCCCGACAGGGAAGGGGGAGGGGATCTGGGGTTTACACATCTGGGAGTGGGTGGGGGAGGCCATCGGGCCATTTAAGTGACTGGCTGATACATCTGTCGCCCCTCTTACCTCAATTTACCCCAGGCTTCCCTAACTACCAAGTTGACTGCAGGAAGGGTTCCTGGGAAAGGGGGTCCCCCTCCTCCAAGCTGTCCTGAGGTTTTAGGGGAGGAGACCCAGAGCTAACCAATAGAGCTTGCAGGGAGAGAAGAAGAGGTACCCTCTGGGTTGGAAGCAAGGCCCTGGAAGCCAGCAGTCCTGCGAGGAAGCCAAGCTTCCACTCCCATAGTTCCAGGATTGGGCTTCCACGAAGCTCAGCCTCATATGCTGGCCAGTAGAGGGTGAGACCACCAGGCACTTCCGAGTGGCACCGTGGCGAAGGAGAGAGCCAGGACCCAAGCTTGCTAGGGGACATGGGGCTCACGCCTCTACATCATTCTTCCTTGGAGACTCAGTGGCCTACTGTGGGCTGTCCCTCTCAGATCTCTTTCCTCTGCAGAGGTCCTATCCCAGCATGAGCAAGAATCTGCCTGTTCCCATGGCATCAGAGCCAGAAGTGCTAAGAAGTCCTCTTGTGACATAGGATGTGACCCACGTGTCTGTACATGGTGCCATTTTCACGAACCGCAGTGTGAATGATGCCATCTAGAATTGTGCAGTGCACAACCTGTGCAACTGCTCAGTGGACTTGTCGGACACTGTGTAGGGACCAAATATTCAAAGGTTTTCGTCAGTCCTCCTCTCCATCCCCTCCCTAGGCATGAAGGTAACTTCCCAAGAGCAGATGCCAGGGTCCCACCTCCAAACCTATACCCTCCCTACCCCACCTCTGGACTTCTCTCCCTTATCCTCACCTCATCCCACTCTCCCCAACTCTAATTTGGTCACATTCTTGCAGATCATCTTCAAAAGGGCAGAGAGTGCCTGAGTTTGAAATTGAACACAGCCACTAACCAGCTGTGAACACAGCACTTTAACTAAACTTCCTGTGCCTCCATCTCCTCTGTAAAAATTCTCCATAAGTCCTGGGGGATTATGCCGTCACTCAGGGTGGCCATGAGGTTAAAGGAGATAATGTGTATAAAGTACCCTGGCACAGCATCTGCTAGCCGGATGTTATTCTGTAGGCAAGAATGAGGAGGCCCTGAGGACCTCTCCGCTCTCGGCTTAGTGAAGAAGGTTGGATCACGTCTCACCAAGAAAACCAGACTGCCCAGGGCAAAGGGCAATAAAGTCTGGAGTGAAGATTCGCGATCTTGCCGGCTCAGAGCAGCAGGGCTCATGCCCAGTGGGAGAAGCCACAACTTCTGAGAGGTCAGTCAGGATGATATAAAGGATTTCCTGGGCATTGATGGGCTAGGAGCAGGGTGGTGGACATTAGCTCTCTACAGGGGATCCAGTAGCAGTTTCAGGAAGCCCAGACATGGTCAAGGCGGTGGTGATGGATGGTTGCCTCACTAAAGCACTGGGTGTTTTATTGCTTCATCTCCAAGCTTATGACAGTGATCTGTACGGTCATGTGTTTAACGTCCATCTTTCCCAATATGTGGTCATCAACCTAAGATCATGGGCTTTGTCTGTCCTGCTCATCACCGTATCCCTAATGCTTAGCACAGTGGCTGACCCACAGTAGGTCTTTGATAAATATTTGCTGAATGAATGAATGAACCCTCTAAGGGTAGGTATCTTTAGCACCATTTGACAGGTATGGCTCAGAGAGGTTGTGTAACTTGCCTAAAGTCACACAGTTCTGCCTTTGGGACCAAATACAGCACAGCAAGAAAAAAAAAATGGTAAGTCCTATAAGCTTCCTCTTTAATGCAGTAGGAATCGCTGAAGATACTGGGATCTGATTTTGGGAAATTCATCAATGGAGGGACTCATCAACAGAGGTATAAAGCAAGAAGGGAACAGTCTAATACCACACTGCCCATGGCCCACCTGGAACATGGATTCCACAATTCGAGAGGGGCTTGGCCAGACCTAAAGATGCTAAAGATTCCGTGATTATGGTAAGAGAAGAGAAAATATCATGAGAGGACTAAATGGTAGAGGTTGGTTGGAGACAAGCTGTAGGGAAGACGGAAGGGTCAAGGTTTCATTGCCCTGGATCTTAGCTGCCTTTGTTTTGAGAATTAGTGAGTTATTAGATAGCTATTTTGCTCTAAATTCTGGTGTAGGCAGGCCACGCTCTGTCCTATGTGCCTGCATCTTTTCATTCGATCCTCATGCTACTGCTGCTAAGTCGCTTCAGTCGTGTCCGACTCTGTGCGACCCCATAGACAGCAGCCCATGAGGCTCCCCTGTCCCTGGGATTCTCCAGGCAAGAACACTGGAGTGGGTTATCACTTCCTTCTCCAATGCATGAAAGTGAAAAGTAAAAGTGAAGTCGCTCAGTCTCCTAGCAACCCCATGGACTGCGGCCCACCAGGCTCCTCTGTCCATGGGATTTTCCAGGCAAGAGTGCTGGAGTGGGGTGCCAACAAACTGCATTAGTCAGGGTTCTCCAGAGAAACAGAACCAATAGGATACACCTATATATGGAGGGCTTTTAATTTTTTTTTTTTTTGCAGCACCACGTGGCTTGTGGGAACCCCCCAACCAGAGATAAATCCAGGCCCTCGGCAGTGAAAACATGAATTCCTAACCACAGGACCACCAGGGAATTCCCCAGAGATTTATTACAAGGCATTGGTTCACTTGATTATGGAAGCTGAGAAGTCCCATAAGCTGGTGCCAAGGGTGTAATTGAATCTGAGCCTGAAAGTCTGAGAAATAGGGGAGTCAGTGGTGTAAATCCTAATCCAAGGTCAGGAGAAAAGGAGGGAAGATGGCGAAGATGTCCCAAGGGAGACAGCGAGGCGGGAAGAAAGAGGAAGTTCCTCCTTCCTCTACTTTTTGTTCCATTCGCGCTCTCAACGGATTGAATGATGCCCATTCACACTGGGGAGGGCAGCTACTTTACTGCTTCCACCAGTTCAAGAGCTAATCTCATCCTTCATCCAGAAACAACCACACAGACACACCCAGCAGGCAGGTTTAATCTGGGCACTCCACGGCCAGTCAAGTTCACACATAAAAGTAACCGTCACATAAGCCAAGGAAGATGAAACTTCATTATCCTCTTTTTAAGGATGAGGGACTTGGGATTTTTATCTATCAACTGCCGTCAGTTGAGGGCTGCTTCCGGGAACGCTAAGTCCCCAGTACTTTTGATTCTCTATACCCTGGAATCCTGGAGAAGGAAATGACAACCCACTCCAGTTTTTCTTGCCTGGAGGATCCCACAGACAGAGGAGCCTGGCAGGCTACAGTCCACGGGATCACAAAGAGCTGGACACGGTGGAAGCACCTGAGCACATAGGCCAGGAGAACTGCCCACAGGCAGCGGCAAGTGTCTGCAGAAAGGAGCCCTTGGCTACTGCTGCTGCTGAGTCGCTTCAGTCGTGTCCGACTCTGTGCGACCCCATAGGCGGCAGCCCACCAGGCTCCACCGTCCCTGGGATTCTCCAGGCAAGAACACTGGAGTGGGTTGCCATTTCCTTCTCCAATGCATGAAAGTGAAAAGCGAAAGTGAAGTCTCTCAGTCGTGTCCAACTCTTCGCGACCCCATGGACTACAGCCCACCAGGCTCCTCCATCCAAGCGATTCTCCAGGCAAGAGTACCGGATTGGGGTGCCATTGCCTGCTGCTGCTTCTGCTAAGTCGCTTCAGTCGTGTCCAACTCTTAGTGACTCCATGGACTGCAGCCTACCAGGCTCCTCCATCCATGGGATTTTCCAGGCAAGAGTCCCGGAGCTGGGTGCCATTGCCATTGCCTGAGGTAAATCTTATTAAGAGATTATGAGCAAGGAACCAGTAGCATCCACTGCACTCAGGGAAGTGACTTGTACATATCACTCAGCTAGGATGCAACTGAGAAGGATTAGAATGGAGCTCTGGCAGACTCCAAAGTGCTTCATCTTGATTCTACTATTGGGATGTGGAGGTTTCCAGATGTGGGGGGAGGCAACGAGAGCCACCAGGACCAGGGCCCACCCTCAGTGAAGGCTGTGATTAGAAGCCTGAGATCAGAGCATCTCCTTCCCGGCTGGCTGGGGGAACAGAGGGGGCCAGCTTTCTGGGAGGATCTGAAGTGAAGGCAGAGACGTGGGATGGACATGCAGAGGGGATGACCTCGTGATCAGAGTTCATGGAAGGAGCTGGTAAAAAAACAGCTCCAGACTGTGGGTGTTGGCCATTACCAAGCCCTGAGGGAATGCGATGGCCTGGGGAATCGTCACAGGAGCTCCAGACTGAAGACTGTCCCTTCACCTGCAGCTGAGGACCCCCAGGCTCAGGAGACGGTCCAAACTCACAAAGCAAGCGTCGGAGTTGCAATTTGAACCCTGCCATTCATACTGGTGGGGTATATTCGTGGAGTCCCCCCAGAGTGCTATCTTTTAATTTTTACTTTATTCGGCTCTGCTGGGGCTTGGTTGCGGCGTGCAGGATCTTCACTGCACCACGTGGGATCTTTCGGTGCAGGGCATGGACCCTCTACCTGCGGCGCGCAGGCTCTAGAGCACACAGGCGCAGCAGTTGCAGCGCCCGGGCTTAGCTACTCCACGGCATGTGGAATCTCAGCTCCCCAAACAGGGAGCAAACCCGAGTCCCCTGCATTGCAAGGTGGTTTCTTAACCACTGGACCATCAGGGAAGGCCCCTGAGTGTTATTCTAACCACCAGGGATCGTGCAGCAACCAGAGAGTCCAGAGCCTAGTGGGAGAGACAGACCAGAACATGTAAACAAATAAATGTGTGTCAGATGGTGACTGGCCCTAAAAGTTACACCGATAATAAGCCTGGGGAAGGGTGACAGTGTGTACCAGGAGGAGGCAGGGGCCTGGGGTGCAGAACAACTGCTGTTTCATGAGGAGTGCCCGGGGAGGCCTCTCTGCCAGCTGACCACCAGAAGGGAGAGCGCCCAGCAGGAGTCTGGGGAAAGGGCACTCTGGGTGCAGGTCCAGCTAAGATGAAGTCCCAGAGGCCTCTGAGGAAGAACAAGCCTCAGTGAACTGATGATGAGATGGGGCATGAATAGGAGATGGTACTGGGAGGTGAGGAAGCACCCATGGGACCTTAGAGAAAAATCAGGCACGCACAGGGACTTGACTTACCCTGAGTAAGAGTGAGGCAAAGGTGCAGTCCGATGACCATTTTCACCCGATTCTTCCAGATAGTCCAGACTACGCTGCAGGACTCTCTTAGCCGGGGCTGGGAGATCTGGTTTAAAGCTGGGAAACCTTCCTCCCTGCCCCGCCCCGCGCTAGCTGGGATACCCTGCCCTCCCCCTCCCCAGCCTGCCCGGTTCCCAGCTCCCTCTCCCCGCTCCCCCAGCAGTCACTCACTTCCCCAAGACAAATGGCAGCTTCTTCCTGCCCATCCATCACAGCTCCCGGGCCCATCCATTAGCGGCTGCTCCCCCGTCCTGCCCCCAACCCCACCGTCCTTGCTCGGGGACGGGGTCCATTGATCAGAGGCCCATCTGCCGCTTGTCACATCCTGGCAGCCCCGACAGCAGGAGACAGAACTGTTGTTGGCCAGGCCAGCCTGAGGCCAAGGGAGAGATGAAGCTGCCCCGCCCAGGGCTGGGGGCCAAGGCCAGGGCCCCGCTGGGAGGGGCGGGCTGGAGGTGGCCAGGGTAAGCCCTCCCCAGCCAGGGGCTACTACTCCCGGTCATCCAGGGCAAAGCGGAAAGTAAGCTTCACAGGACAGGCTGGCAAAGGCTCCCATGCCCCGCTCCACCTCCGGGTCTGCTCCAAACTGGATGCACAGGCTGGAGGGGGACCTGGCAATTCCCTCACCCTGACTCTCCTCCAGGTTTCCCATCAGTAGCCCCCTGCTTGTGAGGCATCTCACAGGGAGGGGTGTGTGTGAGGTGGGGAAGCCCACACAATTCCCACGCTTCCCCATCCTTCCTCCCAGACCCGTTCCTTGAGCACACTGGATCGACTGATGCCCCTCCTCCACACCCCTTCCATTCCTCAACAGGGTCCCTGCCTGGCTCTCGTCCAGTCTCACCTTCCACCTGGAGAGTCCATGGGGCCAGGGGACACGCCCTCTAGGGGCCCACACTCTACCCCAAGACCACAGTCCAAGGACCTACACCCCCAGAATTCCCTGCCAGGACGACCTCAAGCTCACTTCCAGGGTCCACGCAGGCCTCCTTCCCCGGGTGCATCCTCCCAAGATGGACCACAACACTGGCCTGGGGGGTGGCCCTGGGCCGGCACAGACACGGGGCTGGGGATCCACACGCAGCACATGCCTCCCTTCACCGAGCGCCCAGAGGAGGGGGCACCAGCCAAGAGCCTGCAGTTCTCTTTGGTCTCTTGCCCCAGGTTCTGTAAATGTTCAGAGCGAGCCTGTCCAGGGTCACAGACTGGAGTCAGCATCCTCCTTGCTTCCCCTGGCTGCTCCCAACTCAATCAGTCCTCAGCCCTTGTGAAAAAAACAAATCCCCATATACACTTGAGGCTCACCTCACCCAGCTGGCTGGCTATGTAACTTATAGGGCCCAGAGCAGAATGAAGGTGTGGGACCCCCATCTTCAAAAAGCAAGAAAAACGTACCACTAAAATAGAAAACATTTTCCTTTTTTCCAGGGTCTCTCTCCTTCCCCACCCAACTCAACCTGTCAAGGTACTTATATCTCCTGGGTAACATCACACTCCTTCAGGGATGGAGACCCTCGCTGGGCAAGTGCAGACCCTCAGAGGCACCTGGGACCTCACACTTCGATGTGACTCCTGCATGCATGCATGACCCACTAGCATAGCTACCATCATCTCCATCCTCCAGCCGCTGGATCCATGCAATGAGCTCCAGCTGGAAGTGGGGTAGGGGAGAGGGTGTCAATCTCCACTCCCCACAGGCCTGCTGCCTGAACCCACCGTGGATGGGCGATCCTCAAGCTACAGCTACATACTCAACCCCTAGACAGGGAGAAAGAGGAGGTGCCAAGTCCCTGGGGTAGTCATGGCAACCAGTATACACCCACGGGCTTCCCTTGTGGCTCAGCTGATTAAGAATCTGCCTGCAATGCAGGAGATCCTGGTTCGATTCTTGGGTTGGGAAGATCTCCTGGAGAAGGGAAAGGGTACCCACTCCAGTATTCTGGCCTGGAGAATTCCATGGACTTTATAGTCCATGGGGTCACAAAGAGTCGGACACGACGGAGCGACTTGCATTTTCACTATACCCCACCCTAATCCTCCCCAGGACAGGGGAGGTGAAGAGGCAGTGGGAGACAGGTCTGGGTGTGAGTTGAGGCCACAAGCCCCCAGGACACACTCCATTGTCTCATCACATGTCACTTCTAAAGCACAAATCCAAAAACAAAGTCATGAAGAATTTCAAGATGGCAACCACAGAGCATGGGGCCTCTCTGAGCACTGAGCCCTGTGTGAGATCACGCACAGCCGCCCCTGCCCATCACGCTTCTCTTCTGTCCCCCTAGACGCTGCCCTCCTGGCCATGACCCCTCACACATTGAAGACTTTGGTGCTAGTTCAGACTCCTGTTCCCTCAAGCTCTGCCATCCTCCCCAGAGTCACCTCCCACCTGGACAACTCATCCATCACCCTGGCTGCCAAGTGTCTTGACCACCTCATTTCCAGCGACCACCACCATTGGCCCACACACTCCCACATTCAAATCCCTGCACAGCTCAGCTTGGAGCTTTACAGAAATCTCTCCTTGGTGATCAGCTAATAGCTGCCTCCTATGAGTTCCTCGGATTTTCTCAGCAAAGCTCTGGTGTTCTCCAAGGAACAGGTCAGCTCCTTCAGACACCTGGCCCTACACAGGATGGGAGTACAGAAGCAGAGTTGGAGTGGTGGATGCTCTTTGAAGCTGGAGGAAGGAGCCACAGGCAAAGGAATGTTCTAGATGCCAGAAAAGACAAGGGAACATTCTCCCCTCGAGCCTTCAGCAGAAACAAAGTCCTACTGACACCTTGATTCTAGCCCTAAGACCCATCTTAAACTTCTGACCTTCAAAACTGTAAAAAGATACATGTGTATTGCTTTAAACCCCTAACTTTATGACAGTTTGTTACAGCAGCAAATAGGAAACTAACATAGATGTTTCAGACACCCTCTTCTCCAGACTAAACTCACTCAACTGTCATAAACCAGGGAGTGTCATCCCTGGAAAGGGGTGACCTTTTCAAACTTCCATTCCCTCCTGCGGAGTTTTCCTAAAGATCAAATAAGTTAATAGACACAATGTGGTTAGCACAGTTAGGGAACGGGCTGGAAAGACTAAGGACTCAAAAACTGTGAGCAGATACTATTATTCTTGCTGTTTATTTTTTTCAACCAGGGCTGATGGTGCCCCTAAAAGAGACATTAAGCAAAGTCTGGAAACATTTTTATTCATCACACCATCAGGGACACTACTCATGGGTAGAGGCTATAAATGGTGCTAAACATCCTACTTTAAAAAAATATAACCCTCCCCCCACAACAAACAATGATGCTGCCCAAAATGTCAATAGTATGGGTATCAAAGTACTATTGGTTTGGATACTGTCTAAGCCTATATCCACTTGCCAAATAAAGCTCCCACTTCCTACTCCTGTAACTCACATTTCTACCACAAGGTGGCGCTCAGACTTACCAGAGGATGATTCAGAGCCCAGATTAAAAAATTATTCTTCAATTCGGTTTTTCTATCAAAAGTCATGCACTGTAAAACAGCAAACCATGTTCAAAGAGCCATATGGATATTCCTCTTTATCTAGCATATCATAGAACACATCTTCCATAACTTTCTCCTTTGTTCCTCAAAAAGCTTTCTAAGTCACTGGTATTCTTCCCATTTTACAGAAAAGGAAACTGAGACTCACAGAAGCAGTTCTCCTCTCAAATGGTGGGCCTCCCTCCCGGTGGTACCACTTGATTGTTGGCTGGGGATTCCTGGCCCTGGGGTTCTGGATCATTTGGTTTAAAGCCCTGCTTTCACAAACTCTCCAAAAAATCCAGGACACACTCCCTGCATTTGGGGAACCCCCCAGAGCTGACCCACACCGGCTCCTCCCTGTCTGTGCATTCTGCATTCGTCCACCTGGGCTGCTAGAGGCTTAATACCTGAACCCAGAGGTTCCCAGACATCTGTGTGTTGAAATCCCATGGTGAACTTCATAACGCACTAGTGCCCACGTCTCGCCCGGAGGGTGAATTCATCTGGAATGTTTTAAAGATTCCACAAATGATCCCACTTGTGCAGGTAAACCCGGGAGCCACTGCCTTCACTGGCATCCTCTAAAATAAACACCATTCTTTTCCAGCATCCCTCTGCTGAGTAACTGTTCTGAAGACTGAGGGGAAGGAGCCCGAGGTCTTCCTCCGTCTCTGGGGCCCGTGCACTCACATCTGTTTCTGACCCCACCCCCTCTCTTGGGCAAGCAGCAGCCCCAACTCTGCCTTTAAAAGTATGTCACAGTCACGCTTGTCAAGGAAGTTTCTGTTTCCATAAAAATCCAGTGCTTTTCCTGAAAAGAACTGCTATGAAACAAATTACTTTCTTGCCATTATTTATAAAGTAAAACACCACCCAGAACAGGGGTCCTCAAACCTGTCTGTACTTGAACATCATGTGGTCTTAAGAAAGCCTCAGTGTCTGGGCTATGCCCCAGACCAATCACATCAGCATCTCTAGGTATCGTTAAAACCGCTCCAGGTGGTTGGATGTGCAGCCAGGCTTGGGAACCAGCAGTCAAGATCCTGCTTCTCTGAGTGTGATCCCGGACCCCAACAGCATCAGCATTGCCTGAGAGCTGGTGAGAAAAGCTGAGTATCAGGCCCTACCCCTAGACCCACTGCATCAGAATCTGCATTTTAACAAGGCGATTCCTGTGCACATTACAGTTCCAGAAGCATCTAGTATGACCTGCCCCCTCCTCCACAACCTTCAGCCGCTGACCACCCCTGCCAGGTCAGGTCCACCTCCTGTTGTCCTCGCATCCCAAACCCCTCCTGGCAATGGTGCTGTTTGAAGACTGCTCTGCACAGAGCCCGAGGTAGGGGACACGTTCTTTTCCTGAACCACCAAGTTTTCCATCCATTTTATCTCATTCATTTATTCTCGGTCAGTCAGTTTGTCAAGAGATTTATGTGCAGAGTTTTCTATGTACCCACCACTGTAGACATGCCACAGTGCACAGGACAGATGCTTCTGATGGATACAAACAAACCACCAAATGGACTCTAAAAACTGCAATTTGTGATGAATCTGAAGAGGAAACTAAGGGACCTCTCTGGTGGTCCAATGGTTAAGACTACGCCTCCCACTGCAGAGGGTGTGGGTTCATCCCTGGGCAGGGCACGAAGGTTCCACATTCCTCGCGGCCAAAAAAAACCCATAAAACAGAAGCAATAGTGTAACAAATTCAATAAAGACTTAAAAAAAATAAAAAGAAGTTCACATCAGAAAAAAGAGAGTAAGCCAACAAAAGACCAAGATAAAGAGGAAACAGAGGTGCTCAGAGCCCCTTAGGCAGTGGCTGGGCGGCTGCTCTGATAAGATGAAGGCAATCTAAAATCCAGGCCACGGGAGGGAACCAGCCGTCAGAAGCACGAAGACTTAAGCAGTGGAGGCAAAAAGTCCCGACATGGCAAGTGCTGAGTGTCAGGTGTTCTAGAAACATAAATGAAGTCGATGTGGCTGCACCCGAGTGATCAGTGGGACCCAGTGGTGCAGAAAGATTGGAGAGATGAACAAGGAGTAAGACCTGGCAGGGAGTCAGAATTTTATCACATATGCACTTGGGAGCCTTTAAAGGTTTCTAAGTAGGGGGGTGATGGGATTAGTAGTGGTTTAGAAAGCGCCTTTTGACTGAGGGTAGAGAATGGACTGGAAGCAACCAGGGTCCAAGGCAGAGAAGACAAACTTTGAAGCCAGGCAACCAGGGTTCAAGTGGCAGGGTGTGACCTTCCCGTGCACTGACGCTGCGGTGTGCACACCAGCCAAGGTGAGCTGCAGGGCAGGGAAGGACTAGGAAGACGCCTTCACACCTTCAAAGGGTTAACTGAACACCTACTGTTTTTTTAATTCAAAGTTAAACAAATCAAAATGAAAAGGCTGATTCTCTGCTTCTCTGGTGCCTTTTTTTCCAACCTGAGATGACCAGCCAGAAATTGCCTTTCAGAAGACATGGACCCATTTGCTTGCAAACAGTGGGACAGAAATGCCAGTTAAAAACCAGCTGAAGGGTCTGTTCTCTATAGAACCTCACTCCTCCCCTACCTCCAGGCACAGGTGCCTGAAAGCTTTAATACAGAGAGGGCTGCAAGGTCCGGTGGGTTTCTAGTGGGGCAGCTGTGTTAAAGAGCAGGGCAGCACTCACATCGAAGCCCCTAAGGATGGCGTCCCCCGGAGCTGTGTTAATCTACACAGAGACGCGGGCTAGGCCAGGGGGTCTAGTGGAAGAAGGGAGGCAGGGAAGCCAGCTTAAAGTGTTTGCCAATTGGATGGCAAAGAAGAGATGAGGCACATTTCGAGGGCAGACTAAAGAAACTGGACTGTCAGAGGGACCAGCCAGGCTAGTGGTTTGAGCGAGGACTGTGGGACTAGGGCGAGACTTTTGTTAAGTTGGGAGAGTCTTGATGGGGAGGATTCAAGAGGATCTTCAGTAAATCAAGGAGGGATGAGAGAAACTATCACTGGGGCTTCAGTTTATATTTCACTGATGACTAGTTTATGAGTCAGGGTTCTCTAGAGAAGCAGAACCAATAAGGAGGTAGGTATATGTATATGTATGTATATATATAAAGCAAGATTTATTATAAGGAATTGACTCACATGATTATGATTATGGAGGCTGACAAGTTCTAAGATCTGCCAGACAGATGGAGAACCCAAGAAAGACAGTGGTATAGTTCTAGTCTGAAAGCCAGGCTCAAGACTCAAGAAGAATCAGTATTTCAGCTCAGGTCCAAAGGCAGAGGGAAAAATTATGTCCCAGTTCAAAGGCAGCCAGACAGGAGGAGTTCTCCCCTACTCGCTAGAAGGTCAACGTTTACATGCTACTCAGACCTTCAGCTGATTAGATGAGGCCAGCCCACATTGAGAACAGCAATCTGCTTTCCTCAGTCTACCAATTCAAATATTAATCTCATCTAGAAACATCCTCACAGATATACCAAGGATAATGTTTGACCGTGTCTGGAAACCTCATGGTCCAGTCAAGTTGACACATAAAATTAACCATCATGGTAATTATGGTTGTAAATGTTTTGCTTTGTTTCAGAGATATATACATTTATTCTCTGATGAATTATAGGGTTTTAGCCTTTGGCTATTATATTAGCTACCAGTGATTTTCTTTATCAATTTACAGACATTAACATTTTGTCAGGACATATGTCAATAGGTTTTTGCAGTTTGACTTTTGCTTGGAGGATACATCTTGAAATACAGACATGTAAACATTTTGCAAGATACATCTGTCCATCATTTTCCTTGGTGGTTCTATCCAAGGTCATGGATAAAACCTTTCTGTTCCAGAGATCAAGTAATTCTCTCTAATACTTCCTCCTAGCCTTTTATTGTTTTATTTTTTAACTTTCCACTGCTTCACCCATCCATTTTTTATTTGTTGGACTCTAGAATGAGATGAAGACCTAAATTGATTGTTTTCTAAATAACCAGGTTTTACAGACAGCTTTACTGAATAATCCATCCCTCCTCTATTGATATGTGACCCTTCATTTCCCACAAGTTCTTATTCAGGACTATATCTATTTCACCCCATCGATTTGTCCATCTGGCCTTATGCCAGTAACATACTGGTTTTATTATTGTAGCTTTATAATGCATTTTAATACTCGGTAAGACATGCCTTTCTCCAAATCAATTTAGGTGTTCTCATCTTGTTTTTTTTTTCTCTCACATGCCCTTTAGAATCTGGTTTTATCCCTTTTTTGGCTTGTCATCACAGGGATGTGACTTTGACATCCCTGGGGGGTGGTGTTTGTGAGGACACCTCCAACCAGCTCAACCTGCCCAAGGTCCCTCATTTAAGGCCTGCTCTCCCCATCTGAGAGTAGATGGCCCGTGGCTCACAGACTCACCGGGAAACACAGGCTACTGTGGCTGAGACAGCTGGGGCAGCCCTGCGTGTTCCTCCCCCACTAGTTCAGTGTTTGTCCTAAATAAAAGCCCATTTTTATTCTTGTAGGAGCTGAGCCGGGAGATGTTTTACACCCCGGTTCTAGCCCACCATGATCTATGTCCCTTTTACAAACTTATCTCTGGGTTTTTGCTCAGTTTATAAGCGAGGGGCAATCTTTCTTCCCTAAAGCCTCCTTCCACCACAGTCTGGAGGAACCTTGAGATTTCCTGCCGATGATTTAAAGGGCTATAACACTCGCAGGCTAGATTTGTTTTAGTGTCCATAAAACTCAAAAATTTCATAAAACAATTGGTGAAAATAAAATTACCAAAAAATGATATAGTGCCAGCAGACTGTATAATAGTTACGGGAGAAATGGAGACTGTGATTCACTGGGGGATAAAAATGACAATGTATTTATTGCAGTGCACTGACAAGAAACTAATTTGTCCCTTTTACTTTTGAGACAGGGCAAGAATTCCGATTTTTCTCTTCCTGCTCTGACTCTGACAGGGGAGCAGAAGATGGTAGCAAATTGTTCTCGGCTTCAGGAGCTGTGTGCTTGTGTTTGTGTGTTTGTGTGTGTACTTGCGTTTGTGTGTGTGTGAGTGTACCAACATGAAGAGTTTCAAGAAAAATAAAACTATCTTTCTTACCTTACCTTGGCCTATGTCTTTCTGACCCTCAAAAAAGTTTTATTTCGCCTAAAATATGTGTGTGTGTGAGCTTGTGTATTGCATGTGTGTATTGTATATTTGTAAGTATGTCGATATGTGTGGGTGTATGTGTTTGTGTACACATGTCATATTGGGCCATTATCTGCAATCTTTGCAGAGGTAGAAAAATGAATATTGAGTTACCAAAAAGATACGTGTTCTAAAGAAAAAAGGAAAACAGAAACGTACCAGCAAAAATAAAATAAATGAAAACTTAGACTATGGGAAAAGAATAGAAATCAGACCAATGATTAATGGCAAGAAAACTCAAAGGGACCTTCCGGAGTTAAGGGAAATGTTCTATGTCTTGAATGGGGTGGGGTTCCATAGGCGTATACATTTGTCAAAAGTCATTGATCTATAAACCTAAAATGTATGGATTTTATGTAAATTATACCTCAATCAAGTTGAATTAAAAAAAAAAAAACAATCCTTAGACTAGAAGACAGGAACAAAGGGGAAGGAAGTTGCTTCTAACCTGATGGGTAATGATCACACAGAGTCTGGCACATTGTAGAGCCCAGAGGGCAGTCCCTGAGTGAATGGATGAATGAATAAAAAGAATGAATGAAGCATGTGTGTGCGAGCTAAGTTGTGTCCGACTCTTTGTGACCCTATGAACTATAGCCCACCAAGCTCCTCTGTCCATGGGATTCTCCAGGCAAGAATGTTGGAGTGGATTGCCATTTCCTTCCCCACGGGATCTTCCTGACCCAGGGATTGAACCTGAGTCTCTGATATCTCCTGCATTGGCAGGCAGGTTCTTTACCACCAGTGCCACCTGGGAAGACCAATGAATGAAGGGCTAGACTTAATTTACCCCAAAGACGGAGCCCATTGTTCAGGATGAAGTAAGCTATGGACCGTGACTTATGGGAAGGTCTTATTACACCCACTTTACAGATGAGGCAGTTGAGGCTTAGAAAGTTCACCTGACTTGGCAGATCTCACAATGAATAAGAGGCAAGAGAAAGTGATTTGGCTTCCTTTGGCCAAAAGTCGTCGTCTCAGTGAGGGAGGGTAGGGTTAGGATGGCCCCTGCCAGGCTGATTGGAGCCTTCTCAGATCATGAAGCCCTGCGCACATTGCTGGTGCCAGCGGGGCGAGCCTTCTCAGATCATGAAGCCCTGTGCACATTGCTGGTGCCAGCGGGGCGGGAGACTGTCCACCATGGACTCTCGGGACTGGCCTACCTCCTTGCCCACCCTCCCCCAGCTGGCTCCCTGCAGGAAGCTGGTTCAGGGCACTCCCCTGGGATTCTGAGGAGCCATAAAAGGTGACTGAGGGCAGGACAGAGATGAGGCACCAGGTGGGAGTGGGCGGGGACATGCAATTAACACCAGACCCCACACCTGAGGGTGAGAGAGAGTGGGAAGAGTGCGCTGGAGCGCAGCCCCCCAGGTGGGACACAGTTGCAGGGAGGAGAAGGGGCAGAGAGATGGAGCCCAGCTCTCTGTCTTCAGTTCAGTTCAGTCGCTCAGTCGTGTCCGACTCTTCATGACCCCGTGACTGCAGCACACCAGGCTTCCCTGCCCATCACCAACTCCCAGTGCTTGCTGAAACTCATATCCATTGAGTCAGTGATGGCATCCAACCATCTCATCCTTTGTCGTCCCCTTCTCCTCCCACCCTCAATCTTTCCCAGCACCAGGGTCTTTTCTAATGAGTCAGCTCTTCACAGCAGGTGGCCAAAGTATCGGAGTTTCAGCTTTAGCATCAGACCTTCCAATGAATATTCAGAACTGATTTCCTTTAGGATGGACTGTTTGTATCTCCTTGCAGTCCAAGGGATTCTCAAGAGTCTTCTCCAACACCACAATTCAAAAGCATCAATTCTTTGGTGCTCAGCTTTCTTTATAGTCCAACTCTCAGATCCATGCATGACTGCTGGAAAAACCACAACTTTGACTAGATGGACCTTTGTTAGCAAAATAATGTCTCTGATTTTTAATAGAGGTTGGTCATAGCTTTTCTTCCAAGGAGCAAGCATCTTTTAATTTCAAGGCTGCGGTCACCATCTGCAGTGATTCTGGAGCCCCCAAAAATAAAGTCAGTCACTGTTTCCACTGTTTCCCCATCTGTTTGGCATGAAGTGATGGGACTGGATCCCATGATCTTAGTTTTCTGAATGCTGAGCTTTAAGCCAACTTTTTCACTCTCCTCTTTCACTTTCATCAAGAGGCTCTTCAGTTCTTCTTCACTTTCTGCCATAATGGTGGTGTCATCTGCATATCTGAGGTCATTGATATTTCTCCCAGGAATCTTGATTCCAGCTTGTGCTTCATCCAGCCCGGCATTTTGCATTATGTACTTTGCATAGAAATTAAATAAGCAAGGTGACGTATACAGCCTTGACGTACTTCTTTTCCTATTTAAAACCAGTGTGTTGCTCCGTGTCCAGTTCTAACTGTTGCTTCCTGACCTGCATATAGGTTTCTCAAAAGGCAGGTCAGGTGGTCTGGTATTCCCTTCTCTTTCAGAATTTTCCACAGTTTCTTGTGATCTACACAGTCAAAGGCTTTGGCATAGTCAATAAAGCAGAAGTAGATGTTTTTCTGGAACTCTCTTGCTTTTTCGATGATCCAACGGATGCTGGCAATTTGATCTCTGGTTCCTCTGCTTTTTCTAAATCCAGCTTGAACACCTCGAAGTTCACAGTTCACGTACTGTTGAACCCTGGCTTGGAGAGTTTTGAACATTACTTTGTTAGCATGTGAGATGAGTACAATTGTGTGGTAGTTTGAGCATTCTTTGGCATTGCCCTTCTTTGGGATTGGAATGAAAACTCACCTTTTCCAGTCCTGTGGCCACTGCTGAGTTTTCCAAATTTGCTATTGAATGTAGCACTTTGACAGGATCATCTTTTACGATTTGAAATAGCTCAACTAGGATTCCATCACCTCCATTAGCTTGGTTCGTAGTGATGTTTCCTAAGGCCCACTTGACTTTGCATTCCAGGATGTCTGGCTCTAGGTGAGTGATCACATCATCATGATTATCTGGATCATGAAGATCTTTTTTGTACAGTTCTTCTGTGTATTCTTGCCACCTCTTCTTAATATCTTCTGCTTCTGTTAGGTCCATACCATTTCTGTCCTTTATTGTGCCCATCTTTGCATGAAATGTTCCCTTGGTATCTCTGATTTTCTTGAAGAGATCTCTAGTCCTTCCCACTCTATTATTTTCCTCTATTTCTTTACAGTGACCACTGAGGAAGGCTTTCCTGTCTCTCCTTGCTATTCCTATTACTCTCTAATTCTTCTTATTCTCTGTCATCCTCCCCTCCGATCCTGTCGGGGCTCCTTTAACACCTTCCCCGTTTGGAAACAAGAGCGCAAGTAGCCCTGGAGACACAATTCATGGGGACAGCTTTTCAGGGCCCAGAAGAGGGTGGAGACCCACGCGTGGGGGCACAGCCCTGACGGAGCTGGGGTCTGGGCCGGGAATCTGGGGACAGAACTTCCCTGGGTCTCCCCGCTCTCCAGTTAGGCCCTGATGAAAAAAGATGAAGGAAGACAACATTTTGGAGTGAGATACAGGTTGGCAAGTCACATAACCTACTCCGAGGCAGACAAAAAGGTCACTCAAGGCATAGAGAGGATGTGCAGTCAGGGTTCTGACTCAGCCCAGCCCTCTGACCTGGCCTGATAGAGCATCAGATCTGACCTGCTTGGTATTTTACCTGCATGGGTTAATCTTATGTATCAACTTGACTGAGCCTCAGAGTGCCCAGACTTTTGCTCATTCTTTCGGGCATTTCTGTGAGGGTTGTTTCTGAATGAGATGAACATTTGAATCATCTGATTAAGTAGGGTAGATTGCCTTCCCTAATGTGGTGAGCCTTGTCTAATCAGGTGATGGATGAAATCACAAGGCTAATCTTCCTGCAAGTAAGGGGGAATTCCTCCTGCCCAGTGGTCTTTGGGTGGAACAGGAGCTTGTTTCCTGCTTTCAAATTCGAACTGAAATACTAGCTCTTGCTGGGTCTTGGGGCTGCTGATCTTCAGCCTGGAACTACACCGCTGGCATTCCCAGGGCTCCAGTTAGACTCTTGGGCTTCCCAGGTGGCACTAGTGGTAGAGAACCCACCTGCCAGTGCAGGAGATGAAAGAGATGCAGGTTCAATCCCTGGATAGGGACGAATCCCTGGAGAAGGAAATGGCAACCCACTCCAGTATGCTTGCCTGGAAAATCCCATGGACAGGGGAGCCTGGCAGGATACAGTCCATGGGGTTGTCAAAAGTCAGACATGGCTGAATCGACTTAGCATTATCACTGTGGTTCTTGGGAGCTGACACCCTCCATAATAGCTGATTCCTTTTAATAAATGTCCTTATTTATTATACACTTAAATGTAAATTTTATACACTTAGACACACACATTTTCTGTTTTTCTGGAAAACCTTAATACAGTGCTTCTCAAGAATGCGGACTGAAACAGGCCTGAATGAGGTTAGGGCAAAATTTTCTACTCCAGGCAACCAAAGGAAGGTGTCGGGACCAAACCTGAGACTGGATTAGTGAGCAAACTTCCAAGACTAGAAATCAAGGATACAGAAAGGACATCCCTGGTGGTCCAGTGGTTAAGAATCCACCGGCTAACTCAGGGAACACGGGCTCGATTCTGATCTGGGAAAAGCCCACATGCAGCAGAGCAACTAAGCTCGTGCACCACAAGTACTGAGCCAGCACTCTAGGGCCTGTGCTCCCCAACAAAAGAAGCCACCACAATGAGAAGGCCGCACGCCGTGACTAGAGAGTAGCCCCTGCGCGCCACAACTAAAGAAAGTCTGCATGCAGCAACGAAGACCTGACCCGGCCAAAGGAATGGATAATTGCGGGGGGTGGGGGGGAAGGACGCAGCAAGGATGCAGGGATGAGAAGGGATCTGTGGTCTATACCTACGGGTCCTGTCTGCCCCGCTTCCATTGCTCTTTACTCTGGGTCCAGATCCACGATTTTACTCTCTCAGGTCATGTGGTTTGAATGACTCAGCATTCAGCACAAGCATGGATACATGCCTGGTTCACCCCAGTGAGAGGCAGACTCCGGCTAGTTTCTGGAGCTACTATGAAAATGTTTACGTCTTCTAAGATCTGGATTGTTAAACAGTGAAGGGGTAAGTCTCAGGCTGGAGTAGGCATGCTGGCTGAGAATCAAGAACTCGGAAAGGAAAAAGTGCTGAAAGGGAAAGCAGAGCAGGTTCCTGATGCCCCTGGATCCAGTTCTTCCTGAAGGCAGACATATTTCTAGACGTGTCAGTTACACAGGTCAGTCATTCCTGACAAATACAGAATTCAGAGCTCAAAAAGCACAAGCAGGAACAGGACTAAAACAAAGGGTAGAGTATGTAGCTGAGAGGAGGATGGACTGGTCCTGAAAGATGATTCTGAATGGGTAGGGACTTAGAGGAAAGGGGTGGAGCAGGGGCTGCCCCGCAGTCTCAAGAGGTCAACATCCAACTTTCTAGAGAAAAAGAGCACACGGGATACACTCTGCCCGCCTTCCTAAAAACTGCCTCTCTCTAGCTACGGTTCTTACCTGACCTTCTGGAAGACCACCTACATGCAGGTATCGTTAGTGCCTCAGAGCCAGCCTCCCAACCCCAGACCAAGGATTAAAGCCACTGTATTTATTAGTCAAGTGCCAGGGGTGCTTGTTATCCTCAGTAAAGTTTGCAAAAAAAGATATGTGTCTCATTTTGAGACAGGCCTGGAATCCGGGACTTTTTGCTGCAGTGCTTCAATGCTTGCACCTGGACATACCTCTCCTAGATCAACAAAAGACAGAGAAACTGTTGGGACTAAATATAACTGCCTGCATGTGCGGTTGGGATAAATTCCGGACCCAAAAGATACAAGGTGTAAAAAGCCCAACTGCTACTTTTGAGGAGCCTTGGCGCAAAAGCAGGGTATTGCACGTGCCCTCTGCACACACCACCACCAAAGGGGTAGGCAAACCATCTAAGTCACCCTTCTGGCCCGACCTCTGGACACACCCCCACCCTCATCAACATAAGGAACAAGCTTGACTGCTCTACAGTCAATTTCTATTGATTGGAGAAGGTCAAGAACTCTGGTCTGTAAACAATTTTCCTCATTGACCTTCTCTTACTTCCTCCTGCCCAGGCTACCACACAGCCCGCAGATCTCATTCCTCCAAACTCTGTTAGCTCCCGTTCTTAAGGAACCCTCCATCGGCACTTCTGTCCATCCCCACTGCCTCCCACGAACCCAAGCCTCCATCATCCCTCCCAGACCATGTCAAGAATGTCCTAACCCGTCTCCCAACTGCCATTCTTCTGCCTAGCATCCTTTCTCAGCTCCAGCTCCAGGAGGAGCTTTCGTCGACGAACATCTAAATATGGAATCTATCTGCATACAACTCCCGAGACCCTCCACTGCTCACGGGAAAAAGTTCAGCATCTTCAATACAGCTTATCAGTCCCAGTGTGATCTGGTCCCTGCTAATGCCCCAGCTCTATCTGTCACCTTTTCCCCCTCCCCCACACAAACCCTGGGAATCCTGTTTTATTTTCTCTACTGTATCTTTTTGTTAAGTTCATTTTTTTTTTACTCAAGTACAGCATACATACAGAGATGGACAAATGCTATATGTGTACATTTGTACATGTACAATGCAGCATTGTGTTCATTTCACAAAATGAACACAATCGAGAAAGCAGCAACCAGATTTTAAACTGGGAGCAGAACATTATCCCAGCCCTTCATATCCCCTTCCAGTCACTACCCCACAAGCACAAATACTTTCTCGCTTTTGGGGTGTAAATTACATCATCTGTTTTTAGAAATTGACAGAAAGAGACTGACACGTAGCATCTTTTGTTTCTAGCTGGTTTGGCTCAACATGGTGTCCAGGAGATTCCTCCTATTGTATATAATGAGACTTCATCTGTATAGCTGTGTAGTATTCCACCGAGTATATATATTCAGTGTATCCAGTCTATGGGCTTCCCACTGTGCTCAGCAGTAAAGAATCTACCTGCAATGCAAGAGGCACAGGTTCAATCCCTGGGTCAGGAAGATCCCCTGGAGAAGGAAATGGCAATCCACTCCAGTATTCTTGCCTGGGAAATCCCATGGACAGAGGAGCCTGGTGGGCTACAGTCCATAGGGTCGCAATGAGTTGGGCATGATTTAGCAACTAAACAACAACAACAAATCCATTCTATGGCTGAAAGACATTTGGATCTTGTCCTGTTTGGTTTATCATGAATAAAAATGCAATGAATATCCATATGTGTGGATATGCTTTTTAATTGACATAAGCATACATTCCTCCTGCATCCTGGCCTTGGCAATGGAGCTGAGGCCATTTAGCCCAGAAAAGAAGCTCTCCTCATGAGCTCCCTAGCAAGGGTTCCAGAAAGTACATCCTGAAGCTTGAGGAGGGACAGGAATCCTTACGTTTCCAGAAAGGAGGGGCCTTTTTCTGTGTGACCCTAGGGCTCACTACTTTGATGGCAACACTATGAGATACCTTGAACCCAAGGCATCCAGCTAAGATATGTCCTGATTTCTGATCCACAGAGACTGTGAGATAAATATTAGGGGGAAATTTGTTACAAAGCAATAGATAAATAGAACTTCCTTGGTGGCTCAGACAGCAAAGAATCCGCCTACAATGCAGGAGACTTGGGTTCGATCCCTGAGTTGGGAAGATCCTCTGGAGATGGGAATGGCAACCCACTCCAGTATTCTTACTGGAGAATCCCCATGGACAAAGGAGTCTGGCGGGCCACAGTCCATGGTCTCGCAGAGTCGGACACGACTGAGCGACTGCACACACACACACACAATAGATAAATAATTAATAATCCCCGTATACAGGGCTACCCATTCAATGTGTATATCTGAAGGATATGCTTTCACTGTGGGTGCAGCTCTCTACGTGTCCATGCAGGGTTGTTAGTTACCATCAGTTAGGTGTTACCACAATACAGCTGCATAACGAATCATCCCAATACTGAGAGGTTGAAAATGATTATTATTGCTCACAAGTGCATGGGTCAGCATGCCTGCTTTTGTGTCTGGTCAGCTGCCAGTAAGGTAGGGCAGCTCCGCTGACCTCGGCTGGACTCTCTCAAGTGTTTGCCAGGCAGGTGGCTGTAAGATGGTCTAGGAAAGCTCAGCTGGGGTCACTGGGCTCCTCTTCATCATGTGGCCAAAGTCCCTCATCCTCCGTCAGGGTAGCTCAGGTTTGTTCCTATGGCAACTGGGCACAGTTCTAAGATAGCTAGTAGAAACTATGAGGCATCCTGAGATCTAGGCTCAGAACAGGCTCCCTGTCCCTTCCAGCTCATTCTAGGGCCCAAAGCTAGTCTCAAGTCCAGTACAGTTCAAAAGGGTGGAGACAGAGACTTCACCTTCCAGTAGAAGAAACTGCAGTGTCCCATGCAGAGGGCACAGACTCAGGCAGCAACAAAGGAGTGGGGACCTTTATTTGCATCTCTCCCAGCTACCAAAATGGGTGGTGCATTTATCCAAGCCCTGTCTTCATCTGAAGCATCTCTGACCTATATTGTTTTCATAGCAAGGCACACAACGTGCCCAGATGCAGACATGAGAACAACCCTCTCAAAGAGAAGTGCCGCCCACCACTCCCCATTTGAAAAACAGGATGTAGTCTATGTACACAGAGACACATAAAGATACAAACACATTTGGGATTTCCCTGGTGGTCCAGTGGTTAAGAATTTGCCTTGCAATGCAGGGGATGCCAGTTCGATTCCTGGTCCAGGAACTGGGATCCCGCATGCTGCGGAGAAGCTGGGCCCATGTGCACCACAACTGCTAAGCCCATAGGCTGCAGAGCCACGCACTCCGGAGCCCAATCGCCACAGCTAGAGAGCCCACGCACTGCAACGAAAGATGCCGCATGATGCAATGAAGATCCTGCATGCTGCAACTAAGACCTAACACAATCCAAATAAATAAATACAACAAACAAACAAATATTTTTTAAAACAAACACATTTGCTAGTTGGAGTCCCTGGTGGCTCAGAGGTTAAAGCGTGTGCCTGGAATGCGGGAGACCCAGGTTCAATCCCTGGGTTGGGAAGATCCCCTGGAAAAGGAAAATAGCAACCCACTCCAGTGCTCTTGCCTGGAGAATCCCATGGAGGCATTTGCTAGTTATGTAAATGAGGTGCACACATGAAGATGGGCAGACCCACACAGATTTTCCTCACTTTATCTACTACGTGGACACCCCAGGTGCACACAAGCAGACATGCCAAGTTAGCTGTGCCTAATATGCAAACGTACACAGACGTGTGCACACAGCTTTGGGATCTGTACACAGTAAGCACACAGTAACCACTCCTGGCTAGAAGAAGTCTGCTTGCTTGGCACACATTGTACACACATTCCCACACCACGAGTCCACATGCACGTTCGTTCCAGGTGGGTGGAACCAGCATAAAAACACACAAACAAATCCACACGGGAACCGTGGAATCGTCTCCACTGGGCGGTTCTCTGCTTCCAGGAAGATAAATGTCCTCCTCTCAAAGATGAGTTGCTGACCCCACAAATCACTTCTCCTGGGCTCCGGTGCCCTCCCACCCCCCGACCCCTGTCTCTTATACACATATCCAGGTGGGTGGAACCAGCATAAAAACACACAAACAAATCCACACGGGAACCGTGGAATCGTCTCCACTGGGCGGTTCTCTGCTTCCAGGAAGATAAATGTCCTCCTCTCAAAGATGAGTTGCTGACCCCACAAATCACTTCTCCTGGGCTCCGGTGCCCTCCCACCCCCCGACCCTCCCCCATTACTCATCCAAAGAGGAAATGCAAAGAGTAATAATAATTAGACAAGGACAAATCACTGGGCTAGGGTGGGGATGGCGCCACTCAATAAAGGGCCGTTTCCTTGGCAACCAGGGCAGGTACAAGGAGGCAGGGGGCTCTGGGGGGCCTGCAGTGGGTGGGTGTGGGGAGCTGTAGGCCAGGGCTCAGTCCCTGCACCGGGTCCAGCAGAGATTTAGGGAACCCTGGATCTAGGGGAGCAGGCAAGTCCAACCCCAAACCCAGGCACACTCATAAATTCAGCTTTCAAAGCACACACACAGTGAAACGGAGATTGATGGCCCTCTGTCACTTCCTGTATTCTACATTAAATGGTGCAAATCTTATCATTTTTTTCCAAAAGCTTATCTTTTGCTTCTATAGAGTTAAAATTTCTTTACAAAAATGAAGATAATACTACATGTAGCTAGATGCTTGTTTTTTAAAACTTTAAGTAATATGAAAGTACACAAAATAAAAAGAGAAAATCTGTCTCTTATAAGTCCACTCAACTTCTGAGGTAGCACCATTACTCTAGAACTTTCTGTGGGCAGATATAGATATACCAGCAGGGTAATAATATATCTACCCCTTCCATAGCACTGACTATGTGCCAGGCACTGTTTAAGCATTTTATGTCCATTCACTTGTCTAATACTTCTAATATCCCCATAGTGAAATCACTCAGTCGTGTCCAACTCTTTGCGACCCCATGGACTGTAGCCTACCAGGCTCCTCTGTCCATGGAATTCTCCAGGCAAGAGTACTGGAGTGGGTTGCCGTTTCCTTCTCCAGGAGATCTTCCCAACCCAAGGATCGAACCCGGGTCTCCCGCACTGCAGGCAGACGCTTTACCATCTGAGCCACCAGGGAAGACTCAATAACCCCATAAGGTAGATACTATTATACCCCATTTTCAGATGAGAAAACTGAAGTGCAGAGTCCAGTGGGTAGCAGAACCAGCAGTCGGGCCTGAAAGCCAAGCTCTTATCTATCGTATTCTGCTGCCTCTTATAATCCCAAAGATGTTCATTTCCACCTGGGTTTGTTGCTGTTTTCATTTGGTTTTATTTCATTTGCTGTTTTTGCCACCTTTCTATACAGACTCCTGGAGATAATAAAGCTGGAGGGTCTGGATCATGGCCTCCAAGGCTTGTAGCAAAAAAGGGAAGTAAGGGAAGAGGGACGGGGGGCTACACCCTCGGAGGGAGGGCTGGAGGGGGCTCAGGGGCGCTGGCACTGATGGCCGCAACCTCAGAGCCTCACAAAGAGACCCTTACTGATTCAATTTGATTTCCAAAACTGTTGGTGTGGCACGGGGGAACTCTCAGACATGACGAGTGGGGCTGTTCATTGGTGAAACCATTTGGGAAACTGGTCTGGAAGTATTTGGTCCTGCTGAAGATACACATGCTCTGTGACCCAGATCATTTCTATCCTGGAAATTTACCCTAGAGAAATGGGGTCCGAGGACTTCAGGGACATGTAATAAAAATGCTCCTGGCTGCATTGTTTGTAATACTCCCAAACCGGAAATAATCCAAAAGTCTAGCAAATGGAAAATGGTTCAATTATAGCCATTGTCCTGTTATTACTATAATAGAGCCATAGAATGGAATAATACTCATCCAGGAAATGAACTGCAACAACTCACAAACACAGATGAATCCCCCAAAAATGCAATGTTAAATTAAAAAAAAATGCAAAAGAATATGGTATTGTTTCACATATATAAAATTCAAAATAGGTAAACTAAACTATCCTGGGGAACTATATATAAGGGATACATAGTTAGGAGAGGAAAATTATTTTAAAAAACAAAGTGAAAGTCATTCAGTCATGTCCGACTCTTTGTGACTCCATGGGCTGTAGTCTGCCAGGCTCCTCTGTCCATGGGATTGTGTAGGTCAGCATACTGGAGTGGGTTGCCATTCCCTTCTCTAGGGATCTTCCCAACCCAGAGATCGAACCCAGGTCTCCTGCATGGCAGGCGGATTCTTTACCACCTGAGCCATCAGGAAAGACCAAGGATAATGCAAAAATTCTCATCAGTTCAGTTCCGTTCAGTCGCTCAGTCACGTCCGACTCTTTGCAACCCCATGAATCTCAGCACGCCAGGCCTCCCTGTCCATCACCATCTCCCGGAGTTCACTCAGACTCACGTCCATCGAGTCCGTGATGCCATCCAGCCATCTCATCCTCGGTCGTCCCCTTCTTCTCCTGCCCGCAATCCCTCCCAGCATCAGAGTCTTTTCCAATGAGTCAGCTCTTCGCATGAGGTGGCCAAAGTACTGGAGTTTCAGCTTTAGCATCATTCCTTCCAAAGAAATCCCAGGGCTGATCTCCTTCAGAATGGACTGGTTGGATCTCCTTGCAGTCCAAGGGACTCTCAGGAGTCTTCTCCAACACCACAGTTCAAAAGCATCAATTCTTCGGTGCTCAGCCTTCTTCACATCCCAACTCTCACATCCATACATGACCACAGGAGAAACCATAGCCTTGACTAGACGGACCTTAGTTGGCAGGACTCTTCAAAACTTTCAAGGTAATGAAAAACAAAGAAAGAGTGAAGCTGTCACAGATCCAAAGAAACCAAGAGAACACCACAACTAAACGCAGCGTGGGATTCTAGACTGAATCCTGGAACAACAGCAACAGCAACAAAAAGAACTTAAGTAGAAAAACTAGTGAAATCCAAATGAAGTCTGCAGTTCAGTTCACCGTTTTTACTAATGTGAATTTCTTTGTTTGATAACCACGCCACAGTTATAGAAGATCTTTTCATTAGAGGAAGCCGAGTGAAGTGTATACGGTAACTCTCAGTATTCTTTTTGTAGTTATTTTATCCATCTTAGATTGTTTAAGCATAAAAGGATTTTTTTAAAGCAATGATGATTCTTATAAAATTAAGGCTAATAGTCACTTCTTAGAGAATTTGACTGGGGAGGAAAACATGGGCGGGGGTGGGCTTAGGGGGAGGCACTCTCCAATTCCATGACCTGGATGGTCAGTGCTTGGGTGTTTGATTTAAACTGAACATATATGTCTTATGGATTTTTCTGTATGTTAGCTATTTCTCACCATTTTTTTAATGTTAAAAAAGACAAAAGGATGATATCATTTTTATGTGAAATCTAAAATATGACATGACTCATCTACAAAACAGAAACAGACATAGATAACAGACTTTTGGTTGACAAGGAGGAAAGGGTGGGAGAGGGAAAAATTGGGGGTGGAAATTAGCAGATGCAAACTAATATATAGAGAATGAATAAACAACAAGGTGCTACTGTTTCATGCAGGGAACTATATTAAGAATCCTGTGATAGACTGTAATAGAAAAGAGCACGGCAAAGAACGCATGTATAGATATACGTGTAATCTAATCCATTTGCCGAATAGCAGAAACTAACACAATATGGTAAATCAACTACACTTCAAAGAGATCAATTTTTTAAAAAAGAAAATAAAGTTTTTAAAAATTACCAATTAAGAAAAAAGACTAAAGAGATTATCACTCATAGCAGAAATGTAGATTAGAAACCCACAGCTAGTGAAAGAAGAAAGAATGGTGATGAAGGCGAATAGAAACCTCTGGTAACAAGAGAGAGGGAGGGAGGGCGAGCAGGAAGGAGGCCTCATTGTCTTTACTGCAAGCATCCAGCAAATTCACACCCGCTCCATATATACAGGTGTTTTTGCACAAATGGTGCGACTGCGCATAATTCCGCTCCCGTGATGATACCTTGTCAATATCTTCCGCATCTGCACATGCTCAGAGCAGGGCTTGTTCTTCACCCCACCCCCACTCCATTCCCAGAAGGATGCTCAGGTTGTCCCTGGGTCTCCCGGCCCCACACAAGCCTGCTACCCACCTCTTCCTCACACACACAACCTTGAATACCTGGGGGAGGATTTTCAGAGACTTGGTTTCCCCGGATGGAGGATTTGTTCAGGGTCAGAAAGCCATTGTCAAGTATTCATCATTATGGGACTTTTCTGCCCTGTTGCCTTTTTTTAAACTATTTTTTACTGGGGTGAAATATATATAACATGTGCCATCTTGACCATTTTTTAAGTGTACAATTCAATGGCATTCGCAATGTTGTACAACCATCACCACCTCCCATCTCTAAAACTTTATCCCCCAAAACTAAACTGTACCCATTAGCAATAGCTCAATTCCCCTCTCTTCCCAGCCCTGGTCACCTCTAGTCACCTCTGTCTCTAGGAGATTGCCTGCTGTAAATATTTCCTATGAGTGGAACACAAAGGGTGAATATTATGTGAAACTTGTTGCTTTTTACACTCCCACCCCGCCTCCTCAAACTCTCCTACCCAGGCACCAGCTTCCCAGAGAGGGCTGAGTGAGGCAGAAGAGAAAAACCGAGGGGGGATTTCTGACTTTTAGGTTCAAAAGGGAAGATGCAGAAGAGTGCCTATTGAAGGAGCATTTCTTCCTGCACCTGGGGAATTAAAACAAGGAAAATGGGACTTCCCTGGTGGTCCAGAGGTTGCAAATCCATTTTCTTGGGCTTCCCTTGTGGCTCAGGTGGTAAAGAATCCGCCTGCAATGCAGGAGATCTGGGTTTGACCCCTAGGTTGGGAAGATCCCTTGGAGAAGGGAATGGCTACCCACTCCAGTATTCTTGCCTGGAGAATGCTATGGACTGTATAGTCCATGGGGTCACAAAGAGTTGGACACGACTGAGCGACTTTCACTTCACTTCATTGCCAATGCAGGGGACACAAGTTCGATCCCTAGTCCAGGAAGACCCTACATACCACGGAGCAACTAAGCCCATGAACTGCCAGCTACTGAGCCAAAACACCCTAGAGCTCGTGCTCTGCAACAAGAGAAGCTACTGCAATGAGAAGCCTGCGAATCGCAACTGGAGAAAGCCCCCGAAAAGCAATGAAGACCCCGCACAGCCAAAAATTAATTAATTAATTACTAAAGAAAAAAAAGAACAAGGAAAGCGGTCTGAGCTAGGAGGAAGAGAGGGATCACAGAACTGAGGGGAAAGTCAGAAGCGGATGACAGACTCCAGGAAAAGACATGCATGCTGCAGGTTGCTGAGGGTTAGGGCTCAGTATGGGACTTCCAGTGAGATTGCGGATTTGAAAGCAAAGGCAGCCTGGGCCCCATTTCCTGTCTGCAATCCTCAGTCGCGCTAACAGAGTTGGCAGGAGGAGATATATATATCAAGTCAGTACATCAGCCTAAGCCCACACGTTCCGGGGCTCCGGAGTAGCGTGGACAGTCCAAGGTCTCTGTGCTTCTGAGAACAGGGAAGTGAGCTGAGACACAGGACTGGGGCCCCCAAACAGCAAACAAATGCAGCGCTGGCCAGCAGGCACCGCCACAGACACCAGTGGGGGAAAGAGGCGATGACCCAGCAGAAACTGACTACGTATGACACACCCACCACCTCCAAATACACTGTCTCCCAAGGAAGGAAAGGGGTTAGAGAAGAAATTTCAATTGGCTGAAGACCCTCTTGAGTCGTGAGTTTATTTTGAATTAACTGGAAATAATTATCTGCTTAATTGGTTAATTTTCTGCCTAATATGGAAGGAGGGGGCAGTTTTGAGAAAGAAAACAGATTCAAATACAAAACAACAAAAGCTTGCATTTCTTGCCTGGCTGAGTTTTGAAGACTAAGAAACCCAAAGCCACTACTCAGGTTTTATATCTCAAAAACATTTCTGAATCTTTCTCCATAAGCATTGTAAGACTCACACTCCCAGATCCCCTGGAGCAGGGCATGGCAACCCACTCCAGTATTCTTGCCTGGAGAATCCCATGAGCCTGAGCTCATGGGACTGAGCCTGGCAGGCTACAGTCCACGGGGTCACAAAAGAGTCAGATGCTACTGAGCGATTAGTCAACAACAACAACAAATAAATGAACACACAGTTACGACATTTCCCCACACCCATACCAGCATCCACTGCCAATATTAAAGTTGGTGGTGGTGGTTTAGTTGGTAAGTCATGTCTGACTCTTTTGTGATCCCATGGACTCCAAGTATTCCAAGCAAGAATACTGGAGTCAGCTGCCATTTCCTTCTCCAGGGGATTTTCCCAACCCAGGGATCGAACCTGGATCTCCTGCTTTGCAGGCAGATTCTTTACTGGCTGAGACACCAGGGAAGGTAAACATCAAAAAAAAAAGTTCATTTTTTTTCTGCCTGAACAATCAGTTACATGTACCAGTCCCTGGCATGATGAATTCTGTCCACACCAGTTCCTGGTGCAGAAAGGGGAAGAGACTATCAAACCAACATTAATGGATATGGAAGAGCAAGTTTCCGGTTGGGAAATACCGTAGCTCATAGACAAGTGTTGTTCCTTCGGGGGTTATGAACATCTATCGTGTCCAAGGCAACATCCACATGGAGATGATTTTAGTGGCAGGGAAGGGGACCTTGAGGGGTGCTCTAGGGGTCTCACCAAGAACAGAGCCCAGGAGATGCTCCACCCACTCAGCAGTGGGTGTCTCGGCATCCTCCTCTCCCATAGACCCATTTCTCTACCAAAACCACCGCCATCAATCAGGACACCTACCTGGCTCCCCACTCCAGGTCCTTTTATAAGGGCACTAGTCCCATTCATGAGGACTCCGTCTAGAACTGTACCTCTTTCTTTGCACCAGTGCACAGACTCTCGAGGCTGGAGAAGGGTTAACAAGTTCAACTATGTAACAGATGCTTAAACTCTCTTCAGGCCATATCAGCAATGGAGTGCTGATATGTGTCTCCTTCAAAACACAGCCCAACCCATCCCTGGAATCTGGACTGTAGAAAGTCCTCTTCACTGAGAGCTGGAAGGCTCGGTGTCTGTAGGTCCCACATTCCTCCAGGGTCACAGGTTGAGTGGAAGCCCCCTTCACATGTCAATTCTCACTTCTTCCAGAACAACATTCTCCCCACATATATAAGTTTCCTAGCGCTGGCATAGCAAAGTATCACACACGTGGTGGTTTAAAGCAAAAGCAAAGTATTGTCTCGCAGTTCTGGAGGCCAGTCCAAAATCAAGATGTCAGGAGGACTGGTTCTTTCTGGAGGATATGAGGGCTTCCCAGGTGGCACTTGTGGTAAAGAACCCACCTGCCAGTGCAGGTAGGTATAAGAGATACAGGTTTGATCCCTGGGTCAGGAAAACCCTGGAAGAGGGCATGACAACCCACTCCATATTCTTGTCTGGAGAATCCCCAAGTACAGAGGAGCCTGGCAGGCTATAGTCCATCGAGTCACAAAGAGTCGGACATGACTTAGGGACTAAACCACCACCACCAGGTAATCCGGTAATCCAGAATGATCTCATCCTGCGACCCTTACCTTAATTACATCTGCAAAGATGCTTTTCCCAAATAAGGTTATATATTAGTCTGTCTGGGCTATATAAGGAGATGCTACAGATGGAGGAGTTTATAAACCACAGAAATGTCTTCTTCATAGTTCTGGAGGCTGGATGTCTGAGATCAGGGTGCTGACATGGTCTTGTGAAGGTCCTCTTCTGGTTCACAGCATCATCTCTCCCCATGTTCTCACATGGTATAGGGGACTAGGAGATCTGTGGGGGCTCTTTTATAAGGGCACCAGTCCCATTCATGAGGATTCCATCTCATGACATAATCACTTCCCGAAGTCCCTGCCTCCCAATGCCATCACCTTTGGGGGCTAGGATTTCACATGAATTTGGTGGGGGTAAGGGGGACAGACCATAGCAGATCACGAGGTCTAGGCACACATATCATTTGGGGTTCCATTATTTAAATCAATACACTCCCCCAAGCTCTTTATTCTGCAAACAGAACAGCCTCTGTCTTTCTGCTATTCCTCAAGTTGCAAAATGTCAAGTCCATTCTAATCCCACTGGTACTGGTTTGGTCCACCTGCACGCTAAGTCACTTCAGTTGTGTCTGACTCTTTTCAACCCTATGGACCATAGCCTGCCAGGCTCCTCTGTCCATGGGATTCTCCAGGCGAGAATACTGGAGTCGGTTGCCATTTCCTCCTCCAAGGGATCTTCCTGACCCAGGGATTGAACCCAGGTCTCCTGCATTGCAGGCAGATTCTTTGAGCCACCAGAGAAGCCCACCTAATTGCCCCAAATACCAGTAGAATTTTTCTCTTTGTTCTTTCTCTCCCCTCTTCTTTTCCACATCTACACTTTTTCTCTCTTTTGTACACCTTGGCCTGTTAGATTCAGTTTTCCCGTTTCCACTTCTCTTTCCACTCCCTCCCATAATAATCGAAACTTTCATAACAAATGTGGCATCTTTGGGGCCAGAGTCAGAGGAAGGTGATGTCAGTGAAAAAATGTGGAAGAAACGGTTTAACCCGCAGGCACACAGGCTCTGCCCTCAGATGCACCCAGGAGTGCTGCTGCGGGTGCACATTCATGTAGCAAGTGTACCCACATGCACACATGCATGGCCACACGTGTGCACCCATGAGTGTGCTGGCATGCATACATGTGCATTGTGACGTGGCCATGATCCATGCTTGGGACTAGTACATGCATGCACAAACATGCAAGGTATCCATGTGTGTATATGGTTGTGACATGCCTGTGCATGTGTGTTGTGTGGCTGTTATACATGTTATAGCATGACACATGCATGCATAAACATGCACGGGCAAATATGCACACATGTGTGCTATAGTGGTGCATGTCTGTGCACACACATGCCATGTGCAAATGGTGTGTGCCGTTGCCAGCACACACGCACACACCCACACACGGGCTCTGGGATTCTGTGGTCCAGGCCCACATCCAGCCAAGAGAGGCAAGTCAAACTGCAGCCAAGCCAGGCCTCCCCCAGCTAGTCCTCCCCGCCACTGGCCTCAAGAAACAAAGACAGTTTAGCAAGAACTCCTCAGCTAAGCGGTTTTTTTTAAGACCTTCAGCCAGCAGCCGCCTGGCTGAGCTGAACGTCTCACTTTATTAGTGAGTTTGGCCTTGGGTGTCTGGCTGTTTGATCAATCCTGCCGGGGGTCAGTGATATTTCCTCCAGGCCCCCCGCCCCTGCCCCTGCGTCCCCACGCACCTGATGAACAGCGTTGCCCCTGGACCGCTGATCACCTATTGATTTTCCAGCTGGAGGTTGCATCCGCCGCCAGCTGCCTTCTCCAGCCCTGTCACCAAGACCACTTGGTGACTAACAGATCCCCCGGGCCCCTCCCCAACCACCCCCTCACTCCAGACCCAGTTCCCCTCCCCGCGGGTCCATCCTGCCCAGCTCGCTCTGTCTGTGTCCAGGCCCGGCCCTGTCTCTCAGGGCTGAGTGCTAGGGCCATGGACACCAAAGTCAAGGTCTTTTCCTAGTGACCCAAGCGACCTGGCCTTGAATTCCAGCTGCATGACCTGACGCAAGTTGCTTTAATCCTCCCGTGCCTCGGTTTCTGCATCTGTCAAGCTGGGGCATATTAGGATGTGTATAAGCCAGTAGTTTCTAAAGTATGACCTGCGGACCTCTGGGGGACCCCAAGATCCTTCCAGAATGTCCATAATAGTTAAAACTATTGTCATAACAATACTAAGACTTTACTTTTTTTCCACTCTTAAGTAAAGATTTTTTTGACTCTCAGTGTAGTGTTCCAGAGACGACATGACATGTGATATCTCAAAACCTCGAAGGCAGAAGCAGCTATGAGAACCCAGCTGTTTTCTATTAAGCCTGACATGATAGAGATTTGCACAAATGTACAGCAATGCCATGCTCCCTTCTCCCTAAAATATTTGCATTGGGAAATATCACTATTCTTCATAAAATATTTATGTGAACATGTAATGTGTTTATGTTATGGTGATTTGAAATAAATGAAGAACAAAGATGATCACAGTTTCTCAGTTTTAACTCCTCGAGTGCTAAATTGTGATAGATATGGCCCACATTAACAAGAGCTCTAAGATCCTCAGTAGTTTTTTTAAGAGTGTGAAGAGTTGCTGAGGCCGAAATAAAGTTTGAGAATGGCTGATACAAGATGCCAGCACAGTGCCTGTCAGCTCACTGCACTATGATTGAGATATTATCATTCGGGGTAATTATCAAGGCTGATTTTTCCACATGAACTGGGGCTTCTCAAGGTTATGGGGAGGGGGTTGTTGGAGAGCTTGACTAGGGATTCAGCCCCTGCAGCCAAATGGCAGAGGTGGGACCCCTCTTCTGGCCCCAAGAAGCCTCTGTCCTCACCTGGCTCTCACTGTTAGCTTGGGGCGCCCCTGCCAAGGGGAGGGAACACCTGGGTGACCTGTGCCCAGGCACCTGGCGCTGCCTGCACCTCATGCTGCAACCATGCCCAGAGGGTGGCAGCTGGTGCAAACAGGGCAGAGGAGTGTAACAATAATAGCTCCTCCTGCCTTAGCATCCAGGTGTGTCAAGAACTGTCGTAAGCATTTTAGAAAAGTTAAGTTGTTTCATCCTGGCCACAGTCTTATGCGGTTGTTTTAACATGTACCCGGGATTTTGTTGTAATCTGGTATGGTAGCTTGACAGACGCGGAGACAGTGTCTTGAAAGAAGAGTTTACTAATCACAGTTTCCGAGAGGAGGTGGCATGACCCACCACACAGGACCATGGAGGGAAGCATCAGAGTCAGTCGGGAGGCAGGAGCAGGGAGGGGAGAGCGAGGACCAGAGCCTTCATTGTGCTTCGCACAGGAAGTGATGCGTGAGACAAGGTAAGCTGTTTGGGATTGGCTGGTTTGAATAATTTAGTGGGCTCCAGGCTACTGGGGGCTTCCCTACTGTCTCAGATGGTAAAGTATCCACCTCCAATGCAGATCAACCCAGGTTCAATCCTTGGGTCGGGAAGATCCCCTGGAGGAGGGAATGGCAACCCACTCCAGTATTCTTGCCTGGAGAATCCCACGGACAGAGGGAGCCTGGCGGGCTATAATCCATGGGGTCACAAAGAGTTGGACCCAACTAAGTGACTAAGAACGTGGGCTACAGGGCTTGTCAACTAGCTGCACCTGTGCCTGGCCCCCAGGTGATGGAGGGCAGGGCAAATATCAGCTCGGTTTGCAAGTTAGAAAAAAGGAGATGGTTGGGGTATCGTTTCTGGATGGACGTGTTTGCAGGTGAAAGGTGTGCTCTGATTAGTTGTTTGCTAGGAATTTCCCAGCCCTGGGAGAGGCAGAGCCTTCCTGGGCTGCAAGATACCAAGATGCCAAAGCATCATAAAATATACACACAAAAAGGCATGAATTATACACAGATAGTCTATTATCACCTTCTTTTGAAAGCAAGGGGCTCAGCCTCCTGCCCAAGACCCACAGCTGGGAGGTGGTGATAGCAGGTCACGAAGCTCAGCACTGCAGCTCCAAGTCCAAGTTTGTAACCACCTGCCACACTGCCTCCTGTCACGGCTGCCTCCCCGGCCAGTACTGCTCACGGGCTCGTCTTCAGTCCGAACTGGGTTGGAGTCAGGCCCCTCGAGCCCTTGGCTGTGGCCATGGCCTCGACCTCATGCCCCTGGCACAGAAGGGCACCACTCTGTGGTCAGGCTGTAGCTCTGAGCATCATGACCCTGGTGAGTGCCACAATGCTCCTGGCCACTAATCAAGCACTCCAGCCACTCTAGGCTGCAGAGGAAGTATGGCCACAGGGGCAAAAATGCAGATATGGGGTGCCCGGTCGGGGGGGTGGGGCTACACATCCCATTGGCCCCTAAGATTTTACCACCGCCCACCTGGCCCACCTGCTCCCCCTACAGGTCCTCAGATTTGCAAGCAGCCCGACGGTGGGGCAGGGGGCTCTGAGGGCGGTCACCTTCCCCAAGCTGGCTTTTCACCCTCCTCTGTCTGCCCCAACTCCCCTCTGAAGGATCCTGGCAGACCAGGTCAATGATTAGAACTCCATAAAGGTTAAGAGGTTATTATTCGATTTCAGCTGTTTGTAGCATCACGAACTGTCAGCTGGGGACAGTCATGTCTTCCTCTGGGAGGTGCTCAAGAATCAAGGACCTGGCGGGTCACGGGCACGCAGCGGGGAGCGTATCCACTGGGCAGGTGGCGAGAGGGGGCGAGGGGGCCCCGGCAGGAACCGTGAGCCCTCGCGATCTCAGGACCCTGAGCCAGGACTGCAGAGTCCGGGCCGCGGAAACGCGGGGCGCCTGCGCCCCCTACCGGCCTCCGCGCGCAGCACCAGCCCGAGCGTCCCGCCGCCTCCGCCGCCGCCACACTCAGCTGTGCAACACCGGCCAGGACTCGGGGCGGGGCTAGAACCGGCCTCCCCCTGCGCAGATCCGGCGGGTCCGCCGCCCGCCGAGGACACAGGCAAGCCCGGGGGGACAGGGATCCAGCACAACATGCATCCACCTTGGCCGTGACCCCTGGCCCTTGAGCCTCAGTTCCTCCTTGCAAGGAAGAAAGGGGCAATGTCCCTACAACCTCGTCCTCGACGGTGTCTCTGCCTTCCCTCGGGTCCACTCCCACCCCACGTGCGTGACTCTTTCTGTAATTCCAAATCTCGGCGTGTCACTCCTCCATTTAAGACACTTCAGACGAAATGGTGGTCACACAAAACCTTGCTTTCCTGTTATAATGAAACACGGATCGAACAGACCCAATCGGGGGGGACAAGAAGCTGACCAGCTCAGGGTCACCAGCCCCTTAGGAATCTCAGGGGATGGAGGCGCCTGGAGCTCCAGGCTGCTTGGCCAGAAGGGGACCCGGTCTCCCAAAGAAACAGACTTACCAAGGTGGGTCCCAGCTCCAGGAGCCCACTTAGGCCATCACGGCCTGGGTCTGATTGAGTGATCATCATGGTGCTCTGGGAGCTGCATGACCATCAGCCCAAGACTCGGTGGCATGAAACTACCACTTTATTACGCCCACAGTTTCTGTGGGTCAGGAATTTGGACAGGGCACGGAAGTGATGTGTTGTCTCTGTTATCTGGGCCTCAGGTGAGGGTGATTCTAAAGGCGCTTGAGGCTGGAGGATCCACTTCCAAAACGGTGTCTTCACGGTCATCCTGGCCCTGGGCTGCGAGGGCTGGGGCTGGGTTCCCCCTGTGCCTACGGGCCGTCGTCTCCTGCATTCTGGCCTCAAGTAGTTGGCCTTCTTAGGTGTCAGCTAGATTCCATCCTCAAATTTAGGAAATGGGTCCCTCCATTCCTGCTGGAGGGAAGAAGGCTGAGAAGGAAACCCCTGGAGCAGCTACACAGCCAGGGGGCATTAGGGTGGTGCCGTGGGAAGCCGTGGCTCAGAGAAACATCGTGAGTTGGTTCAACTCTCACTTTTCAAATCCAGGCACTTATAGGGAAGAAAAGGGCATGCAGGAAACGACAAGGAGATCGGGGCACTGGGGCAGGGTTCTTCACACTGCCCTGCCCCTCCATGTAAGCAAGGTACCAAAAGCAGGGTTCCTTTTCCACCTCAGCCCGCGAAAGCTGGAACCTCCCAGCCTGAGCTGGCACTGCCTGCATGTGGCCAGCAGAGGGCAGCACAGCCTCATCCTGTGGCAGCAGCTGCTGAGTGGATTAACAGGACCGACTCTGGATGGAACTCAGGGCCACCTTGAGGACCCTCTGCATATCTGGCTAAGGAGGGGGCCCAGCCTGAATGTGCGATTATCTTCCAGCACTAGCTCCAGGGAGCAAGGACTTGGACGTGCTCGATACTGTTATCTCCCACGGCCTCATCCGTAGGAGACGTCAATACACATGAGGGTGTAGGTGTGAGAGGGGTGAGTGTGTGTGCCCTTCAGGGTGGGTGTGTCCCCAATGCCACCACTCACCTGAGTGTCCCGCAGCCGCACACGTCTCCCGTTCTCACGTGCTCCCTCGAGAAGCCCCAGGGTCCTGAGCCCCAGAGTCAGTAAGGCTTTACTCCAGGCCTCCGCTGATGCCTCCCACACTCATCTCTCCCCTCTTCCCAGTCTCCGGCCACCTCTGCCCATCTGGGGGACCCTCATCGCTACATCCCTTTCTTTCCTGGGGTGTCTTAGAACCTCTCTTATTTAAATAAAAGGAGTCCTCCTTGATGAGGGTGTGGGGACCTGCCAATCACAGCACCAGGGAGGCTAGGACAGGTGTGCAGGGATGGGAGGCGAGGGAGCCTTCTGGGACACAGTCTTGCTGAGAAGAGCAGAGAGCCCTGATCTCTGAGGAGCTCCTGACCTGGAACCTTTCTAGAGCCCCAGCACCAGCACACGTGATTGACTGATGTTCTAAGCTATTATCCTTATTGTACAGAGAAGGAAACTGGGCTGAAGATGGAAATCGTATCTTACTAAGGGTCATGCAGCTGTCTGATTGTGAGACCGGGGGTTTTCTCCAAACACAAGAGTGTATTTGGAATTATTCCATTTAGATGACATTCTACAAAAGGCAAAACTAATTCACAGTGGCAGAAAGCACACTACGATGCTTGCCAGCAAGGGGTGGGAGCGGGGTTGACTACAAAAGATCTTGAGGGAAGTCTTTGGATAGAAGCGTTTATACTGGACTTTGATGGCCGTTTGGGATTTGTGTATTTGTCAAAACCCATTGAACTATCCAAATAAAATGAGAGCCTTTGTTATATATTAAGGGTTTTTTTTTTTTTTTAACTTTTGAATTTACTTTTTTATTGAAGCTAGTTGATTTACAATGTTGTGCTAATTTCTGCGGTACAGCAAAGTGACTCAGTTATACAAACACATACATTCTTTGTATTCTTTCCCATTATGGTTTATCCCAGGATATTGGATATAGTTCCCTGTGCTACACAGTAGGAGCTTGTTGTTTATCCATTCTCTATATAATAGTTTGCATCTGCTAATCCCCAACTCCCAACCCATCCCTCCTCCACTCTCCCCGCCGGGCGACCACAAGCCTGTTCTCTGTCTGTTTCACAGATAAGTTCATTTGTGCCATATTTCAGATTTCATGTATAAGTGATATCGTATGGTGTTTGTCTTTCTCTCTGTGACTTACTTCACTTAGTAGGACAATCTCTAAGTCCGTCCATGTTGCTGTGAACGGCATTCTTTCATTCTTTTTTATGGCCAAACTGTTCTGGTTTTTAATCCAGGTCTTCAGACTCAGATTTCAATGCACTTGCCCCCATCACTTAGGAGACATGGCTTGTGCCTGCAAAAGTTGTTCTCACTCCCAACGGGTGTCAGAATGCCAACTGGGCACAAACCAGGAGAGCATCCAGGAGGGAGCCTGGGTGAAAGCAGGAGCCTTTCATCCTAATTCTGGCTGGAATGGACTAATCAATTGGCCAAGATCAAATGTTGAAAATTTACACCGTCGGCACTTCCTCAGAACTGGGCCAGGAATCGTCATCGTTCAGGAGGGCTGACTGGTTTATAAAGCTGGCAACAGGAAACCCGCCCTGTTTCTCTGGAAGCTGGGATTCCACAACCTCACCGCCCGCTCCTGGACAGGCAAATGGCTCCAGAATCTCAGTAACTGGGACAAGTAATGCTTTCTCCTTCTGAGTCTGCAGCCCAAGTCAGGAACACTCAGGATGAGTGATGATATCCTTTACTCCAGGCAATGAAAAGTTTAGAGTCAGACTTAAATTTAATAAGTTCCCTGGTGGCCTCTTTGAATTTGCATGTTGCCACGCTAACCTGGCCCAGATTTCTCCCCCTACAAGGCAATTCTTGGAAAATCAGGCATCAGTGCTCATTAAACTGGTTCTAAATGTCCAGCGAGCCAATAACAAGGGGAGAGGGAGCCCTACCCCGGGGCAGCAAACACAGCTGAAGCTCCTGAGCTCCTCGGGGTGATCAGAGATCATCAAAGGATTTTCAAAGCCTTGACGTATCCTGTTCCTTATAGCCTCCAAGCTTACTCTGAGGGTGAGAAGTTTCCAGAAACACAGTGCCAGGAGCTGAAATGGAAGCCAACAGTCCCCGTGGGCTGAGAGCATCAATTCCATCTTAAGGACAAGATCATCAGGAAGGACTCATGAGGAAGTAATCTGTCTTAGAAATCCAGCTAAGCTTTGCCCAGATGTGTCTATTCATACATTTTGGAAGGGTTTTTCTAGTGAATTCATTGGCCTTTCCTGACAGCGACCAAGGGGGGCTGCCTGCCTTTCTTTCCTTGGTGGTCATCCAAGGCCCACTGCTGTTGCCGGTTTTCCGATGGCCAGTGAAAACTAACTCCATTTTGGGGTATGTAGAGTATTTATTAAAAGGGCATCACAACAGTGGGGGACTCCCCTGGCAGTCCAGTGGTTGAGAATCTGCCTTCCAGTGCAGGGTACGCAGGTCTGATCCCTAGTTGTAGCTGAGATGGCAGCTTGAGATACAAGAGACTTGGGTTCAATCCCTGGGTCGGGAAGATCCCCTGCAGAAGGGAATGGCAACCCACTCCAGTCTCCAGTATTCTTGCCTGGAGGATTCCATGGCCAGAGGAGCCTGGCGGGCTCCAGTCCATTGGGTTGCTAAGAGTCGGACACGACTGAGCGACCAACACTTTCCTTTCACTTGGGGAACTAAGATCGCACATTCTGCAAGGCAACTAAGCCCACACACTGCAACTAGAGAGAAGCCCGCACACTGCCAGGAATGATCCCAAATGCCACGAGGAAGATCCTGTGCGCTGCAATGAAGACCTGATGCTGCTAAATACTTTTTTTTAAAGGGTATCACAACGAGAATAATAGCCAAGTAGGATAGCACTGTGATGGAGAATGTGAGCATTAAGGCAGGTCATGGTGGTCTTCAGAGCATCACGTCCAGGATCAAAGAGGTTCCTCGGGGATCTGACCAGGGAGGCGGCAGCAGCAAGCCCACTGAGGTCAACACTCATAAGTGAGGCCAACCCTGCATACCTTCTACCCTCCTGGGACCTTGAATAAGAAAGCTACCTGGCCTAAAACCAAGGCTTCTTGCAGATGGACACCCGAGTGCCTCTTCCATCCCACCTTGTTTCATTTTGTTCTTTTCTCTTACCCCCATTCCTCACTCCCATCCTCCTCCCCTCCACCCTCTACAGGCAACCCTCCTGTTTTTGCAAACGCTGCGTTGCTTCTTGTGTGAATGTATTTGTAGCGTCTGCACATGGCGCTGTCCCATCTGTTTCTTATTTTTCTCACTCATCTGTTTTGCAAGTCCGTGTTACATGTTGTCTGTGGCTTGAAAGGGCTTCATATGCTCCATGATGCCAGCCACTGACTGTTCCCTGCACATTCTCCCAGTGCTGGACATTCCTCCAGAATGTGAGCAACCAACCCCTGCCATCTCTGCCACTGCTACCCTCTCACCACAACCAAAGTGGGTGAGCATCCTTCCATGTGTCTCCTCAGGGACCCAGGTGAGAATTTTGTTGGCAACACTGACCTAGACGTGGGATGTCTGGATTGGGGAGCACACGCTTACTTCATTCCATGAGCTGTGCCAGGAGGCTCTCCACTGGTGCCCATGTCTCTGCCAACACTTGTCATTACCCACCTTTGCTAATCTGATGGGTGCCAACTGATATTGGATTGGTGCTTTAGTTTTGTGTTTCTCTGACGATTCACTTGAACAGCTTTTCACTGCTTGGGTGAACTGGGTCTATCAATTGTTCCTTACCTTTTGCCCATTTTTTTTCTCTTGGGTTATCTATTTACTATTGCATATTCCTTTTATATTCTTGACAGTGATTCCTTTGTTGGTTTTAACCATTGCAGACATCTTTTCTCCTGCTCTCACACCTACAGTTAGGCCTTTTGCCAACCATGGACACCAATTAAGCAAACTAAGATATAAGAGAAAGGAGTAACAGAAGTAAAATGAAATGGGAAGTGAATTGTTAAGGTAAGTTTAAAACAAATAGGTTAAAATGAGACAATGAAAATAATGGAAGAAAATATTTACAGAACAAAAACAAAAAATTAATATGAGTTTTTTTAACCTAAAAGTATAAAAGCATAACCTAAAAGCAACAAGTATAAAGAAGACCAAGAAGTTAAATATGAAGGTAAAAGTGCTTTTTAAAACAGTATCAACATGAAGCAAATCACATACACCTATATATTTTTTTAAACTTCACAGTAAAAAGGGAAATAATGCAGAAGCCAGGGAGGTAAAGGTCAAAGGGACAAAGCACACACATGGGAAGAGAAAAAACAAAGAACGAAGAGTACAGACAGAGCGGGCGCTAAGCAATGCTGATGTTCCTTCAAAACTGAAAACACAGGCGGTGGAAATGGAGAGGAAGACGCTCCAAGGAACTAACTGAAGGCAGACGGGAAACTCCTCATCAGCCCGGTCCTGCCCTGGGGCCTGGAGTCCGGATGCACTGGGCTGGAGGCAGGGCCCGGGGCTTCTCTGGGTCATGTAACAGTTCACCCATCAGTCTAGGGCCAAGGAAACGCCTGGCCAGGGTGCTTGTATTCAGAGCCACTGCCCAGACCTCAGTCAATGGACAGGCTGTGAGCAGCAGCTCGTGCTCGGCCTTCGCCTGGCTACAGATTCTGGGCAGGCTCCCCCCCGGGTCCTTCACCACCATACCAACTCCCTCGTGCTTCTCCCAGCCCCTCTGGCTCAGTCTCTGACTTCAGCAGAGCCCACAAGTGAGGCTGAAGCCACGCAGGCCGCAGGGCCAGGGAAAATGATGCCCTGGCATCCCTATCAGGCAAGGAGACAGCCTGTTTGAACAAGTTCAGTACCACTCAAGAAAGCAGAAGGCACCATCTCTGGGGTTCACCAGAAGTGCCAGAACTTCCTCTTGGTTCGCCAGACAGAGCAGTGACCCTGAGGACCCAGGGACAAGCTCCCTCCAGGACACGCCAACTAGCTACCCACCCCAAAGTGGCCAAGTATGAAATGGGTGGATAGCCCATTTCTAGGTCCAATGGCAGGACAAATAGATCAAACGTAGGAAGTCCAGGGTTCCATCAGGCATCAAAACTGCATGCAGGTTGTACTTCACACAAACAGGTTGGAAGGCTGAGGAAACATCCAGGTGAGTCACTGGAGGGTGGAAAATATCTGATCTTATCAAAAGGTGAAGTCAGCGACCCGGGCGCTGAGTCCTGCCACCTTGAATCCTTCCAATTATGTGAAGACAGGTAGTTCCTCTGTGGCTCCAGAAGTCCGGTTGCAATTCAGTTGTTTGACAAAGCAGCTCTGTCTTCCCAGAGATGGGACGCTTGGTGCTGAGCTGCCATTTGGCCCACACGGTCCTCTCTAGCCCACAGACTAGTGGTTCCTGGACTTGGGGATTCCATCAACCAGTTTTGTTGTTGTTGTTGTTGTTATTTTGGCTACATCAAATCTTAGTTATGGCACGCAGGATCTTTTTAGTTGCAGCACGTGGGATCTGGATTTCTGACCAGCACTGAACCCGGGCCCCCTGCACTGGGAGCGTAGAGTCTTAGCCACTGGACCATCAGGGAAGCCGCTTGAATTTGTTTTAATCGGGAAACTCGTATACAATTTTTTTCTTTTTAATTTTTTTTTGGCTATGCTATGCAGTATATCGGATTTTAGTCCCCCAACCAGGGACTGAACCCAGGCCCACTGCATTGGGAGCACGGAGTCTTAACCGGTGGACCACCAGGGCAGTTTGACTGTTAATATTTTATTTTTCCAAGGAAAACATTTTTTTAAAGCTACCATCTAATATCACCATTATTTTCTTAAAGAAAGAACATTTTAGCACCAAAAAAATAAGACAAAAGGATGGGATGATCTTTTAAACAGCATAACTATGAAATACTCACCATTTGGAGGGAAGTCAGAAAAAGTCAGCATAGGCCAACACTGGCCCCCACCACCGTGACCTGTCAGGAGTTAAATTCCAACCCCAGAGCTTTGGATAAACAGGCCAGTGGACTTGGAGCAGATCCTGGTACAGGTTAGACACAACCTGTGTCAAAACTGTCACTCAAGTCTGATGCTCCTCCTGACTGCCCAGCTGGTGGCTCACCTCCCTTCCTGGGTTGAGGTCTTCGTGACATCTTGTCTCCTTGACCAATGGTCCCCAAGCCACCACATCATTAGAATCATCTGGGAGGAAGCTTTTCAAGTTGCAGGCTCCCAGGTCCCACCACCAGAGATCTGGTCCCGAGGCTCCAGCGTGGGGTCTTGCGCTCATCCAAATTTAGGCACCTCAGACCTGTGACCCCGCCACTCAACCCTATGAAATGACTGACCAGAAGCCATCAGCACTGGGGCCTGAAAAGTGGAGCTGAGAACAGGGATAGAAGGCAGGGGAACCCAGACTGGCACCGAGGCCAAGAGCAAGCACCAATGGCCACAAGGCTGTGCTGGTGCTGAAGCTGGTGCCAGAGAGAGGACTGGGTGACTCTCCAGGTTCACGGCCTAAGTGAAAGGGTGAGGTGGGAGGGACAGACGGGGCAGCAGGACGTGAGCACGCTCTGCAGGTTCACAAGGAAGGGTCTTGTTATGCGCAAGCTTTTTCTGGATGATGACTGGCTTCTACCTACCACTGCGGCCTCTGCCGTCTCTCACCACTATCATCCTTGTCCTCTGCCTCCCTGCAGGTCTCCTCACCCAGTCACTTGCTGTCGAACATCTCCACCCCACTCCTGTGTCACCAGGTGCTCAGCCAGTGTCTGCAGACCGGACAGAGACGGGCTGGAGCGCTGCCTGGCCCAGGGGCCTCCTTGTGATGGCACCATCCAGCCCTTGGGGAGACCGGCTTCGGCACAGAACTCGCAGAGTGTGAACGAGCACAGAGGGGCCCGTCTCTGGGCCTCAGGACGACACCGCCCCATGCCACCTCCCAGCACGGACTACCCTGCGCCGTCCAACACAAGTGGCTGGCTTCAGAAGGAAGACACTACAAAGTCGTCGAAATGTCACTAACGGTATCTGAGCGCCTGTGTGGGGCTTGAGAGGGCTCATTCTTGTGGAACGACTAGGGTACAAAGTCTTGGGAGCTGCCAGGCCATCGGGCCCTGCTGGTCTCTCAGCCAGGCTGAGTCAGAGCTCTCTGACGAGGTCACGTGGTCCTGCAGAGACATGTAAAGGGGCCCCAGGGCCAAGGCTGACATTTCCCGGTTACAGGCTTTTCATTGGTGATGATCCATCTCCACACATGAGGGGCTGCAACGTGACACAGGGCACAACGCTGGGAGGCCTGCCTGCCCTGCTGGGGGCTGCCCAGGAGGTGGAGAGACAGCGACAGATGGGACCCACGGGCAGAGGTGGCCAGGGACAACTTGCTGTCTCCAGCCTGCACCCCGGACTGTTGTTTGATCTCCTGATTTAATCTGTGGTCTCGACCCCAGGGGATGTGGATTCTGCCCCTTTGCCTCCTCCCACCCTAACAGAAGTTCAACAGGATCAGCCCTGGTCCTAAATTCAGACTTTATGAAAGCATTTCTGACCTTTCTCCACAAGGATCCCAATCAGAAACTGGTGAGAACTGGCACTTCTTTGGGACTTTATATAAACAACATCCCATGTCTGCTCTAACGATGTCTGGAGGGCATTTGATCACATGATCTTGCTCTATGGGGCTCCCTGTGCCCATGTGACCCCAAAGTTGCTATGTGCAGAGCCTCTGGTTTCTCAGCTGATGTCGAGCGCTCACTTGTAAAAATTCATTTGACTGTCTTAAAATATAGACCAGGAGAACCACGGATGGGAGGGACTACATTTACTTTAAGTATAAAGGTTTACTATTATTAACAAGTGACCACTATTATTTACATGTTTATAAAACAGAAATAAAAACGACATACACGTTTGGTGCCAAAAGTGGCACATCCAAACTAGGATCAGTACAAAAATAAACTTTCAAGCTATGTGCTTGCAGACATCATCCCAGCCAAGCAGCCCCGGGGACAATGACACCAGTGCCTGCTGGAAGGGCCACCGCCTTCTCACAAGACCCCAAGCAAACACACAGAAGACAAATGGACAAGGTATGTTCCTGAGCTACAGAAGCTTAGAGCCTCTAAACGGTTGTGAATTTCTGCTACCGAGGATCTGGGATGGGTTTCGAGCTGATGAGCTTTCACTAGTGGCATCGGGACACGGTACCGTGCGCGGAGGGGGAGTTAAGCTGCTTGTGAAGCCAAGGAGCCCTGTGCACAGGGGTCCTCTATGTTGACTACCAATCCTTGCAAATCTCCCGACTGCAGACAAACAGGAACATGGGCAGAGGGAAACAGAAGCTACTTGGCTTGGGGGCCCCTGTGCCCGCCAAACGTGCCCCTGGGTGACTAGCAGAAATCAGCCGTGTTTCCAGGGTCTCATCATAGATATGCGCCATGTCCACACTTGGCCAAGGACCTCACTGGTCAATAGAGGAGGGGTTCCAGCAGGGAGAGCTAGGCCAGCCCAGCAAAGCCCTGCCCAGCCCACGTGGCACTTCAGCCTGCAGCAGCCCACCTTCCTCCCTGCTCCCCATGAAGCTGGGCTGGAGTTCATGCCTGGTGACAGGGGCACACTGAGCCAGGGAGAGTGCTGGGTGAGCCAAGAGCACGGGCTTTCCAATTCCTGCGCAGCAGGACACCCGCCCAGGCACAGACTCCTCTGGATCCCAGCGAGGAATGCAGATGCTGAGGGGAGCGGGCGGCAGGGGGCTGTGAATGGGCTGCAGTCCACTGCAGAGCCGCTGAAGGGTCCACAGGAGCCGACGCCAGCTTGTCCACCCTGGGCCGGGGTGACAGCGTGGAGGAGGGGACGCCGAGCAGCCCCTGCAGCGGCCGCCAGCTCTGCTCACTGGTCCTGGACCTTGGCCCTCTTGGCTTTTAGGGACAGGTGCTGCAAGAGAAGAGAGAACAGCACTGCTGGGGTGGGTCAAAGGAAGCAGCCCTGAGCACGATTCCCCGGAAGTGACCAAATCGAAGCTTCCACCTGGTTCACACCTTCTCAGTAAACGCCCTGCCCCACAGGCAACAGTTTGGAGGGGAAAAGCCCAAGGGACCAACGAAGGCACCAGGGCTCCATTCAGTAAGCCACACAGGCCGAGGGCGGGCCGCCGGGGCGCCGAGGGCAGCTGTCAGTGAGACGTGGCTCACCCCCTGCCCCAGCCCTTCTGCCAGCCCTGCAGCCCAACGGCCGGGCTGCTCAGAGGCCCAGACCAAAGATCACCTCGAGTTTCCTAGAATTTCCTGAGAACAGTCAAGGGAGGTATCCTTCCCTTGGAAACAACAAGGTCAGCCAACCTAGCCAGCCATCCCCAGAGGCTCCAGGTCCTGCTCTCGTGACGCCTGTGCAAGAGCAGGGAAGACACACAGGAACAGGACGCTCCCTGGTGACCCTTTCTTTCTGGTTTCTCTTTCAGAAATGTCACTCTGTAGCAGTGTAAGCAACCTACAAACATCCTTTACACTCGAAAGTAAAGCCAAAAGTGTTTTACTCATAAAGTACGCATCTGAAGCAGGGAGTGTAAACAGGAGCTTTTAATAAAGGTCCTCTGTTCCCCAGCGGAGGCAGAGCTGATGCCCTCTCGAGAGTTCTAATCCAACAGCCAGGCGACATCCTGAGCACGCTGCCCGCACACAGCAGGCTCTTCACTGGAAGGACGTCAATCCCCCGACTGCGAGCAGAGCAGGGCTGCCAGCCCCAGCACGCTCAGTGCCCAAACCCCGCCTCTTAGCGCGACTATGATGCGCTCGAGACAGCCATCCCCATCACCGAGAAAACCTCAGGGCCTGAAAGAGTGCAGGCGCGGAAGAAAGCGCAGCACCCCACAAGCACGACAGGATGGGGTGCTGAGGAAGCAGGACACAGGCGTAAATGAGCTGCAGGAAGTCACACTTTCTAGCCACTTATGGCCGAGAAGAGAAAGAACAAAGTGCTGGTCGCTCGGTCACATCTGACTCTGCAGCCCCATGGACTGTAGCCCGCCAGGCTCCTCCATCCATGGAATTCTCCAGGCAAGGATACTGGAGTGGGTAGCCACTCCCTTCTCCAGGGGATCTTCCCAACCCAGGGATCAGACCCAGGTCTCCCACACTGCAGGCGGATTCTTTATCGCAGGGAAGCCCAAGAATACTGGAGTGGGTACCTATCCCGTCTCCAGGGGATCTTCCCAACCCAGGGATTGAATCCAAGTCTCCCGCATTGCAGGCAGATTCTTTACCGTCTGAGCCACCAGGGAAGCCCATGCCTGAGAAAGGACCAATACAGATTCCAGCAAAGGCCCTGGTGAAGAGGGTTCTCCCTCGATCTCAAAGATAGCTCAGAATCAGGAGAAAAAGCCTGAGGACTTGAAAGGCAGATCTCTGGACAGGTCCCCCGTCTTCCTCTCCAGCTGTGGGTCTTGCTGAATGTCTCCTAATTCTCTCCTCCGCGCACTTCACCTGACATGACCCCACCCACCAATGGAAGACACCCACAGCCTTAGCTTAGGAACGGGGATGAGGTCATCATGCTTGTGAGGCCATTTTTGGTGCTCAATTCTGAAGAGAATGTTGTGTATAAACAAAGCGGACTCTGGACCATTTCAGGCCTCTTAACAGGGCAAGAGCAACATTCCAAAAAACACTGGTAATGGAAAGTCACCAACAATGCCAGGAACAGAGCCGGGGATGACCTGTGGGCTGTGCATGGCCGTGGGGCGCTACGCTGCACTCAGCCAAGGACCCTCCGCCATGCACGGGCAGCCACTGGAGAGTGGCTGGGCTCTTGGAGAAATCAATCCATTTAGGACAAGTTAATAGCAGAAGGGCCTTTGGACTGCTTAGTTAAGGAGGGACCAAGTTTCTTGGGGTAGGAGATGGTTAGGGCCCTCGCCTGTACAATGAGGTTGTTGAACTAGGTGATTTCTGAGCCCAGCCTCTCTAAAATTACTCTGATCACAAGCAGTCATCAGAGTGGAGCAGATGAGCTGAAAAACAGGCATTTGGGGGAAAAAAAAAAGGACAAATTTGGCATTGTCGTTTTCTTCAAAATTCTGGGGCAGTCTGCTCTTTAACTTTGTGGGTTTGACCTAGAAAAACTGTCATTTTGAGGTGAGAAGGGAAAATGACTCTGCTTCTGGGTTAATTCTGTTCTCCCAGAGTCTAAATGAACCTGAGACAACTTCAGAGCCTCCCTTCTCTGCCTGCCTCTCATTACGCTAACAAGTGGGCTTAAAACTGCACCATTCTCCTTAAGCTCGAGTGTGCGTTTCTAATTGTTCTTTTGGACTTCTGAAGTCTGCTGCGTTCCACCTGAGAGGTCTGGTGGAAGAAGATTTTCTTTCATTTCAGGTTTATTCTTATCAGCCCAATGCAGCAAAGAAAACACACTGCGTTCTTATCAGTCCCTGCAGTTGATATCATTTTTAGCTGAAATATCTGGGTGGGGATACAGGAAGTTGAACTATACAGGTCTGAAATGTTTTTTGTTTGGTTGTTTAAGATTTAATATTGAAAGACTTAAAATGACAACTTCCCTTGACATTGCTGGAGGGGGAGGGATGAAAAGATCCTTCCCTTTATAGGATCACAACTCAATGTTTCCAGGAGTTGAGCAAGTGAGATAAACAAGGGAGACAGGACCTGGAGACAGTCACTCACAATAGGCACCATTCCTCAGCCCCTGCTGCAAACTCAGGCTCAGAAACTCAGCAAATTCAACATGTCTTTCAAGAGGATCTTGAAATCCGTATTTAATGCGGATTCTCCCAATTTTAAAAGACACCAATCAAGCCACATTTTGGCCTGAGAACACTACAGTCTGGCTACAGCTTTGATGAAGTAACAGGTTTTGGTTTCCCTTTTGTGGTAAACAATGGTCAAACTGGACAAAATATCTGAAGTGATAATTTTCAGGTACTGGGTAACAGAGAACACGGGGCTGTAACCCTTGAGAAAAAGGAAACACTCGAGATGAGTGAATGTTATAGTCATTCCAGGTCTCTGCACGGCTCTCCACATTTTGTCGTGTCCAACTCTTTGAGACCCCATGGACTGTAGCCCACCAGGTGCCTCTGTCCATGGAATTCTCCAGGCAAAACTACTGAAATGGGTTGCCATTCCCTTCTCCAGGGGAACTTCCCGACCCAGAGATCGAACCCAGGTCTCCCGCATTTCAGAAGATTCTTTCACCATCTGAGCCACGAGGGGAGCCCCTGTCAGAGGGAAGTGAATCCTAAATACAGCACAGTGTAGCTGGGGGGAGGAAACACCGATCAGAGTTCAGAGCTGCCGAGCCTGCTGGAATTTATAGAGCAGGGCATCAGAAAAGAGGAGCTCCAGAAATCAACAGAGAGCTGCCACCCTTCAACCTCTGGCTGAGTACCAAGCTGCACAGGTGCAGGCCAAGGTTCCATAAGGCTGGCAGAGAACAGGCACTGGGGAGCTGGGGCCTGGCATGGAGGGGATTCTGGAGGTCTGCACAGAGCCGGAGACACTGGAGTCCTGAGCAGCCACAGTGCAAAGGCCTCACTGAACATCCTAGGCATCCAGTTGAGACATCAGAAAGTCCATGTCTTGGGAGCAGGGCTACTAGACACCTGCCCGACGGGTCTTGGTGGAATCAAACTGACGGCCAGTATGAACTGTCTACTAGAAAAAACTCAATATTCTTTACAGAAAAGACAACAAATTCAACTCTTCACAACAAACCATCCATAATGTCCAGCTCACAACAAAAAATTACTAGACAAGAAAAGCAGGAAATGTGACCCATAATGAGGTAGAAAAACAGTCTAAAAACAAAACAGATCAGAGACGACAAAGGTGCTGAATTAATGCACATCTTCCTTAGAAGAAAAGCATATACTACATACACAGCAATGCCCCCACCAAGTGTTGAAAACGAAACAGGTTTAAGCTTGCACACACGTTTGGCGAGGCAATCCTCATCAGAGTATTTGTGTTGCTTCTTGAGAACATGGTCCAAAGTGTGACAGAACTTCTTTGGAAATGGTTTAAAAGGGTAGAGGGAGAGGGGAAGAGTTAAAGATATATTCTCCTTTTTTTATCATGTAAGCTGGAGGGATGTATTTTTAAATGCACGTGAGCATTTTAAATATCATGTAAGCCAACAGTATGGTGCTTTTACCCAGAACGATCGGAGACTATGGTAACGGCCTTTCACGTATGTACCACTAGGGGTTGAGGTTGGGGGGCAGGCAAGTTTAGGACATTACATTGAAAAATAAACGTATATTTAAAAATATGAAGAGGCAGGTAACAGGTGGCTTGGCGGTTCATTCCTACCGTTCCTTGTTGATAAAAGTGTGGAGCCAGCTCCAACAGCCAAGCAGACTCAATGGCGGTCACATCTCTCATGTAATACTTGGAGGTTTGGATAACTTCATTGTAGATAACCCTGAAACAAGAAGAAATCACGAGCTAATTTCCTATATATTATAATTAGAATCAGAACCACAACAATCAGAGATGGTTCCCCTTTCCTTTTAAAAGGCATCCGCCTGTTCTGTGCGCCAGGCACGACACTAGGCAAATGCATTCACGCTGCTCACTTAAGCCTCATGACCTGAGTGGTGGGTACCAGGGGGCCCATTCCACAGAGGAGACTCCAAGTCCCACGTGATTTCCAGGACATCTCAGTTGAACCTTCTGGTTCCTTATGCTTTTATTTACAGAACTCTGAACAGAGTCTAATGACTTCATTACAAAATGCAGAAATAGAAGCAAAGGCTCACTGATTCTGAAAGGAGCTGGGAATTAACTGTAAAGGGACACAAGGGAACTGTCTAGAGAGATGAGAGTATTCTATGTCTTACTAGGAATATGGGTTACATGCACACAGTTGTAATGACTGCTAACAGTTTTCTTTAGGAGCTAATGAGAAGATTGATTGTGGTGATGGATATATAACCCCGTGAATGTATTTAAAGTCACAGGATTGTACACGTTAAGTGGGTAAATTGCATGTATGTGAATTACATAATATCTCCATAAAGCTGTCAAAACACACACACACACATACACACACACACACACACACACACACACACACACACACACACACACAAGAGGGGGGGAGCTTGCCTGAGGCTGAGGTAACAGACACCAAAAGTCAAGCCAAGAAGGTAATTTAAATCCCCAGATTTTAAGACTGCATATATTAATACAGATAGCAGTTTCCAGGGACTTCCCTGATAGTCTGGTGGTTCAAGGCTCTCCACTTTCATTGCAGGGGCACGGGTTCATTTCCTGGTCGGAGAACTAAGATCACGCATGCCACACCCTGCAGCTGTATCAGATTCCACAGCAAGTATTAGTATCTCCTCCCTGAAGCCAGCCCTTATACCCTGGTCCATGGAAGTGTGATGCTCAGCCACTTATCAAATACATCCCTCTAGGGAAGCCTTTCTCCCCAGGTACTGGAGTCCATCTGTTCTCCATCAGGCTGTGGAATGGGACCTGGATTCCTCTCTCTGCACAGCTGTACCGAGAGTGAGGACAGAGTGCCTAGTCTGTGGGTGAACACGAATGTCTGCTGAGGGGATCAGCAGGCAGAGGAATAAGACCATTGGCTTAAAGGGATCCTTGACAGAGTAGAAATTCTTTGTAGAACAGAGTCAGCAAACGTGTACTGGGCACCTGGACTCTAGGCTTTGGGGACCCAGAGACGAACCAGAACGAGGCCTTGCCTTCAGTGCACTGACAAAGCAGAGGGGCAGGAGGGGGCTTACCAGCGGGGCGGCTTCTCTGCATAGAGGACCGATGCTGGGTGGATGTGCAATTCATGATCATCACGGATGGTCCTTGGGAAGCAGAGCAATTTTGTCTCAAGTACATTTTAAACACTTTTAGCAAGACCTTCCCACAGATGCATTTAAACTCATCAAAAACGTAGGTTGTACTTCACACAAACAAAACTATCCTCTCCATCTTCTCTCGAGCCCTTTATGATGCTTCCCCCACTGTCACTCCAGAAATCAAGGATAAATCATGCTAAAAAAGGGAGAAGGAAAGCAATACATGGACATCAAAAAAAAAACCTGAGAAATATATTTTTCTGCTTATGTTTATGTTTATCTTCTAGAGGTTCTCTTTCAAAAATTTCCTTGAGGACAGAAATAATATATACAATTACTTCTATAAACTTTTCTATTAACAAGGTTAAACAATAAAGAGTATGGAAGACATAATTATAAATGGGGGGGAAAGAAAGCTCAATATTGGACTATCCACTTCTCTGAGATAATATTTCAAATGCCAATTCAGATTTGATTCAATTTAATTCAAAAAAAATATTTACGGCACACACAACTATTGGTGAGATCAGCTCATGAGAGAAGATTAACAGATCAGAATACACTGCTGCTCAAACCATAATTACAGAGCACTTCTGCAGGGGCCAGGGATGTGTCAGGAAAGTGCTTCAAGGCCATGACCCAGCGCATCTCCAGCGCTGGAATAAAGTCACTGCCCGGGGTGCTGGCTGTCTTACCAGGTGACCAACACTGAACTCTGTCCCAAAGGGACTGACCACCACGAAGCCTGTCGTGTAGCCTGTTTTCTATTGAGGATACTGGTGAAAGACTTTTGTGAATGCTAGTGGGAATTGCTAATTAATACAGGAGAGTGGGGTAATTAGAACGACAACGAAATGATGGTTCTCACTGGAGAAGATCACAGCCTGTCCAGGGCTGCCTCGGACAGAACAGCTCAGTGCTGGGAGCTGGGAGGGAGTATGTACGATGGGCAACAGAACCGTGACACTGATAGGCTGGAACACCTGGCCTGGGGTGACAGATAGAACATACTAGAAATAAATGTAAAGTGCTATCCTGAGGCCCAGTCAGCAACCAAACACTAGATGAAGGAGACCTGGCTGCCAAAAAAACAAATAAGCTCAATGCAATTCTGGGCTCATTAACAAAGCCCAGTGGGAGGAGTCTGGGGGAGAATGGGAACCTGTAATATGTATGCCTGAGTCCCCTAAGGTGTTCATCTGAAACTAACAAAACATTGTTAATTGGTTATACCCCAATAGAAAATAAAAACCTTTAAAAAAAAAAAAAACAGAGTCCAGTGTCTAGAATGGGACACCCTGGTGACTTCAGGATCACAGGACTCTAATATGTTCTGAGGGGAAAAAGCTAACTATAGTCTCGGGAGGAAACCCAAAGACAAGTTAGGGAGAGAGCCTTTTGAGCACTCCCTTATTAAAGAAGGGACTTCCCTTGTGGCTCAGCTGGTAAAGAATCTGCCTGTAATGCAGGAGACCTAGGTTTAATCCCTGGGTTGGGAAGATCCTCTGGAGAAGGGAAAGGCTACCCACTCTAGTACTCTGGCCTGGAGAATTCCATGGACTGTGTAGTCCATGAGGTCACAAACAGCTGGACACGACTGAGCAACTTTCACTTTCACTTTATTAAAGAAGAGCACCTTCTGATTACTGCTCTAAAAAACTGGCTAAAGTGAAGTTACAAGACTAAAACCAGCTCAGAAACAGAAAGACAGACTAAAGTAACAATTCAACAAACTGGAAGTGGAGTTTGGAGAAAAGAGGGCTAAACTAGGTGTTAGCTTTCACCAAATTTGAATATACTAGAGGTTATCGGAGGTCATCAGTGATCAGTGAATCTTCTATACCTGGAAAATGGAACTGGAAGAGACAGGCTGTAGTTTTCAGCAGAGGGAGGGGCCGGCCAGCACATGAAGAACACTCACCAACATTCTAGTGTGGCTACAATGTACCTGGGGAGCTTCAGTTGTGCAGACCTCTAAAAACGTCAGGAAGCGCCCAACAGCAAAACTAACTTCTCTAGGAGAGAGCACCTGTAATGGTTCCCTCAAGTCCTATTACTCTCTGATTACAACAGATATGTTACCAGCCTGCAGACTTGTAACAGGCCTCCCTGATAGCTCAGTTGGTAAAGAATCCACCTGCAATGCAGGAGACACCAGTTCGATTCCTGAGTCAGGAAGACCTGCTGGAGAAGGGATAGGCTACCCACTCCAGTATTCTTGGGCTTCCCTGGTGGCTCAGCTGGTAAAGAATCCACGCATAATGCGGGAGACCTAGGTTCCATCCCTGGGTTGCCAAGATCCCCTGGAGAAGGGAAAGGCTACCCACTCCAGTATTCTGGCCTGGAGACTCGCAAAGAGTCGGACATGACTGAGCGACTTTCACTTTCAGACTTGTAACTATCATCCTCCTACAACACGTGGATGGGCTGAACATTTGAGAATCATTTCCACAAAGTTAAGACATTTGCTTAAATCTGTACAGCTAACCTCAATGCATCTTTAGAAGGAGGCAAGGTGCAAATAAAGAAAAATGATTTAATTTTTCTGCTTTCTCTGCATGTCAGCTTGCTATTGGGTTGGTTTATTTTTAAGATTTTAATGACTTAAGTGACTTCACAAATGACTTCACAAAGTATCATGTTACCTATAAGCTCCAGTAGAATGAAACCTCGCGGCATTTGCAAAGAATCCGGAAACGATGCACCTCAGAACTGGATCTGGATCACCTATACAAACAGAGGGATGGATGAGATGAGACCTCGTTTGTCCTATGCTCTGTGCTGTGAGGCCCACCCCAGGCTGCCTTGAGCCGCCTTGAAACAAACTCCTGAAAGGGTTCAGTCCCACGATTCCCAGTGCCCGATGCCTGCCCTGGCACCATCTATAGAGGTCCCTACCCTCCACAATGGCTGCTGATGGAAACATGTCAGACTGTTCCCTTAACCTGGGACCCCGCCCCCCTGCAATCCCTGCACCCCCAGCCAGAGGAGCAGACCAAGGCTGGGCACCAGAACCTAAAGAGCACTCCACAGGCTGGCCAGTGACCTTGGAGCTCCTCTTTAGGAGAGCATTTTGCAAGAATGATGTTCCTTCCCTAAGACACAACCTGGGACGTTAACACTACAACATTATTTCTGTGATTATAGTTAGTTTGTAATTCTTCAAACTTTTCAAACATCTCAGTTTAAGTGGCGTCTGTGTTGCTGTAGTAAACATCTTCCAAGGATAAAGCCTGCTCATTTTAGATGATTTCTACATGATATACCCAAATTATTCTGCAAAAACAATAATGCCATCCATATGGCTTATGACACACGATATTTCATCAGTTCTACGATTTACTCTTTTTTACACTTTAACTCGCTGAAATCAGGATGAAGTGAAGTGAAGTGACATCGCTCAGTCGTGCCCGACTCTTTGTGACCCTGTGGACTGTAGCTTACAAGGCTCCTCTGTCCATGGAATTTTCCAGGCAAGAGTACTAAAGTGGGTTGCCATTTCCTTCTCCAAGGGATCTTCCCGACCCAGGGATTGGACCCAGGTCTCCCGCATTGCGGGCAGATGCTTTACCGTCTGAGCCACCAGGGAAGCCCGAAATCAGGATGAAGTGAAGTGAAGTCGCTCAGTCGTGTCTGACTCTTTGTGACCCCATGGACTGTAGCCTATCAGGCTCCTCTGCCCATGGGATTTTCCAGGCAAGAGTGCTGGAGTGGGTTGCCATTTCCTTCTCCAGGGGATCTTCCCGACCCAGGAATCGAACCCAAGTCTCCTGCATTACAGGCAGACGCTTTACCATTTGAGCTACCAGGGAAGCCTCAAGCATTTTATAATTATAATTGGCAACATTTTTTCTTTCTTAATGACACATAAAATAATGGTAGGTCTTAATCATGTCTTAGAACCAATAAAACATAGTATGTTGGTAAATAAGTTACCAAAAAGTGGTATACTTTCAAAGCCATCAACAGTGTATGAGAATGTCAGTTTTACTGCATTCTTATCAGCAGTGTTCTGGCACAAAAGTATCCCTTCTTTAACTGTACACTTATTTGATTATTATTACTATACTTCTTCTTCTGTGAATTTTCCATTCCATTCTTTTGCCCATTTATCAATTTGGAAATTAGGTTATTTTTTCTTCTTAATATGTTAAATAAATTCATTCTATAATAAAGCTTTTAATTTTTTTATCCCTTATATCTGCTGAAAATATTTTTTCACTGTTTTCTTTAACATCTAGTTTTTTTTTAATTGGAGGATAATTACTTTACAATGCTGTGTTGGTTTCTGCTGTCAATGTCAATCACCCACAAGGATACATATATTTCCTCCCTTTTGCAGATAACTTTTTAATTTGCATGTAGTTGATTGCATTTCCATAATCTTCTCTATTGTTCTTCAGCACAGAACTGAAAAAAAATCTCAAATATACATTCCCAAACACAATCTGATCCTAGACTCAGCTCCTTCTCTCCACTTGCCCAAAAGAAATATCCATGTAGAATGTGCATTGTTACCAAAATGAGATCATTTTCAAGGGGTAAAAACTGCCCTCCTTAAGGTAGGATAGTGGAAAATCTTTAAATATTACAAGGATTATGGCCCTCCAGAGCTCAACCCTACAAAATCTTATCCCTTAGTACTGAATTTCTCTTGGTAAAAAGAATTCAAATTCAATGTAACTCTTCTCCTGGGCGAAGGGTTTGATAGGGACAGAGTGAAAGGACAAAGCAGGTGATAAACAGTTAATCCCATTAGGGAATTGTAAGTGGTGAAAAAGTATAGGAGATTTAAGTTAATGATCATTCAAGAAAGCAGGTTTGATTAACCGCAAACTCCAGCAGGCTCGCTTCAAGACAAAACCATGCAATAGAAGCGGTAGACATGCTTGAAAGCGCCGAAACAATGGCGGCGTGAGACCCCAGCCCCTCAGTGAGCTCAGGAAGCTGATGATTCCTAGGTCACGCTGCTCTGCCCACACTAAAAACAGAAACATGAGGAAAGGCGGCATTATGCTAAAATCTGCACTGATTTACCACATCTTCGTCTACATTACCACCTTTTTGCAATTTTCACTGCATCATGACAGTCCCAGTTCGACCATGTAGGGACAAGAAAGCTCCCTGGCCTGATGTGGAGGAGGAGCTGAAGATGGAAGCTTGATGTCCACTCAAGAATGAGGAAGAAGGTGGTCTTTTTCCCCTCCCTCGATTTCCCTTCAATTATAAAGCTGCAGCCCTCTAAGTTCTCCGTGTGGCACCTTCTTGTCTGTCCTCCTGTAAACCTCACAAGCATCCTGTTCTAATCAATCGCTTCTTATCTGTCACTTTGTGTTTCCCTAAATTCTTTCCTCACTGAGGCCTAAAGAATTGGAGCTCTTCCTTGGGAGCCTCCAAGGCACATTTCTGCTGTTTCAAGTTGACAATGAAAAACAGGGTAAGAAACAAAGATGCAGATGCATGGCTGCTCTCTCTCTCCTGGGAGACAGGCGCTCGATCAGCTTCTCTCTCTCTCCTGGGAGACAGGCGCTCGATCAGCTTCTCCCGTTAGCTGCCTCTGTGAGCTTCCTGTTTGTATTGATGATACTTTACCCAGGCACCCGGGCTCCGTGCTTCCCTCTCTTAGAAGCGTGGTCATCCGTCAACACCCTCTGAGCATCTGATAAGCTCCTTTCCGCCAGCGCTTGTCTCCATAGTCCTCCTTGCCTAGTGAGCCCTTTGCCACTGGTTTCTAATCCAACCAGTCTGCTTAACTAGACTTCCACCACCACCTGACACCCGCTGTGAGCCCTCTCAGTCCCCCCCGACCCCAGGATTCCATCTTCCCTGCATTCCTACTACAATCCCCGTCACTGTACCCCATGAGCACTCAACCGTCTATTCCTGCAGTTTCTAGGACAACTGACAATCTCTTCTGCAGTACTTTGTGTCTCTGTAGGAATCTCTCGTCACTGCACTGTTTCAACAGTAAGAACCGCATCTTTGTCATCACGTAATTAGTTTCCCTTAGTACAAAAGCAATAAAGCCCTGGAATGAAACTGCCTGAGCTCTGAGGCCACTGTACACTCACTGTGCGACCTCCGTGCGGCACGTCATTCACGGCCTCTCAGCCCACTTTTCTCATCTGAAGAATGGGGATCACAGCAGCGCGTGTTTCACTGGAGCTCTGTGAGCACTAAATGAACTCATGTATGAAGACACAGCCCTGCTGGGCCTGGAACAGGTGCTGCAGCTAGGTTAGCAAGAGCTAATGGTGCCAAGAGTGTTGCCAAGGGCCTGGCACACAGGAAGTGTTCAAAAGACCACTGCTGACTGGCTAAGCAGACACACCACCCCCTTGAAAGCATGCGTTTGTGCTACACAGGTTCATCTTTGCTAGTTACCAGCTGTGCTGTCCCGAACTTAAATTAACTTCTCCCTGGGACCTTACAGCTCCTCTGTAAAATAAGGATAACATCACCTACACCTTGGAGTAGCAGAGTAAGTGACAGAGTATTAAGTAAAACCCCTGTGGTGTAACCGAGTGTGTCCTCAACTAACAGGAGTCACTGTCACTGCCAGAGGCCAGAAACTGTGTCTTACACAGCACTTCCATCTCACCCAGCGACTGTCTAGGCTAAACACACAGTACGTGCTTTAGTAACACCTGTAGCTGAAAATAAAAGGCAGTTTATACGGCATGGCCATAAATGTTATCCATGTAAGTCATTTTTCTTGCAAAGCCTACATGGGAAAATTAACCACATGATGTACAATGAGGTGAAGAATGTTAATGATTCGTAAGTGTTGTCAGGGCTTGTTAAAAATTTTTTTTTAATAAGAATAGCCCTTGGAAATAAAAAACGATCTCCTTGTGGTGGGGGGAATATGCTCACTTCACATGCAGCTTTTCACCAACACAGGCAATTCAAAATGTGAGCCCAGTGTAGGTCCAGGGTATACTGTGTCGCCCCACACTGCCTGGCCTGAGAACGCCAAGAATGCAACTCCACAGGGCAGAGAGAGGAGCGTCAAGAGCAGCGGCAGTTTATTCTTACCTTCACTAGATTTCTTGGGCACTTGAAACTTGACGAGAAGCTTTTTCAACTGCTCCCTCACTGTTGCAGCTCTGACGAGACCCTTGTAGTTTAGGAAATGCTCCTGACACCACTGGGAGTTCTTGTTGTGCTGCAGACAACGCACACAGAGGGAGGGTGAGCCAGGACGAGTCTCGACGGAGGCTGCGTGGGACGTCACTCAACTCTTTGCCCCCTTTAGCTTACTTAATGGGACAAGATCTTCAAGTCATTGCGGGCCCTTTGGGGCCCATCTCTCTAAACAGAGGCTGATCACCCTGCTCACCATCTGACTGCTGTCCGAGCTCACTCTCTTGTGCCAAAGGGCAAGTGAGAACTTAACAATAAGCAGAGTCTTAAGTATCTCCATGAGAGTGGCAAGCTATCAGACAGAACCCCTTCCCTGCGGCTCTTTGTAAATCAGCCTTCCCTCTCTGGCAGCTCAAGGTTATCACTTTACTTGACAACGGGCAAGTACAAGAAGGTCTGGTACTGATGCATAAGCCCAATACTTTGGCCTCCTGATACAAAGAGCCAATTCACTGGAAAAGACCCTGATGCTGTGAAAGACCAAGGGCAAAAGAAGAAAGGGGTGGCAGAGGATGAGATGGTTACACAGCATCACCAACTCAACGGACACGAATTGGGGCAAACTGCACTGCAGGAGATAGTGAAGGACAGGGAAGCCTGCGTGCTGCAGTCCATGGGGTCTCAAAAAGCTGGACACGAGTGAGCGACTGAACAACAGCAGCAGACTGCCTCCAATGGACGGAGCGTGGAGGGCCTCTGCAGTGGCAGCTGTGCTTACTTTGATAAAGGCTTCATACACGTTGAGCATGGTAAGATGGTCACCCTCCTCCACGGCAAATGTTCGGTGCACTCGAATCTGGAAAGAATAAGGCACTGTTTGGAAGCTGACTCCTGTGAGCCTCTTGTCCTGGAGGTAACATTACATGATGAACAGCTCAGTATAATTCATTTACAACACTGTCTTGATTTCAAGTGTACATCAATACTGTAACTTTTCCTTCACAGTCTTTCCAGCATTCACCCATCTACTCATCACGCATGCCTGGGCTGGGAGGGCTCTGTCAGCAGCTTGGCTGTGCCAGGCCCGCTGTGCCCAGGCAGGAACTCCTGGCATCCCTGATGAGCCCACCAAGGTTGCCCCCAGAGCAGCCTTGAAAACAACCTCCCTTACTTTTGAAAAGTCAGTAGGACAATGGTTAAGATTTGGACCGTGAAAGGCAACTCCACCAATTCTGGCTGAGCAACTGTAAGTTACTGAGCTTTTCTGTGCCTCGATCTCTAAAAATGGTCACAGTAATACCTCCCTCCCAAGTTCACACTGAAGGTAAAATGACATGATGCAGGAAAAATTTGGGCACAATGTCAGGCACACAGTAAAATAAACACTCCAAACTGAAGCTGCTCTGTCACCAGCGGTCCCTGAGCCATTTTAACAAAGGAAAGCCCGAAGTGAGCAAGACTCGCATGAACAGCTTGGGGAAAAGGTCAGACTTACAGCCTGAGACTTCTGGTTCGAGGGGACCACAAAGACATTCTGGATCTGCATCATGGCGGCAATGCTTAGAATTTCCTGAGAACAGCCAAAATTCCCTATAAAACAAAACACGTTTGATTTCAAACATATCATGTGTCACGAGAAGAAAAAGATGTTCTCTGATGTTTGCCTTGCAGCACACTATAAACCAAGATCATCTATTTCTACACAGCTTCATTTTAAAATCTTACAACATATAAACACTTCACCCTGCCAAATGGGATGCTCTGTATACACGGTCCAAATGAAAGGAGGCCTGGAAGGACTCCATTCTGCAGCGGTCACACTGAGGGACTCTGCCATGAGACTCAACTAGGGTAGGTCAGCTCCACACCTGCTCCCTCCTCTCTAGGTGGACACCTGGAATCCTGGCAGAAAGCCTAAGAGGGAGAGGGGGCAGGGAACACGTGGGCTGTGTCCCTCTGCTCTGGGATCTTATTATGAGGTGGCCTCCCTCTCAAGAGGGCTCACTTCACTCGGCAAGGCTGAGGCATACCTAGACCAGGGAAGCACGCAGTGGGCTGCAGCTGCTGGCACCCGGACAGAGTCTGTAGCAACCAGCCCTCCAGGGCATCAGATGGAGTGAACTGCCCTGCACGCTCCCCCACAGCTTCCAGCCTCACAAATGATCTTTCCTGCTTCTCAATGCAAGCCTGGTAGCTCCAAGACACAACTATAGCTAACTTTCACCACGCTTAATCTGAAACACAGCTTTGTTGACTGCCAGTGAATATAAAGTTAGACCAAAGCAAGACAGAACTGGTATTTCCCTTCTCTGGGCTATTGGGGGTGGCGAGTGCAGTCTCTAGTCTCCAGAGGATTTTGACTTTTAAATATGAGAGGATCTTGAGGCTCTAAACTTTGATCCCTTAACTCATATTCTCATAAAAATCTGAAAGCGTCAGAGAAGCTGGGACCCTTGCCCACTGGTAGCGCAAAGACAAAGTGGTGTAGTGGCAAATACTCAGTGGAAGGCGCTGTGGTGATCCCTCAAAAACTAAACGTGGAATCGCCGATTAAGCGAGTCCACCCTAAGTATTAGACCTCAAAGAAGTGAAAGCAGCGACACAAACACACACTTGTACACCTGTGTTCAGAGCAGCATTAGTCACAATAGCCAAAGGGAGGCAGCTCCCTAGGAATCCGCCAACAGGTGAATGGTCTATTTGTACAACGGAATATTACTCAGCCTTGAAAATAAATCCTGACACATGATACAATAGGAACCCTGAAGACATTGTACCAACTGAAAAAATCAGTCACAAAAAGACAAATATTGTATGACTCCACTTATTTGAGGTTCCTAGAACAGTCAAATTCATAGAGACAGGAAGTAGAACAGTGGTTGTCAGAGGTTGGGGGAGGGGAGAATGGGAGTTAAATGTTTAATGGGTAGAGTTCCGGTTTGACAAAAATGAAAACATTCTGGAGATGGATGGTGGCGGTGGTTGGACAACAATGTAAAAGTACTTAATGCTGCAGAACTGTCCATTTTACTCATTTTTAATTGTATTTAAAAATGAGTAAAACGGTAAGTTTTATGTTGTGTATTTTTCACCACAAATTTGTACAAAAACTCAGGTGTCAGACCCACAGGAAACAAACAAAAGTGTTTCCTGAATTAATGATGATGGACCTTGAATCACAAATTAACAACATGCCCCAAAGCAGATATCTTTAGATGAAAACTCCTTCAGTGCTTAAAAAAAATGCTGACACATGCTACATTATGCCCTGTCCCCCAAGGTACACAGAATTTGAGGAACAACTTTCCAGACAAAATAAAATCAATGAGAACCGCTGGTCTCCACCTACCTGATTCAAGCAGCATTTTTGCAAACATGGGATTCAAAGGAAACTCTGCTATTCTCATGCCAAGCGGTTCAGTTAGGCGACAGTCTTTGTCCAGACCTGCCATAAGAACAACAAAAGGCAGAAGGCATGTACCAGTGCTGGAAGATGTACAGTTGCTGGGAGAATAAAAGATAATACATGCTAGCAAAGGTGTATCCAGGAGATGAATCACACACTGCCAGCTTCAATCTGATTGCTGTTACAGCAGAAAAAGAAAAGATTTCCTCGGAGCTCTTGAATACTCAATTTTGAAAAATTAATTCTAATGGCCTCTATGGGCTTCCCTGGTGGCTCAGTGGTAAAGAATCCACCCGCCAATGCAGGAGATGCGGATTCGATCCCTGGGTCAGGAAGGTCCCTTGGAGGGAGGACGAAATGGCAACCCACTCCAGTATTCTTGCCTGGGAAATCCCATGGACAGAGGAGCCTGGTGGGCTACAGTCAATGGGGTCGCAAACAGTTGGGACATATCTTAGGGATTAAACAACAATGGCCTCTATGCAAAGACCTAAGTATAAGGAAATGGCCCCAGAGTGGCCTCCAGCTCCCACCCTCTCCTGGTTCTACTTCTCCCCAGAAACTGCCCTCTCCAAGGGCCCAACCCACAACCAGATAGTGCCAAACACAGAGGCCTTTCCTTAGGGCCCCCAGGAGTCTTCGAGCCTGCTAACTACAGCTCCTTGGAAATACTCTTCCCCAGCTCCCACGACCCACACTGTCTGCCTTCGCTGCCACCTCTCCTGCTCTTCTCTCTGCAGCCCCTCTGGACTACTGCACTCACTTCCCACGCTAGCAAGGTAATGCTCAAAAGCCTCCAAGCTAGGTTCCAGCAGTGTGTGAATCACGAACTTTCAGATGTACAAGCTGGGTTTAGAAAAGGCAGAGGAAGCGGAGATCAAATTGCTAACATTCACTGGGTCACAGAGAAAGTAAGGGAATTCCAGAAATAACATTCATTTCTGCTTCACTAACCACGCAAAAGCCTGTGACTGTGTGGATCACAAAAACTATGGAAAATTCCATTTTTTTCCCCATCACTTATGGCAAATAGATGGGGAAAAAACGGGAACAGTAACAGATTTACTTTCCTGGGTTCCAAAATCACTGTGAACCGTGACTGCAACCATGAAATTAAAAGGCGCTTGCCCCCTGGAAGAAAAGCTATGACAAACCTAGACAGCGTATTACAAAGTAGACATCACTTTGATGACAAAGGTCTGTATAGTCAAGGCTGTGGTTTTTCCAGTAGTCCTGTATGGATGTGAGAGTTGGACCATAAAGAAGGCTGAGCACCAAAGAACTGATGCTTTCAAACTGTGGTGCTGGTGAAGACTCTTGAGTCCCTTGGACAGTAAGGAGATCAAACCAGTCAATCCTAAAGGAAATCAAACCTGAATATTCATCAGAAGGACTGATGCTGAAACTGAAGCTCCAAAATCTGACCACCTGATGTGAAGAGTCAACTCTTGGGAAAGACCCTGATGCTGGGAAAGATTGAGGGCAGGAACAGAAGGGGCTGACAAAGGATAAGATGGTTAGATAGCATCACTGACTCAATGGACATGAATTTGAGCAAACTCCAGGAGACAGTGAAGGACAGAGGAGTTTGGTGTGCCATAGTCCATGGGGCCGCAAAGAGTCAGACCTGACTTAGTGACTGAACAACACATCATTTGGGGCTAACTTGAATTGCACGTTTTAAATGGGTGAATTACACGGTATATGAATTATACCTCAATAAAGATCTTAAGAACTGAAAAAAAAATCTTAAGGAACAAAACCTCCACTGAAATTTAATACCAAACTGGATATTATTTTCATTGGAGACAATCTTCACAGAAAAGACACTTCCAAAAGAGGTGAATTTAGGCCACAATTTTCTCTATTTTAAGATAAATACCACATTTTCAAACAAGAGAATAGGAGTTCCTCTATAACATGGTGTCTCCTTGTCCCAACAATATCAAAGGCCGGTATTCTGCCCAATCCTCCACAGGAACTCCAGGAGTGGAAGGAAGGGGGTTTAGGGAGAGAACACTGAGCCAGTTTCAGAACGGGGTCAGGGACAGAGAATAAGGCCCAGTGGGGTGACAGCTGAAATATTGCTAAAAGAATCTTCCAGGTGTCTCTTAGGAAGTATAGCTGTAGCGATGGTTATTAAAAGCTTTTGATATATCGACATGCATCATAAATTCATTGTCACGACTGGATTTCATGATCCAGTCATAAAAGTGAAAGTAAAGTGTTAGTTGCTCAGTTGTGTCTGACTCTTTGCAACCCCATGGACTGTAGCCTGCCAGCCTCCTCTGTCCACGGGATTTTCCAGGCAAGAATACTGGAGTGAGTTGCCATGCCCTCCTCCAGGGAATCTTCCCGACCGAGGGATCAATCATGGTCCCACCTTATTTCAATAAGCTTGCATGTCACTGAAAGGATCATATATATGGGAAGAACCTAGTCCATCCTTGAAGATACCAAGAGCCCTAGAGTGAATACAACCTAACATCACATATTAATACGTAAGAAACACAGAGTAAGAGGCAGACGTACCTCCCAGAGCATAGAGTAACTCCAATGCTTGAACCATCGACTGCGCTGGAGGTGGCTGTAAGAAACATAAACCCCCCCTAAGTTAATTTCATCCGGTACCAGCCATAACAAGGTGACTGTTTCCTGCTCAAACCCAGTCTTCGCTTTGACACGCCCCAGACTTCCCAGCCTCCACACTTCCACTCTGGAGATGTCCCTCCTCTCCCTCTCGGCACCCTTCTACTCCTTGGTCTTCAATCTCAGCTTGATTAAACATTTCCTTTGAAGCTTTCCCTCATGCTCCACTCCCATCAGAAGAGATGGGTCCCTACCTTGAACTACCTTCTTGCTTTCCCTAAACTCTCATCAACCATTTCTAATTTTTACCTCATGTCTCAACCTTCTAAGAAGCCTCATGACACTGCAGTATTGATGGATGATTCATCTTTGTATCACCCAGAGCTCCGCCCCAGGCCCTCCCTATAGGGACTAACTGACATCAGTTGAATTTGAACGTCTGGAAATAAAGAGAGAATGCTAGACAATCTGAAGTTTAACAAAGCTGACACTGTGACTTTCAGTCCAAGTCTCTGGATCCTCACTGTCTTCTTTCTTTCCACAAACCTTTACTGAACATCTACTACCGTGTGCAAACCATCACTACTATCTCCTAAACTATTTCATCCATAAGCCACATAATAAAATTCTAGTCCTTTTGCAAATTGCATAACTTTTTTTTCTAAATGCATTCACAACAAATATATTTTAAATATATACTTTTGCAGGTGAGGAAAGTGAATAACAAAATGTAAGAGACATTTGAACAAGATCCTAGAGGCCACTGGTGGCAAAGTCAGAGACAGAACTCGGGTCTCGTTTTTTCCACTCTGCCACACCCACCTGGAGAAGGAAATGGCAACCCACTCCAGTACTCTTGCCTGGAAAATTCCATGGACGGAGGAGCCTGGTAAGCTAGAGTCCATGGAATTGCAAAGTCGCCCACGACTGAGCAACTTCACTTCACACCCACTGGACTGCCAAGGAACAAAGGTGATCTTCTGGAAGCTGTGCTGACTGCAGGCACACACTGATGAGGGCAGGAACGAGACCTGACTCACGGCACACCAGGGCTTCAACAAATCGCTGCGACTAAATCACGTAACTGATTCACCAGTCCTTCCTCAGTGCCCACGACATCCTACTTTACGAACAGGAAACACACAGCAAGCCCCTAAAAGGGGGCTTGACCACTTTCTTTACACCAAGATTACATGAGTAACAGGGATAGACCAAGCGCTGGATGAGGTTCTGAATAATTACAGAACAAGACAGACAGGCCCTCTTGGACTCCTTTTAATCCTTGGCCCTGTTTGCAGTCAATCACCAGGCCTGATGAATTCTGCTCTTGGGATTCATCATCAATCCAAAAGCCCACACCTTTACCCCCTCCTCCCCCAGTCACATCCAGAAGATTTTCACCTCAACACACACTTACTAGTATTTCTCTATGGCCTCATCTGATTGGATCACATAAAAACAGCTTCAATGCAGCTCGAAGGACTGTGTGTGCACACTTTCAGTTTGCTTTTCTCACTGCCTGGTGTTCTGTTCCCACTGCTTCTTGTACTCACGGCCGCTTCACGGCGATGACCCTCGGACAGCGGCGTGCTGTTCCAACAAGGTCATACACTATGAAATAAGCACCTTTCTTGCTACTGGGCAACTGAGTCGTTTTCAGTTCTTTGCTACTGCAATTATCACTGCTAACTATATAAAATTATATGCATCCTGTGATTTCAATTAAAAAAAAAAAAAAAACAATTTCAGGGGAAAATAACCAGAAGGGAATATATGAAGGTGTACTTATATGTATTTCCTTCATTTCTCAGCAGTCCAAAAGTTTATGATTTTATATTTTTTAATTTAATATAAAATGATACTATAATCATTACCCTACATATAAGTTATTTGTTTCTTTTGAATTATTTTCAGGAGAAAATTCCCCAAGAAGAAATACCAGGCACTGCTACAGCTCATAATGTCAGAAAGTGACTGAAACAGAATACAAAACCATTTCCCCCAAGTTGTGTCAGCTGGACTTTATGATTTTTCTTTATGTTTGATCATTCAATTAATGTAGAGTGGAACAGCTATTTCAATTTGCATTTCTTTCTCCTAGAGAAGTTAAACATATTCTAATGTTGGTTACTATTTGCACTGTTCATGCAACATCAGGGACTTTATCATCCAGGAATCTAGCCTAGTTACACACATCAACATGGCTGGGATAGAATAGAGAGTCAAAAAAATACAGTTTTCAAGTCATAAAAATTCAAGAAGAGAACATGAGTATTTAGTAACTGACTGAGATATGGGGAAGTGCTTCATAAGCACAAGAAAGAAAATCAGAGAGGCAAAGGTAGAAAGATCTTGCTGTGGAAATGTTTACAGTGGCTACACGAAACTAAGCAAACAATAAAATACAAACTAGAAGAACTATTTACAAGAAATACTATAGACAAAGGTTAATAGTTTTTACTAGTTAAGTCTTTAATAATTAAAGGACTCTTAAAAATCACTAATAAACACTAGAATAGTTTAATTCAGAAGAAATATAAAGTGGCTGATAATTTTCCAGTGGTCATGCATGGATGTGAGAGTTGGACTGTAAAGAAAGCTGAGCACAGAAGAATTGATGTTTTTGAACTGTGATGTTGGAGAAGACTCTTGAGAGTCCCTTGGACTGCAAGGAGATCCAACCAGTCCATTCTGAAGGAGATCAGTCCTGGGTGTTCATTGGAAGGACTGATGTTGAAGCTGAAACTCCAATACTTTGGCCACCTGATGCAACAAGCTGACTCATTTGAAAAGACCGTGATGCTGGGAAAGATTGAGGGCAGGAGGAGAAGGGGACGACAGAGGACGAGATGGTTGGATGGAATCACCGACTCAATGGACATGGGTTTGGGTGGACTCCGGGAGTTGGTGATGAACAGGGAGGCCTGGTGTGCTGCAGTTTGTGGGGTCGCAGAGTCGGACACAACTGAGCGACTGAACTGAACTGATAATTTTTTTTAACCTTATGAGAAATCAAAAAATATAAGAGATAATATTTTTCCTTCTTCCTCCCACCAACCAAATTAGAAAAACTAAAAGAAGATAACACAGCAGGATGGGTGGCCAGTGAGTCAGACATGCATGCACTACTCAAGCTTATACCTATAAAGGAATTCGGCCATGTATCGACGACCTATGAAATGATTATGGCCTTTGACCCAATACACCCACTCCTGGAAATAATCAGAAATTCAATCAGCTGTAGGGACTTTCCCTGTAGCTCCACCATAGCCCTCCTGGCTTCCCCAATCGGGACACTTCTTTATCATGCCGACACACTCCTGGATCACTCCACCCCTCCCGACTCACTAAAATCCCACTTGGGTTTCAGGTCTCACCTCAGACATGAGTTAACTGGGCTGCGGGCCTTTCCTGTGTCTCTCAGAGCACAGGGCACAGACCCTGTCATTACTCCACTTACTCTCTCCCCCCCAACAAACAAGAACAGAAGTTGTCACCCTTGTCTGGCTGTTCTCCCCTGGACCCTGCACACGATACCCACGGCTAAGTGAAAAACACCAGAAAGGTAGCACGCTCTGTACCGATGTCAGCACTCCCCGGGGAGCATTCCAGTCTCCTGACGGCTGCAGATGGAAGGCAGCACTTACCGACATGAAGTGGAACCTGAGGACGTTGTCGATCCCCAGCGCCTTCAGCTGCAGGATGACGGGGGCCAGGTTGCTCCGCTGCATCTCAGGGACAGTGGACTGAGGCAGCTGGTCAAAGGCTTCCTCTGGGGATAGGAAATCAGAACTGTTTGGGATCAAATGTCATAATCAAATGTGATCATTCTGCCAAAGAAACACTTCTCTCACTTTAACGAGGGGCTCTAGGAGTCTGAGCTCAGACTCATATAATACTGTGATAGAACGTTGCTTCCTATTTAGGAAAGACCCTTTTTTTTTCAACTTTAGATAAATATATTTTAACAGTATGTCTTTATAAAAGTACGTCCTTTCACTTTAGAATGCTTTTTACAATGTGATTCTTGTTAGCAAAACATTAAAACAAAGCAACAACTGTTACTGGGGGTGCCCTGCTTCCATTCCCTCTGCTAGGGATGGAACCAAGGAGCCAAGGACCATACATAAAAGCAAAGAACAATTTCAGGACAAATCACCACATAAAACCAGAATATAACCAAAATATCTCTAAAATATTAAAAAATGACCAAATCTCATGAAGACCAAACACTGTCCAACTTTTAAAATCAAGCCAGGCACATACGTCACTCCCAGAATCCAATGCTGCCCCAAACGGATTAATGAATGCTTACACACACCATCAGGAACAAAAGGTGACCTCGAACAGGAAAAGGCACCGCAAGGTTCAGGAGGCCAAGATGGGAGGGGCCGGAGAGGGGGGAGGGAGGGAAAGAGACTCTGGGAAGCCTTTATAAAGAAGCTAGATAAAAAAGGGTGAGGGAAAAAAACAGGGAGGAAGAGATTAAGCCCTTTTTGTGTATATTCAGAAAGTCTATGGATCATTTAGAGAAGGATTACAGACAAAATCCTCCCACATCAGTCAACATTTTAACTGTGCACACCCTCCTTCACACAAAGGTGGCCTAGCTTCCAACATAATTCTTTAATTAACCAGAGAAAAGTCAGAGCAGAACAAAAGGTGTCATGAAGAAACAGCACCATCACTGAAGGACTTAAAAAAAAACCTTTAGTTTGACAAAAGAGACAATAAATATTTTGTGAGCTGATTGATACAAATCGTCAAATGCATGGGCCCACCTGAAAGGTTCCGGGTAACAGGCAATGGCAGGAAGTTCCAAATGGGATATTCCCTTCAAGTTTCAAGAGTGTTTGGGGGGTAGCCTTTTGGTAGGATAACCACATTTTCCAAGCACACTGAGATCAGATAGAGGACAATCCTGATGAAGATGCTCACAGGAAGTAGGTGTCTCTTAAGAGTTCAAGGACGCTTCAGTTAAGTTCAAGGACACTTGAGTCTACTGAGGACTCAGGTACACAAGGCATTGGGTCAAGGGCTGCAGGAGCTGTAGGCCAACAGCTTTTGAGACATTTCCGTGATTCAGAGGGGTCTGGGACCAAGATGAGGATCAGGCGAGGCCCCAGTGGAGGGTCCTCCCGAGGAGAAATGGAGGCTGAACAGTGGAGGGAGGATGGCTGAGGGGAGAAGGGAGTTAGGGCACTGACATCCGGGAGCGGAAGCCAGGGACGAGGCGGACCCACTGGGCAGAGGAAATGGCCCAGGGAAAGGGACCACAGGCATGAGAAGCGGGTGTGGAAAGACAGAAGGTAGATTCAAAACAGAGAGTAGTTCAGCAGGGGTGCAGTGCAGGGTCAGTGCTGGTGGGCGGCAGGAGCAGAAGAGCCAGAAAGTCCCGGAAGGATCTGGGAAACTGTTAAGGGTCAGAGGAGGTAGCGCCCTGCTCAGAGCTGTGATCTCTGGAAGCAGGTTGGCGGAGGAAACCTAGAGGCTCGATCTGCTGTACCCCATTACTGTCAGCTGGTCTCCCCCCAACCTAACCTCCACTAAAGCTGCTCACACCCTTTACCCAAGTACACTTGCCTATCTTTAGTCTACAATATGCTGTTTGATTTCACTGGAGCATGAGATGATGCTGGCCATTTCCTCCTTAGAAGTAACTTTAGTTCCTCAGGTTAAATAAAGAATTACCATGTGACCCTGCAATTCTACTCTGAGCTGTGTATCCAAAGGAATTAAAAATACAGACTGAGGCACACGTACATGCTTGTTCACAGCAGCGCTATTCACAACAGCCAAAAGGCAGAAACAACCATCAGCTGATAAACAAACTGTGGTACCTTCATACAGTGGAATATTATTCGGCCAAAAGAAGGAATAAAGTACTGATACACTGTAAATGAACCTGGAAAACATTATGTTGAATGAAAGAAACCAGACACAAAATGTCACATTATATGATTTAATTTCTGTGAAATATCCAAAACAAATACACTCATCCCTTGGTATCCACGCGAGACTGATTCCAGGACACCCCTCTCCCCCAGTGCAGATACCATAATCTGAGGATGCTCAAGTCCCTTAAAGAAAATGGCACAGTATTTGCATATAACCTACACACATCCTCTGAGTATTTTAAGTCATCTCTATACCTATAGTAGTTAATAAAATGTAAATGCTATATGAACTGTTGCTGGTGTGTAGGCAACTTCAAGTATTGCTTTCTGAAACTTTCTGGAATTTTTTCTCCCAAATATTTTCAATCTGCAGTTGGTTGAATCTATGGATACAGAGGGCCATCTGACCATCCAAAACGACAACAAAGATTGCTGGTTGTCAGAGGCTGGCAGCAGGGAGAAATGAAGAAACAAATACTGCTTAACAGGTCAGGACTTTTACTTTAGAGTGATAAAGATGTCTCCTAACTAGATAAAGGTGGTGGCTGTGCACTGTGAAGACAATAAATGCCACTGAACTGTTCAAGTTAAAAGGGTTAATTTCATGCTATGTAAATTTCACCTCAATAAAAAAACATTTAAGTTTCCTGAAACTTCCTCTTCCCCATATTTCAGTTTGCCTTTGAAACTGGCTTTCCTCTTTCTATTTCCATTATTCCCTCTTAATACCTTCAGTGGAAGAACCTTACCTCTCTGGCTTAGGTTCTGCATTCTCCCTCCCTTCCATGAATCCTTCTTACCCTGTTCCTCCCCTCCAAGTACTGGTACATTCCACTTCCTCTGCTTGCTGTGATGAAATCTAACCCCCACTGCTATCCCCTCACCTGGATTAACTACTGAATTGCCGGTAAGTTCAGGCTTAATTATGGACTGGGAAGCCCTCCCCAGTAGGAATAACTCCCTGCTGTCTGCTTCCAAGGCTCATTCAGTTATGGCAACTCTATCACACCATAAGATGCTAATCTGTTCATGAGCCTGACTCCACCACCAGGCTGTCAGCCATGTGGCCTCAAACCGTGTCTCAACTGGCTTTAGATTTCCATGCCTAGCACAGAGCAGGTGCTCTGCAAACATCTGCGAAAAAGAATAAATGATGTCAAGGACTGAACAAGGATGATGGTAATCCAAAAGGACAGGAGAGATAAGAGGTAAAACCGCTGGATCTGGTTAAGTGACTGCAGAGGGATACTGGACAGAGGAGGGAATTAAAAATGATTTGAAAATTAAGTCTAGATAATTGAGAGAAACCTTGACACCGTCACCCACAGAAGAGAGGTGCAATGAAGTCAAGAGCAGCTCTGGAGACCTCATTTTCTGTAGATAAGACTGCTGTTTAGTTGGAGAGAAAACTCCTTAAGGGCTAAGACCATCTTCATTGTAATTTCATGTAGCTCCTTCAAAGTCAAGCATGGAGCAGGAGCTGACCAACTGCTATCAATGAGTCTCAGGAGAGACCCTGCTGGTTTGGCTCTGCAAAGGTGCTCTGAACCAGAGCTAAAGGTGGAACGCACTGTGGGGCCCCACAGGATTTAAGGATCTCAGAACAAAAAAAATGCCACATGATGCTAAGAGAATGTTAAGAAAGACAGAACAAGGGTCCAAGCTACATGTCACATGGCTGCTGACAGGCCAAGGCCCAGACTAGGTCAGAAAAGGGGTGGCAAATAATCGGTAATTCATGGGACTTCAACGGTGGTCCAGTGGCTAAGACTCCTCATTCCCAATGCAGGGGGCCCTGGGGTGCCATCCCTGGTCAGGGAACTAGATCCTACTTGTCCCAACTAAGAGTTCACATGCTGCAACTAACACTCCTGCATGCCACAACTAATATTCCGCATTGCCAAATAAATAAATATATTTTAAAACTGGTCTAGCTTTGGCCAGTGAGGAACAGTAGCAAAGAAGCGCCATGTCTGGAGTGAGGCAGGTGGTGGGGTCAGATTACAGAAGGCCTTGTGAGGAAGATCTGAGTCTTAAGTTCTGCTTATTAGGGAGGGGTAGATACCTGTAATATTCTCTGATGCCCAGGCTGACTAGGAGAAAGGCAAAACCCCTAAAAGAGAAAAAAGCCACATTTACCTGTATAAAGGCGGTAACATTTCCCTGAGCGGCTGCGGCCACCACGTCCTGCTCGCTGGTTGGCTGATGCCTGGGACACTGGGACCACCACCAAGCACTCGATAGCTGTCCTGGGGTTGTAGGCCCGGAGCTTCACGAAGCCACAGTCAATCACGTACACGATCCCGCTGATCGTGATGGAGGTTTCTGCTACATTGGTGGCCACGATCACCTAGGTTCCCCACAGGAATGAAAGTCAGGATAAAAGTGTTTTGGTTGTCTTCACTCTGAATAAACTAGTCAAAGCCCTAAAAGATGTCAAGATATCTTCAATAGTGTAGAACCTGTGAGAGGCAGTGAGGTATCCTGGATGGACTAGGATGACTTTTAGGCTCAGGGTGCCTTGGGTTTCAATTCTCCCTAAGCTTGGGGACCTGGACAAGTTCCTTAACCTCCTGAGCATGTTTGCTTGTTTCTGTAATAAAATTTACCCTCTCCCGGGGTTCTTCAGAGGATTAAATGTTAAACATACATGAAATGATTATTAGAGCCTAGTACTTGGCTCAGAGCAAATATTCAACAAACATTAGTTTTTACCTTTTGTACAACTCAAGTGATGCACATCACCACCTGTGCCTGTCATTTATTCGTTCTAACTGCTTTCTGAGGGTCTGCACTTTGCCAGCCACGCTTCAAGGTGCTAGGAATGGACAGTGGACAAGAGTCCACATTCCAGTGTGAATGTTTGGATGGAGAAATAGTGAACATAAGACAGTGAAAAACACTAGGAGGAAAACACAGTAGGGAATGCTCTAGCATTATGCAGTGTTCAATGTACACATCATGTTATAATACATTAATAACGGAGCATGCGTACTTCAGGTTAGATGGCCAGGGAAAGCCTCTCTAAAAGATGATTTTAGGCTGAGATCTGAATAACAGGCAGCAACCGGCCCTACAGAGATCCAGGCAGAGGAAGGAGAAACAGCCGGTGCAGCCACAGACCAGAATAATTAAATTAAGATGAGGTTAGGAGGGATGCAGGGACCCGATCATGCATGGTCGCTGGGCCACAGGAGGGGTTTGCATTTTATTCCAAGCACGCTGAGTGCTGCCCTTGGAGGGTATGAAGCAGCAGGAGACATATAAATAGCATTCGCAACTTTGATCGGACACTTTTACTTGATCATTTTACAAAAACCTCCCTACTATTTTTATGTAGCAGACTCAGGATTTTATGCTATAAAACCATCTATCTAAAAGTTACTATTATTCCTGTTTTACAGCTGAGAAAACCAGGCCTCAGGGTTGAGTAACTCATCCCAGTGCATAGGGTAACCCAGGTCTCCTGACTGGATGGCTACAGTTCACGTTTGACTGGACAAACTTGAGCAGCTCCATCCCAATGGCCAGGGTGCCCTCTTAAAAGTGACCTGAAGTTGAGAGTGGATCCTCCGACCAGCCATCCCTCACCTACAGAGAACAGCAGGTCTTCTCTGCCACCTGCTGATAAATAGCTACTCTAAGGCAACTTTGGGCCAGTTCTGTACCTTCCTCACTGGATGAAGGGTAAACAGAGCAGGACCCAGGGAGGTGACAGATAGGAAGCAGACTGGTTGCCTACTGGCTCCTTTAAACCAGGGCTTCGCACCACGCCCTTCCCCACCCCAATTTCAAGGCTAGGTATTTTTAAGCCACACCTTGAATTAACTGACTTAAATTTGGCTCTATAGGCCAATTGATTTTTCAAACAGATGGCTGAGAAACCATTTTACAGTAGCTAATCTACTTTTTCTGACTGATCACAATTCAACAAGACAATCCTTTAAACCAAGATACTGTTGTGTGATAGGGAAAGAAAAGAAGCAAAGAGAAGTCACCTACTCTGATAATTACTAAACTTTCTGTGAGGCAGGCTGAGAAATCTTTGCAACTCATTATCTATTGTGTGCTTTTATCCTTGTTTATGTGTTTTGGAGGGTTCTGGCTATGCAACTTGACGGAAATTAGTTTCCCAACCAGGGACTAAACCCAGGCTCTCAGCAGTGGAAAAGTAGAGTACTAACCACTGGACTACCTGGGAATTTCTTCCTGTATGCTTTCAGCTCTGCTGCACAGAAATACAGACCTTAAGTTCTTTAAAATACCTTCCTATTTAGCATGTTCTACTTCAATGTAAAATAAACCTTTCCAGTAGAGGGCCAGGGGACACCAGCATGATTACAGATGGCTGCAAACGCCCCTGGTCCCTAGGTTAGTCTCACCTTTCTGACACTGCGTGACACCCTTTCAAACACTTTCATTTGCTCAAAGGAGGGCAGTCCTGCATACATGGGGAGAATCCGGAGGTGTCTCTTCATCCCAGTCTGACCCAGCGCTCGAGCCTGCTCGATCAGCATTGACACGACAGTTTCCACCTCTTCCTAAAATCGAGATGGGGACCAAAGAAACTGAGGTCAGACTGAAGCATGTCATTTTATCTGACTGCAAGAAAATGTAGGATGGGGTCAGGACTACAAATCCGGTCAGATTTGTGACTGTCAGAGTCATCACACTCCACAGTGGGGTGGTATTTAATCAAATGCAACCGAACAATGGTGCCAAGGGGGTGAAAAGGCGTGACTATCTGATTAATTACTCACGTCCACACTACCTGCAGTCAACAGAAGAATTCCTGATGCACCAAAACAACTATTTTACTGAGTTGTTTTTTTTTTTTTAATACACTGCAGCAAACAGTGTGGCATACACATGGACAAGCTGTGGCAAACAAAATCACTGTAAGCCTGTCCTAGAAAAGGTTACTGAACAATGGAAAATGCTTGACAGTGGAAATGATTTCAACTAGAGGGTAGTTGTGAAAATGAAAAAATTTCAACTAGAGGGTAGTTCTGAACAGAGCTACCACCTTGAGTGAGCCTTTAGGCCTGTCTGGTTGTTCTTCCAGTGGTGTGCCAACCTGTGCCCTCCAGGGTGAGCTGCAAAGGCGTCACTGGGAAACAGGTGCAGCAGCAACACAGAGGCGCAGCATGTGCCTCGTGCAGGATTCAATCCTGGCATCAAAACGGCCCACTGGCTTAGCTCTCGGATTTACTCTGGAATCAGCTGATAAATTTAAAATGTCGGGCAGACAGAACAGGCAGGAGCTAATGATTCTCTGGCAACTGAGTCAACAGATGAATGACATCAAACTGAACAATTTTTTTATGCAATCAAGTAACCACAAAGAAAATAAAACATGAGATCGATGGCTAAGTAATGTAACAGGCCTCTGTATACATTTTGGTGCTGCTTTTTTTAAAGATTTTTTTTCTTTAATTTTTATTGTAGTGTAGTTGCATTTGGTACTGCCTTAACCTGTCTGTTCGCCAGAGGAAAAAAGGTTCAGTGGAATTACCTGACCAGTGAGAAATGCTAATATGTCTCCATCTCCCTCAGTCTGGTGAATTTTCATCACAGTTTCTACGGTTGATTTGATGTAATCTGGAACAGGACTGAAAAGATGTATGAGATAAATTCATCGCCAGAATATGCTCATTAATTACAGATCAATTACCTTAGTAATCTGCCAGCAAAGCCTTGTGAAAGTTAGTTTGCGCCTGCCCAGCAGATAATCAGCATATGAATAATTAAAATAAACATTCTTTTTTTAAATGCAGAATTCAAATACAATCCGTAATTACACATAAACTACTATTTTTGGCTTTATTTGCAGAGACGGAAAAGCAATAAAGCCCATGCAAACCAATGTCCTATCTTTAGCATGCAAAGATTCCCGGCCAGGAAAAGTGATCTCTTGTCCCAGTGCTGAATTCCACATTCTTTCCATTTCCCCTCCTGACCACCAGCAGCATGTCTGAGGGGAGTAGATGGAGCGCACAGGTGCCTGCCCCTCTAAAATGACTCAGAAGTTAGGCTCGTAACCCTCTGGATTTATCTGCCTCTGACTCAGGGTCCCAGTCTTCCTCTGTATAGTGAAAAGGAGTAGGAATTAGGATGACCCTTTCCTGTTCAAAGAGGCTCCTCCCGAAAATGTCAGCCAGGCCTTCCTGCTAAGATGTAGAGGGCTGAGAACCAAATGATTCAAATCACCAATACCACCCGAGCTGACAGTCTTGTAAAGCCCAGTTTGGACCATTCTAGAGCCCTCCTCCCTGCAACCTTGTTCCCATTTTGGTCTTTGCAGCTGAGCCAGGGACCACAGAGTCATAGAAACCTGCACATCTGGAGGGAGACTTGAAATCCTGCAGCGATACTGAGGGAGGGTTCCAGAACATCCCATCAGTGACAAACATGCCCTTCCTCAGCAGCCTGGCACACTGCCCTAGAAGCTGCAAGCAGATGCAGCTGCTTCTCAGCCCACCGAACAGACCTGGTTTTCCAATCGCCCTCACTAAAAATTGGAGAAGGAAATGGCAATCCACTCCAGTACTACTGCCTGAAAAATCCCATGGACAGAGGAGCCTGGCAGGCTGCAGTCTGTGGGGTCGCAAAGAGTCAGACATGACTGAGCGACTTCCCTTCACTAAAAATGCAAGGACTGTCAAACCTTTGTAGATAAAAGATGTCCACTGGAAATGTTCGCCCTTCCACTGTAAGGATCACGCACGTATCCCTGGTTGGGTCACTGGTGTCATTGTGATTAAAGAAATCCCGAAATTTCTAAAAGAAATTAAAAAAAAAAAATTCTTTATTGCTCAAATTAAAAAAAAAACAGTTCACAGTAACTCACGGAAAGAATGAAAATAATATAAAACTGGCAGAGCAGGGGGTGGGGGGTAGGGATTGGCTATATGTAATACAGACTAAGGATAACAAAATAATTATTCAAAAAATCATATTTTTATTCTTATAATTTTGGGGAGTCACATTTCAATGGAAGACTCTATTGAAGATTTGACAGAAATGATCAAGGTTAAATTTCCAAAGTGCATTCAGCTGTGAACCTAAGTCAACACGCAGCACAGGGATTATTGATCTTACCCCACCCACCCCCCGTCCCTCATACTGCATTTAACCACAGACTAGGTCAGAAGGTGTAACTCAAGTTAAAGGTGGATTACATCAGGCTGATGTGTACTTCTGATCTGGAAAGCACAGCTCTGACCACGCACGTGATCACTGTATAAAGGAAACCTGTACATCTGTGAATGGCAGGAATGTTCCTGGAAGTGCAATCACAGATCTACAGGTCCTGTGTTTGCAGGACAGCGTCCTCTCCCTCTTTATATGCCCCTCAGGAAGCAGCACAACACTCCGTATGGGCAGGTCGGCAATTACCCACTTCTCCCACGCTCCCACAGGACCTCGTTGAGAGAAGTGGCTCTTGGCAATTCCACCCAAAGAGGTGGCCATGTCTTCTTCAATGGCACTTGATCCCCAGGTCTGCAGTCTCTACAGAGGCCTGGTGGGAGAGCTCTTGACCTTCCCGGTCCCCTGAGGCCTGGCCATGCGCTGCTTTCTCCTCTCCTAGGAGGCCCAACCACGGGATCACCAGGCCTGTCTTCTTTCCTTCCCAAGTATCTCCCCTAAACACATCCACGTCTGCTCCTGGAAACCAGAATCCTGCGACCATTGACTGTGATGCTCGTGCCTGCCCTGAGAACCTGAATCGAGTACAACGTGAAAAGGCCTGGAGGAGCACTTCTAGAAGAGTCGACTAGATTGAACTCCAAAATACTTGCATGCTGCATGTCAACCTCCACGTCCTGTCTGAGAAGAGTAAACACAGACATAAAAGAACAAGCCTCGGGCCGAGAGAAGTACTGTGCTGGCCATGAAAACTCACACAGCTGCACCCTTCTTTCAAGTAAACTCCCTGCAAGTGACCTCAGCCTTCCTGTGCCCTATGGTATGCAAAGCACGGGCATGCTACAAGTGATGCAAAAACAAGGGAGAAGGCACTGCTCCCCTCTCCCCCAAACAGTGAATAAGCCAGGGAGGAAGGTGTGCAAAAACCAATCATACCATAAACCGAGCCTCAGTGACCGGATGATCAGAAAAGAGCTGCGAGTTACGGTCAGGGGAGGAGAGGGTCCGCAGTGACACGGTGCAGGGAGGGGGTCCTGGACGTGGCCGGACCTCCTGGCTAAGCCTGGAAGGATGAGCAGGGCTATTACTGGTTGGGAAGGAGAAGAGGAGCCCCCTTCCAAGGATGACAGCAGAGATGTAAAGACAGAGAGTTACTCTTTCAAGAAATAAAACTCAGCATTAACTGAGAAGGCACAAGATTTTTGTCCTTAAGATCTTTATCTTTTATCTGTATTCGGAAGTATTAAACATATATACACAGAAAATTAAAGGCTAGAAAGCAAATAAACATAGTGTCAACAGTGTCTGCATCTTGAGGCAGAATAAAGGACCAGTAGGAGTGAAATGAGTTCAACCCACCAGGAAAAGAAGAGTTGAGAGTCAACTTTGAAAGCCAGGGATCATGCTGACACAGACACACACAAAGTGACTGCGAGGAAGAGGCTCGTCTGTGGCATGGGACACAAATGGCATGGATGTCTGCGGGATCGCTCCCCTGCTCACCTGTTTCCTTCTCGACTAGTGGCTCTGATCTGTTCCACAGGAGTGGACCCCCAGCAGCCACGCCAACACGGCCTGCCCACCTTTGGCCCATACAGAATGGTTCCAAGTGGGTACCTGACTACAATGGACCCCAAATTCCTTCTCGAAGAATCTGGAAAGATAAAAATTATTCTCTCTTCGAGCATCTGGACTGTGACCAAAAAACCATGCAATGGGTCAGTGATCATGTTTTCTGCCAAGTGAATGGAAGCCAATAAAAGAAAAAAAAAAAAATAAACCATGTGATACAATGGTCAATAAATACTTCATAATTATACTCAGTCACATTCTAATTAAGTGCTGACTTAATTAGGTTGATATTAAGAAACAGCTAAACTAATGAAGGTGGCTGATCAGCCCCATCCAACTCCACTGGCCTCTGCCTCCCAGTCACAGTCACTGGGTGTCTTCAGCTGCAGCTTGGGCCACCCCAGGCCCTGAGCGAAACCAGAGCAGGTGGCATCGATCCCTCCAGGCAGTGGAGTTAGGAATGAGTCTGCTGCCCACAGAATCAACAGCCAGGAGACAAGGGAGGCGCTGCAGCATCCCTGGGCCTCCAGGTGAAAATACTACCTGAGTCACGCCCCCCCATTCACCACTCTCACACACTCCTCCTCTCTTGTCCACTTCAGCCCATTCCTCCCTCTTCTTCACTCTTACTCTCACCTGGGAATTCACACTCCATATCCCACATGCATCCACACCCACCCAGGTCTCCCATCATGCACACACACACACACACACCCCTCACTGCTCCTCACTCGCCAGGCCAGAAAGGGATGAAGAAATCAATGACCCGGGTCCACGCAAGACTCCGCTGAAAGTTGCTGACATCTGGCAACCCTTGCATCCTAGCACACCCAAGGCTGACACAACTCCTACATTCCACCCTCCCACCTAAAAATATCACTCCCAGGAAGTGCATCACTAACTATGGCAGGCAGAATGGAAAGAAGCTATGTTTTTCCATCCCCATGCCACACTAAAGACAATGAAAGGCAACTGTAAGCAATAAATATTACTGATGATTCAAAGACTTGGACATTAAAGACTTTAACCCCAATAAAAACTATTGGAAACAATTTCAAAAAGGGGGTCGTGGTAAAGATAAGAGGTAAAATGGAGATGATGTTCTGGACAACTCAGTCATGGAAGAGGTTGAGAGGAGATGAGGTTGAAATAGCATTCCATAAGGGATCACAGGTGAAGGGCATAAAAATTCATTAAAGAGGGTAACAGAGAGCTTTAACCCCAAAGTTATGGGGGGCAGACCTAAGACAACAGACTCCTACACTGTGAGAAGGCCCAAGAAACCTGTCAGGCAACATGCAGACCTCTCTCTCAGCCGGGCTGACTTTTTTCTCCTTCCAAGTTGTTCCGCATCCTGGAAGCCACTCGGAGACCAAGAGCGAGGCCCTTTTCATCTCAGCTGGATTATGGAATTGGCCTCCTGACTGTGATCACCACATCTGTTTGTGTCTCTTCTATACAGCACCAGCGTGATCTTTCTAGAACTCAAATATGGGACTTCCCTGGTGGTCCAGTGGTTAAGAATCCACCTTTCAATGCAGGGCACGGGGGTCAATCCCTCGTCTAAGATCCCACTTGCCACAGAGTAACCAAGCCCACGCACTGCAGCCACTGAAGCCTGCACGCCTAGAGCCAGTGCAGTGAGAAGCCCGCATACCACAACTAGACAGCAGCCGCCGCTACTAGAGTACCTAGAGAAGCCTGAACGCAGCAACAAAGACCCAGCTCGGCCTAAACAAAACCCCACGAACACGATCAAGTCACTGCCAAGCCTCACACATGCGAGGGCGACTGACCAGGTGGAAGGGTGGAGTTCACGTGGCCTGTGGGGTGCCCCCATCATCTGACCCCTACCAGCATCTCCATTTGAATTTCCCGTCGCTTTCCACGCAATCAAAATTCATTCAACCCACAGTCCCTACTCTGTGCCGGACACTGTCTCAGATGAAAGGGATAAAACAGAGTAAGACAGTCAAAGTCCCAGTCTTCACAGTGTTAACATTTTAGTGATGGGAGACATACAATCAACAAACACCCAGATATGCACATGATGTTAGCAAAGGAGAAGGGCAAAACAGAAACGAAGAGGAGAGCCAGAGAATGAAGAGCGACAGGGGCTCAGTTGTAGACAGTGGCCTGGGAAGGCTCTCTGGGTGCTGATGCCTGACCAAGACTGGAAGGAGATGAGCACAAGGCCCCGAGAACATCCAAAGCAAAAATGGTCTAAAAAGAGGGCTTCCCCACCAAAAGCAGAAGCATGCTTAGACTTATCTGAGGAAAAGCAAGGTGAGGCTGGAGTGTAAGGAGCACTGGAGAAGCTAAAGGAGACAGTCAAAGGGGTTACTGCAGGCAGGGGGACAGATCACCCCCAGCAGGTGCTGCAAGTGAGATATGGCTCCCATCTTACACTTGACTCACAGCCCTTTGAACACATGTTTCAGGCCCCTGTGGTTCTGTGCATGCCTAGGACTCCCTTCCCCACCCCACAAATCTAGCAGACTTGTGTGCATCTTTCCAACCTAGGTGGGATGTCTCTCCTCCGTGAAAGCTTCTGGACACCCTCTAGCTGGCTAGAGAGAAAGCACCCCCTCCCTGGCTGTCTCAGCACCTGGAACAAGCTGAACGGCAAACACCTATTTATGTGTCTGCTTCCCTGACCAGTCAGCGAGTGTACGCACCGCCTGCAGCCAGCACTGTGCTGCTGTGCTTTGGGTGTATGAGCTGCGTGCGTGTGGTCTGCACGTGCATGCACAGCAAGTGGCCAAAATTATGTGTTGAGCTGAACTGCTGTTTGAACTAAAATATTAGTCATTAAGAGAGAAAAATAAGGGGGAGAGGGTTGGGGGAGGGACAGAGTGGGAGGTTGGGATAAGCAGATGTTAGCATTTATATAGAATAGATAAACAAGGTCCTACTGTTTAACACGGAGAACTATATTCAGAATTCTGTAATAAACCATATGGAAAAGAATATTTTAAAAAGTGTGTGTGTGTATATATACACACACACATGTATAAATGAATCACTTTGCTGTATAGCAGAAATTAACACAACACTGTAAATCAACTTATCTCAATAAAAAAAATTTTATAAAAGCAAAAACTAATGTACACTTAGACATAAAAAATTATACTGTGAAAATTACTATATGTACAGGGAAAACTTTAATTGTATCCCCCAAATCTAAATATAAATGCTAAAGTCATAAATTCAAGAAGTATAGCCTCCTACTGAAAAGAGTAATAAAAAGAAGCTGCCTGTGTGGGGGAAAATATAGCATGTAGAGAAACAAGACAATAAGCAACTATGAACTCAATTAATTACAGGCTATTTCCACCCACAAGCTGAAAAGGAATTTCCTCCAATGACATGGTATCTAGGACATCAGATGGCCCCATAAGGAAGGTAGGCCATGCTGCCGAAGATAAGCTACGGCCAGAGGCAGCTTCCCAAAGACAAGACCAACAATCCCCATACTGACTGGGGACAGAGGGTGACAGTGGAAACGCTCCTACCTCTGCATCCAAAGTGGCTGAAGCCACAATCAGTCGAAGATCCCCTCGCTTCTTCTGAATCTAAAAAAGAAGGCGTGCGGAAAAACAATGATATCAATGCTATCAATGATAACAATGATAACACCGTGACACAGATGAGATAATCTGATATCTGAAATTTATTACAAAATAATCCAGTGTATGGAGGGGGATGGGGAGTAGGGAGGAGTTTAAAGATGAAACAAGACTGACCACAAATTGGTAACTGTTAAGTAACAGCTGAAAAGGCAGTTCATTATACTATTCTTTCTAGTTGTGTGAGTTATAAAAATTTTCCAAAACAAAAATATTAAAAAATAAGAAAGTATAAAGGAGCTTTAAGACACAAATTTGAATTTACCAAAAGTAAAATCATTTTTTTCCTGACACCTGGGTCTCTGAATAGTCAGAATCTGTGTATATGTACTTGAGTGCATGTGAAAGTATGAAAAACCAAACAATAAATAATAACACCAAGACAGAAATATAGATAAAAGATATTAACAGTTATTCAAAGAAAGAGATGAGCAATGGTCATAGGAGAAATGATCAAATAAATTATAGTTTAAAAAGTGTAACAATGAGATTATTGTTTCATCCATCACATTGGCAAGGATTTATTTTCAGGGGTGGCAAAGATTCAGTGAAATAGGCCCCTTATTATACCATTCCTGAGAAGGTAATAACAGAGTGGGATAATTCCTCACAAGTATCAGAAAGTTTAAATCTTTGGCCAAGAAATAAATTAATAATGAAAACAGCAGCAGCAGCAGCTAGCATATAGTAAGCGACGTGCTACGCCCAGGTCTCTGCACACAGTTGTGCAGCACGTGCATTGCACAAAGAGGCTAGGGGCCTCAAAAATCCAGCCCACCCTCCCCTCACTCAGCTGCAGACATCCTCCCAACGGGAAAGGCACCTCACACTCTATTCATGGCCCTGTGTCAGGCACCATCCTAAACATTTTATATTATCTAAGTTTCACAACAAATGATGTTATAGGGCAGCTCTAAGAGAATGCTTAAAGGTTCTGCCCACTGCGGTAGCCACTAGCTGCATGTGGCCAGTGAGTCCCTGAAATACAGCCAGTGGGACTAAAGAAATGAATGTTTTATTTTATTCTGATTCAACTAATTTAAATCTAAAGTGGCTAGTGGCTATCAGAGAGGAAAGTAAAGCAGCAAAGAGGAAGAAAAACTTGGTATCAGCCCCATCTGAGTGATGAGCAAATTCAGCAGAGTCAGAATTGAACCCAGGTAGTCTGACCCGGAATTCAGGCTTTTAATCACCCTGCTCTAGACTCTGGGGATCAGAAATTTCCCCAAAGAAAACAACCAGAAAATATAGGAAGAGAAAAGAGGATGGAAGTAAGGTTGAAACAAAACTGGCCATGGGTTAAAACTGTTGAAACCAGGTTTTGGGCACATGGGGGTCATTAAACCCTTCTCTCTACTCTGGGATATGCTTGAAATCTATAATAAAAAGCAAAAGACAGAAAAGAAACAGAAATCCAACAGATTTAACTACAAGGGTGCTTCCTGCAACATTATTTAAAATATTTCAAATCTGGAAGCCATATAAATGCCTAGCTGTAATGGAGGTGTCGGCTTCCCTGGTGGCTTAGAGGTTAAAGCATCTGCCTCCAATGCAGGAGACCTGGGTTCAATCCCTGGGTTGGGAAGTTCCTCTGGAGAAGGAAATGGCAATCCACTCCAGTGTTCTTGCCTGGAGAATCCCATGGACAGAGAAGCCTAGTAGGTTACAGTCCATGGGGTCACAAAGAGTCGGACACGACTGAGTGACTTCACCTCACCTCAATGGAGGTGTCAAATACTTTATGGCAGAGACATGTGACTATATAGCCATTAAAAATGTCTTTAGAGAATATTTAATGACAGAGGAAAATGATCCTTATGCAATGCTAAGAGAATTATGCAAGATACAAGTGAGCACAACAACCCAGTCCCCACTGGGCCAAAATAGGTGCATAAATACACACATAAACAGACACACAAGGAGAAAGAAGAGAAGGACACATTCCAAAATTCTAATGGTAACTGTCTCTGCATGAGTAGGGTGATCGACAATTTTCATTTCTTTCCTCTGTATTTTGTTGAATTTTCTAAACTGCTACAGTGACTTTACTGATCAAACAACAAACAAAACAAAAACACAAAACCAGAAGTCTGGCAGTAAAGCTATATACCTTTTTCAGCAAACCAATGGCAATGTCGGTGTACAAGGTCCTCTCGTGGGCTTCATCCAGCATGATGGCACTAGAATCAGAGGGACAATCTCAGTGGGCATCAAACCAACCACCACACAAGCCCATCCAGACACTAAAGGGACTGTGGGGGATTTAGCCCCCATCCGATCACCTTGCAGCAAAAAGTAACACCAAGTACCTCCTCTTTAACAAGGCAGTAACTCTAAAGCTAATAAAAATGGCCACATCAACTTTTCTTGGTAAAGAAAATGCTGTTACTTATTGCTACTTTTAAAGTTTCACCACCAATGCTGGATGCCAACAGAATCTAATACATGATTTTAAATTTCGATATAACATATAGCCCCATAGAGCACATAAAAATTGAGACAAGGCCCAACCACCCAAAGACTAAAAATCTGCATAAAACAGAACGAAGAGGCACGTGGTCATGGCTATGCCACATGTGTACCAGGCAGTCAAATATGACATCCTTCCCCAGGATACACAGAGCCTGAGTGGCATCATTTTATACAATGAGCGATGGACAGAGACCCACAAGGAGACGGAAAATGTGAATAATTATTTGGGCTCTGCACGTTGCATTCAACAATCGCTGCCCAGTTCTGTGCTGTGCCTCTGTAGTCACCCTCCAGCAAGATAAAAACAAGTCAACAGATGGTTCAAATAATGACAGGGATTTTAATGAGCCCAGTTTTGACTCCATATATTCTGAAAAGAACATCAAAGGTCGCAACAGCCAAAGGAAGGAGAGAAGCTTTGGGAAAGCTGAGTGTGGTCACGAATCCCAGCTATTAAAACAACTTCTCCTCAATCTACTCGTGTATTTTTGAATCTGTAGGCAACTTATCACAGGAAAAACATACTTACCTGTATTTTGTTAATAATGGATCAACCATCATTTCCCTGACCAGCATTCCATCAGTCAGAAACTAAAACACAGAAACACAAAGGTTTAGAAATGATTCATTTACACTGAATATTCATGACTTTTCTTCAAAGAGTGCAAGTCCAACTAAACACATTCAACCTCATCACCAGTGTGTGTATAAGACAATTCCCACTAAGGACTGGGAGAAAATACCCCTAAATTTTGATTATCAAGTAACGGAATGGTTTCCAAACAAGATACTGAACACAGGACCCTCGCTAAGAGCTGGCAACTCTATTAGCAAATTTTACCTGCATTTGCTCTGTGAGTTTTGACTAAGCCCCATTTCCTCTGAGCCTGGACCAAGGGTACTGTTATGAACAGACAGTGCAAACCCGGGGCTGCCCAGGGGGATGCCACTGAGTCGGAGATCACGCTTCCTACAATGTCCCAAGGACCATAGACTTGCAGCTCTTGAGGTTATTAACCTCAACTTCAATTGATATTATTTTAGGAAGGCTGACTGGGGCTGTGGTTAGGAACACAAGCTATCACATCCGGCAGCTGGGTCAGATCTCTGCTCTTCCTCTTACTAGCTGTGTAAACCCTGGGCAAGTTACTTACCCTCTCTGAGCCCAACTCCTCATTTGTAAAATGGAGAAAATAAAAGTATGTGTCTCACAGGCTTACTGTGAGAATTAAGTGAGAGAGTACAGTGCACATGAACAGGGCTTAGCAAGGGCCCCAGCACACAGAGAGAGCTCAAGAATGGCAGTTATTAATATTACCGTTAAGGATGAAGGAGCGTTTATGAATATGCTTTAGAAAAAACGCAGTTAACAACTAGATGCTGTTATTCTCACCCCAAAACAAGTCAGTCTTTAACAAAGCTAAACATTTCCCTCACAGGCTATATCTTAGTACTTTTCCTTTTTGTTTCATTTTTTAAATCCTATTTTTCTTGGACCTGATGCGAGCCACCACTCATACACACAGGAGTGCAAGTGAGAAGGTGCCATCAGTGACAGCCTGGGCGCCTGGAAACCTACCAAATGGAACACGAAGCTTTTCATAAAACACCCTCTCCAAAGACTCATTTGATCATGTAATTCACTGAAAGCTATCCAAAAATTAGCTAGTGTAAATGTATTTGGTGGTACAGAAGAATAAATTCCTTACCTAGCAAAATAAATGTCAAAAGTAAGAAAATACAGACATTTAGAAAACAAGGGCCACATTTTTACAAATTACTGCATTTAGACCATCTATTTTCAGTTCCTCTGCAGCAACCTGAGAGGTAACTGAGATTCTAATAACCAATGTTTATTTCATCAAACCATTTTAAGTTTTTTATTACTGAAGTATAGCTGATGTACAATATTATATATAAGTCACAGGGGTACAATATAGTGATTCACAAGTGTTAAAGGTTATGCTCCAGTTATAGGTATTATAAAATACTGGCCACAGTCTCCATTTCGTACAACGTATCCTTGCAGCTTATTTTCTACACTGTAGTGTGTAGCCCCTAGTCTCCCACCCCTGTATCACCCCTCCCTCTTCCCTCTCTCCACTGGTAACCACAAATTTGTTCTCTGTATCTGTGAGTCTGCTTCTTTTTTTGCTGTATTCACTAGTTCATTGTATTTTTTTAGATTCCACACATAGGTGATATTATATAGTATTTGTTTTTCTCCATCAAAGTGTTTTCATTCACTGTTTCCAGCACTATCTGAGGAGACTCTGATTCGCACGCAATAGACCCTGCTGATTCTGACTGTACCCTGACTGTACCCTGATTCTATGATGCTAATTATTTTAACAGTACCAATGAGGTCAAAGAACACACATAAAATCCATTATCATGTGAAAACGGGCCAGCGCTAATTAGCACAAATAACATTTGGGAATTCTACACTTATCAATTTATACTATTTCTCCCTGTTTTTAAGTCTTTTATAGGTAAGTTTCTACATTTAGACAGCTACGTGGATTGGTGGGGAAAAACAATAAGACACACATGAGAAAGGACAGCTTTGAGCTCTGGTTCTACCACCAATGGGCACGACCTCAGGCAGGCCACTCAACCTCCCAGGTCCTCAGCCTCTTCACCTGAAGAACCAAGGGCGTAACTCTACTTTCAAAGTCCTTTCTGGGCTAAGATGTGAGGACACAGCAAGAGCTCTGCACCTCCCAACACGCTGATCTCCCTGAGGGCCAGGATGCTCTCATACACGTTCTGCCATGGCATTAGAGGCTTCGTCAGCAGCAATGGCTGCGTGTTTTCACCTCCCCCCACATAATCTTCCTCCTTATTTACAGAAGGAAAGCAGTTGTGAAGCTCACCTTAATTCTCGTGGCCAGCGGGTGGGTGCAGTCATCAAAGCGGATGCAGTAGCCCACCTCATGGCCCAGCACCGCACCCCTCTCCTCAGCCACTCTCCCTGCAACCTTTGGGAAGAAAGATCATGCTGAAAACAGAGACACAGAAATTACTGCCCAGAGCACATACGATGGAAAATCTAAAGGTCACTTATTTTTTAAACACTATGCTGAACACAGTGGAAAATGAAAAGAGAAGGGGCAGGTTAGCAGAGAACTAGTGTGATAATCTTTACAATGATCAACTTTATGTTGAGTTGAGGCAACTTATAAGAACAGTAAATATGGAATAAAAATAGAATCATGTAAAAAGGTTACAGATCAGGATCAAAGAAATTATAGATAAAATTCAAAAGGTCAAAGCCAATGAGAAAAATTTTTAAATACAGATATGCCAAAGTTATTTGAGCCACAAATTCAGCTCTAGATTTCCTGGTGGCTGAAGCAAAAAGGGAAAAAGAAGAAATTTCAAGATTCATCCTTTTCCTAAAGCTTTCTTTAGCATACCAACTAGGGACAAATTTCCACGTCTTCATGCCTTGAAATTAAACAACTTCCACTGGGCCACGAAGGCAAAAGAACAAGAATGATCAAATTCAACACTTGGTCACATTCATCTTCTCTTTGGAAACAAAAGAATAACATTTTCAGAGCAAGATATTCTAAAATGATTTGTAAAAATGTCCTAGCTACCAAAACTACTAAAAGGGGAAATAAAGCCAAGAATGCAGGTTAAAAGATGAGATGAGAAAATTAATGAAGGCGCCAAGTTAACATAATAAAAATAAATAAATAACATACTATGAAGACCATAAATTATAGATACATTTTTTACCTACCAATATATGACAAATGAAAGGTGAGGGTAGGAAAAATAAAACAAAACAAAGGTGAGGGTAGGAAAGATATAAAAGAATCCAGCTGTAAGATCTACCACTCCAGCAGGCCATTCATAGGCTATTAACTTAATAACAGAAAATATCTGGGGACTACCCTGGCAGTCCAGTGGTTAAGACTCCAAGCTTCCAATGCAAGAGGTGTGGGTATGATCCCTGGTTGGGGAACTAGGATCCCACATGCCATGTGATGCAACCAAATAAAATAAAAGAATGAATAAATAAAATTGCTGAATACTTAAAAAAAATAAAATTTAAAAACTATCTGATAAAATGAATAAACATAAAAGTAGAAGAGCAATAACACTTAGAACTTAGTTTACCTTGAAAGAAAATAAAGGGTTAAATGCTCATTATGTAAACTAAGAAAGACCCAAAGGGAAGTGAAATTATAGCGCTTTCCCGAGGGCTTGGCCTACCATCCAACCCCCAGGCCCTTGTCTCCTCCTTTCACAGGTCCTGAGTTTGGATCATAAGCTGACACAGGGCGTGTCTGAGGCAGAGCTTTCAGCATCAGCCACGGGGCTGCAGCAGCCCCAGGTCCAGGAGTCCAGAGGCTCCCTGCACCCAGTGCTGCAAGCCAAGCACGCTGGGCGTTATCTGACCATCAGTGTTTAAGAAACTGGAGAGCAGATGACGATCAGAAAGTGGCTCTGCCCAGTGACTTGAAATTACAGATCTCAGAGGCCAAGACAGAATCTGTCATCAAGCAGCTGGTGTGCACTACGGAATCTTTCAAAACATCTTAGGAAACCAGAAATTCATCCTGCACTGCTCTACCTCTGGAGGTTACAGCTCCCGATAACCAGTATTTCACCAGGACAGTTTTGTTGTTGTTATTGTTTCAATTCCAACCCTACAGATCATTAAACTGTAAATCTTAACAACTGGCACAGAGAGTGTGTGCATACAGATACTGGAGCTTATGGGGAAAACCAGCTTGTAAGAGTGAGCATAAGAGAACCAACTTCTCCATAAAAATGTGATCATTTTATGAAGCCAAACATTTATTCACTATCTGTATACATCTGCTATAAAATGGATTTTATTTTCAAGTTCTTTTTTAGAAATTTTCTGTATGCTCACACCACTGGACATGTGAAAAGCCATATTCTATGGACTCTCTTAGGGATTTTTTTTTTTACCTCTACTGTGTAAGTTCTATTCCCAATAAGCTCATCAATTAGATGGAATAAATATTATCTTTTTGATAGAAACAAACAGATACAGGAAAAATGAGGTCAAGAGAAAACCAGGGACACTTCCCTAGCAATTCAGTGGTTAAGACTTCGCATTCCAATGCAGGGAATGTGGGTTCAATCCCTAGTCCAAAAGCTAAGATCTCACATGCCTCTCAGCCGAAAAACCAGAACACAAGACAGAAGCAATACTATAACAAATTCAATAAAGACTTGTAAAAAAGAAAAGAAAGACCAAACTCCAATGACCAAGCACCTCCTATGTGAAGGTGCTGTGCTCCAAGCTTTCACAAAATCTATCTTACTAAACATGCACACAGTCCACTGGGTGGGCCAGAGACCCTCATTTTTTTTTTTACAAAGCAAGAAACTGAAAAAAGACAAGCTTAGCACTTGTCCTGAATCACAGGCCCAGGCAGGGCCTGGTCATGAAGTCAAACCCAGACCAGGAGTCCAGTGAAATGCTCAATAAGGAGCTGCCTCTCCCTGAGATCAGGCAGTGGCTTGTGCCATCTGTTCTTCGGCTCTGACATCGTTTTCAGATTTTAGTCTGCACACAAAGTACTCGTGGAGATGGAGCATTTCAAACTTGACAGCTCTATTAATACTACTAGGCTAATTTATATACTCTTTGTCCTTTAAGAGAAAGCATGTGGTTTCATGGAAATTATCCATGGCTACAGATTTGGAGGAAAAATGCAAACTGATTAAGAGCTAGGATTCCAAACCACAAACAGAAAAAATTGCTCGAATATTTTAAGTAAGTGAATCATCTTTCATGACATCAAAGGTTAAATCTAATGCTGCAGTCAAGTTGTCAAACCACTACTTCAATTTTTACATACACAGAAGAACTTGGAAAATGTTCATCAATGATGTCTAACTAGAAGACACGTAGAAAGTGAACTTTGGGGGGAAAGAATAATGAAGCAATTAAAACTTAATACGGAGGAAAAATAACTCAAGGAGAGAATTAACTTCTTGTCCAGGTAGAGATATCAAAATAAAGGCCTTCTGGGGACTTCCCTGGTGACACAGTGGGTAGGAATCCAACTGCCAATGCAGGGGACCTGGGATCAATCCCTGGTCTGGGAAAATGCCACGTGCCACAAAGGAAATAAGCCCTGGAGCCACAACTGCTGAGCCTGTGTGCTGCAACTACTGAAGCCCACACACCCTGGACCCCATGCGCAGCAACAGGCGAGGCAACTTCAATGAGAAGCCTGTGCACTGCAGCAGAGAGTAGCCCCCACTTGTCACAACCAGAGAAGAGCCCGCACAGCAACAAAGACCCAGGGCAGCCAAAAATAAATATTCAAATTTAAAAGAAAAAAATATATAAAAGTATTACCCAGAGACAGAAATCCAGTTTCAAAGAAATCACAAGCCTAAGCTAAAACAGCTTAAAGAAGAGACAAAGTCACAGCAGAGCCGAGGAGAAACAAGGTCTCGAGTGGACAGGTCAGAAAAATCAGCCTGTGGACATCCTCCAGATCTCACAGCCTGGACCTGAAGGAAACGAGAGAGGCTTTTCCCAAACGTGAAGACAATCCCCCTAATTTACACAATGCTACAAATGTCAGTCACAACGCTGAAGGGGCTTCTCTAGTATCAGCGCAGTGCCAACAACACAAAGCAAATCTGAATCACCCACACTAGAGAGACACTGAAATACTGCTCTACTCTCACTGAGGGAATAAAGAGGTGCTCAGTGGGGACCAAGCCAAAAATTGCAGGAAAAAAGATTTACAGAAATGTGTCAGAAATGTGTTAATTAATAAAAATACTATGTTATTTTCTGGGTTTTTTTTTTTTTTTTTTTTTTAATGCTGGTGGTATTATCAGGGTTTTTCTTTTTATATTATCAGTTTTTAAAATTTGTAATAAGTTGTAATATCACCTCCCATTTTAAATATTCACTTCTCTAGTAGAGAAAAAAAAAAATGCATTCAAAGTGACTGTGAAATCCAGGTAGAGATGCAAAGAAAACAAAATCAAATAAATCTGACTAAAAACAATCCTGAACATTGTGGATAGGCTTGAAGAAACATCACAAAAGAAACTGGAAAGGCGATGATCCCAGAGATAGTGATAAATACTAAAAAGACACAAAGGCAATCTAATATACACTTAATTGGTGCTCTTAGAAAAGAGCAAAAAAAATAAATGGAACAGAAAAGTATGCCAAGATATAACGGAAGAAGACCTGCCCTGATATAAAGAGATTTAACATGAAGATTAAAAAAGTTCTTCCACATTTAAGAAAAAATGAGAACAATCAGCATCAAGACATATCCCAATGAAACAGCAGTACTACAAGCATTCAAGCAGAAAAAGTAAGCCTGGAAGGTGAGGGGAGCTCTGCTGGACCTCAGACTATTTCTATACAGCGATGCTTCAGGCCAAAAGGCAGTGTCTACAGGGCTCTTACAGAGTGCAAATCAAGAATTTTACATCAACAAAGACCACAATCAGACATTCTCAGGCATATACAATTCAGCCAATCAAGAAGTAAAGTGCAAAAAAAAAAAAAAAAGTGAAATGAGCAATTCAAGGTTGGCAAAACCATGGAAAATAATTAGCAATTATTAAACTAGAATTAAAGTTAAATGCCTGTGGGAGTTATGATTACAGAAAAGAACGTGTACTTATAATCTTGAAATAAAAATTATAGTTCAGAATTCATCACAAATGGAGGAAAGAAAGGTGGAAAGAATAAGCGTGCTAATTCACTCTTATAATAGGCAACTACCTATAACATAGTTCCAAAAATAAGTAACCTTCTAAAGCTTTCTGTAATCCTTTTTTTCTTTGCTTTCAAGCTTTAATAAATTCTCTTGTGCTGAACAAATACTTACCCAAAGTTCAGTACTCCAACGTTCCTATTTCAATGCAGTTTCTTCTTTTGTTAAATTCAGCAAAAACAAATATATAGCTACAAGTCCATTTTTACAAAATTATTTCTATCCATCTAGCCAACTATTTATCTAAACAGAAAATGAAGCTTAAAATGATGTTCCCAAATATTCACACTGTGTTTGCTATGTGGTGAGATTTGGGTTTTTTTTTTCCCTAATTCCTTTTTCTGTTTGACTTTAGTACTTTACTATTACATAAAAATTCATAATGTACAGGTATCAATTTTACAAAAATAATCAGACCATAGTTCTTTTTAAGCTGAAGAATTAAATTCTTGAGGAGCAGTGTCATATTCATCTGGAGCTTGTAGAAAAGAAGGAAAAAATAAGTCACTAAAATACAAGACACAGGCAGAGTCTTTCCAGCAAAAAGGAAACTCACTGTAACAGCAGCCACTCTTCGGGGCTGGGTGACTCCCACCACTCTTCCTTCGGCCGTCCAGCCAGCTTCTGCCAGGTACTGCAAATAAAATCATGTTTCAGCACACACCTGATACCACTTCACCAGAAATAATCTACCCCAGGATGACCCTGGGTTAAAACTACTGAGAAAGGAAATAGCAGATGGTTCTTGTTTCAGCAGATATTTAAAAAATTATTTTGCAAATGAGGGATCTGAGGTTTGGAAATGTGAGGTCATTTGCTTTAAGTTCACGGCACATGCATAATAAATTCAACATTCTAACTCCCCCGTCCTATAAAATGTTCCCATTCTTCAGCTGCCTCAAGGAATTAAAGAACCATCCATGGGTCCCTCAAAACACTGCTAAATCTGTAGAACAAAGAATTTCAAAGTACATACATAGTTCAATGAATATCAACTGTACAAAATATTTTAACCAGAGTAAATAAAATAATTACAATTTTTAAAAAGACCAATAAAACATATGTCATTGCAAAAAAATTAGATTTTAAATACATACAAGTATTCCATTAGATATTAGTATACATTAAATTTGATTATCTAATTATTTATGTATTTATTTGCCACATACACTTATTTCTTAATTATTTGATTATATACATTTTTTAAATCCAAAATGGGTTAACAGTGGTTAGCACAGGTACATGTTTTTGAAATGTCTAAATTGTTTTACAATAAATACATATATTACTTCTATAACAGAAACAAAAAGATTAAAAATACTGTTACATATATCTGCTTATCTGCTTATCTGTTCAAAAGACTAACAAAGGAAGTGCAAACTAGAAATTAAAGAGAATGGTTTTCCAAGGAGGGTTGGTAGGAAAGGGGTGGAGAAAGGAAGAAACTGAAACAGGGGAGCAGAGACAAAGAGCGGCAATGCTCTGAGACGACTTCTGTATGCAGCTCTGACTCTCAGAACTACAGTCACGTTGCATGTACTCTTCAAATACCCAAAGGAATACACGAGAAAAGCAACCAGGATGTCGAGGAAAACCAAAAAGAAATGCAAACACTAACAAATGACCCTGTCTGTATTACAAATGAATAACTGACCACCCTGAAGAGGGTGAAGAAAATCTAGGATATTGGAAAACAGAATCTTGACTGAAAGTCAAAGACAAAAAGAACAGTACCTTAATGCTATAATCTAGTTAGTAAATGTTAGGGCTATGGGCTAGCAATTCTGGAGCTCTTTTATGTGTTCACTACAGTTTGGCCACCTGATGCAAACAACTGACTCAATGGAAAAGACCCTGATGCTGGGAAAGATTGAAGGCAGGAGGAGAAGGGGACGACAGAGGATGAGATGGTTGGATGGCATCGCTGACTCGACAGACATGAGTTTGAACAAGCTCAAGGAGTTGGTGATGGACGGGGAAGCCTGGCGTGCTGCAGTCCATGTGGTTGCAAAGAGTCAGACATGACTGAGCTACTGAACTGAACTGAGAGTTTAACAAATAAATAAATACACTGCAGACAATGAGAAGGGAGTTTCTCACTATGGAAGAAGAGTTACAGATAAGGAAAGGCTAGAATGAGTCCTATGCCGTTGGATTGGAATCCATGAAGTATCAGCATAAATTTGTGATTTTTAACATATACACAGTTGGGCACAGATATATAATGTGTTTTTACGTAGGAATTTAATACTTCCCTGAGAGCTCAGTTGGCAAAGAATCCGCTTGCAATGCAGGATCTTCCTGACCCAGATGGTAAAGAATCCACCTGCAATGCAGGAGACCTTAGGTCAATTCCTGGGTTGGGAAGATCCCCTGGAGAAGGGAAAGGTTACCCACTCCAGTATTCTGGCCTAAGAATTCCATGGACTGTATAGTCCATGGGGTCACAAAGAGTAGGACACAACTGAGTGACTTTCACTCACTTCAATAAGTATATTATATATATATATTAAATATATATTTTATATATATACATAATATATGTACATAATTAAGAAGTCCTAAGTCTGCCCACTGAGTCTGCCCACTGAGACTTACAGCAAAGACACCTCCGTAATAGTGAGCACTCTAGCATCAAAATACTGATTTTTAAACAGCATTTCCCAATAAGAGGAACCAGGGCTCCTTGGAGAGGTAGCTGACCCCAAGGTTAGTGCAGGAAAAATAAAAGATGAGCATGAAACAGTTTCTGTTACTAAAAAGTAAGGAAGTTTTCAAAAATGAATGGAGTCTTTTAGAAAGAACACAGGAGCCAAATGCAAGGAGCTCCTAATGACCAAAGCTAGACCATTCTGACCAACACAATAAATAATTATAGCATTGGGTTTTAACCCATACAACAAAATAAATCACCATGAATGCATACTGATATACAAAAATAAATGGATAAATAAATAAACGAAGGAGAAAGGACAGTTCTTCCTTACAGGAGATTTCACTTAATAAAGGCAGAAGGGAAAAGGAATAAAGTCATCATTAGGCAAACACCTGAATCACTGCTGCAGACAAGATCCACTGAGGGATGCCAAAACCAGCAGGTGGCAGTTTGAAAGGAGTAGAACATCTGCAGTTTAAAAATGTCTCCTCCAAGATATCTACAACTACAAAGAGAAAAACTTTATAGGAGAAACTTGGGACCTTAACAAAGTGATCAAATTAACCTCACCAGAGATGAGACTTTTTAACATTTCAGCCCTCTTGACACAAGGCACTAGTAAGGACACATCATTTCTATGGGATTCTTGCCAAAAATGCAAGCTCATTCTCATCATGAGAAAACATCACATAAACCCAGCCTGAGGAACACTCTATAAAATAAATGCCCAGTACTCTTCAAAAATGTCACGATCATAAAAGATGAAGAAAGACTGAGGAACTCTCACAGACTAAAGGAGACCAGGGAGAAATAACAACTAAATCCAATGCAAGAATCTGGATCTTCTGAGAAAGAACACTGGTGGGAAAACTGATGAGATTTAAGTAAGACCTACAGTCTAGCTACTGGTATTATTAATGTTCTACTTTTGATTACTGTACCATGTATGGGAAGTGATGTAAGGGGTGTAAGGGAATTTTGTATTACTTTTGCAACTTTCCTATTAGTCTACAATTAGCTAAAAATAATAATTTAAAAATGACTGTAAGGAACAAATTGTTTTAGATAATGTAGGTTTTTTGTCATAAAAACTGTTAAGTTTCTCTCTCTTGCACTGAATACAAAATACTACCAATCACCCCAATCAATACAAATGCAGAAAGACAACTATAAGAATAATGGCTAAAACTCACCAAGCACATCACTAAGTGTCAGAAACTGTCTGGCATGCATAACCAAGTTTAATCCTCACAACAGATCCAATTCGGAAGGTACCAGCATCATGAGCAATTTAGAGATGAGGAAACAAAGAGGTCATAGGACTTGTCCAAGAACACAGATAAAAATCTAAGAGTTGGGATTCGAGCTTAACAAACCAAAGCCACACAGTTCGGTTCAGTTGCTCAGTCGTGTCTGACTCTGTGCGACCCCATGAATCACAGCACACCAGGCCTTCCTGTCCATCACCAACTCCCAGAGTTCACCCAAACTCACGCCCATCAAGTTGGTCGGTGATGCCATCCAGCCATCTCATCCTCTGTCGTCCCCTTCTCCTCCTGCCCCCAATCCCTCCCAGCATCAGGGTCTTTTCCAATGAGTCAACTCTTCATATGAAGTGGCCCAAGTATTGGAGTTTCAGCTTCAACATCAGTCCTTCCAATGAACACCCAGGACTGATATCCTTTAGGATGGACTGGTTGGATCTCCTTGCAGTCCAAGGGACTCTCAAGAGTCTTCTCCAACACCACAGTTCAAAAGCATCAATTCTTCAGCACTTAAACCACATAACCAGGACACAATTCTACCATCCAAAATAAAGCACACTCATTTGCAATCAATCTCTTGGTAGTAGTATTAAGGCAAAGAAAAACTAAGTCTATGATAATAAACCTCACCATGAAGCCAATCTCTCAATATACCTGAGATTCAGACTTCTGCTTGCTTATGGTTGCTGACAGGTGGGAATATAAAGATGCTGCAAATGTAGGTATAGTGCGGACATCAAAAGGCAGTGGATGTCACAGAGGGAGACTGTGGAATTCCATCTCAGTTCTCTCTGCTCTTTTTAAGGGTCATCAAATCTGGTCTTCTTGTTGAACAGTGGGATTAGGAAGAACTCCATTGAAAACGTTAATAAAAATTATAGCAAAAACTTGTTTTCACAGTCCACTGTTTTGACAGAGCTCTAGGAAAAAAATATCATCTAGCTTCCACATACAGTTTGTGAAATTTCAAAACTGGTGCAGGGTGCTAGGGCATGCTGTACTTTTCCAAGGAAAGATATTACATAAATCTAGCAAAATAGTTTGTTGACAAAAACTTGCTTCATATTCTTGCCATGACCTTCAGTTCCTCAGTCCTTCCAATTTTCCTATGCTGTAACTCATATTTAGCTCCACAAGAAGGTGGAAACTGTGACTGTCTCAGAGAAGTGGAACTGAGTACTAAGGAAAAAGAGGATAATCCTTGGAAGGAGAGCAGGTATTTGGGCCAATAACACAATCAATCATAACCCTCTAGTCACTTTCACCAGCAAAGCTTAGAAAATTCATTTTTTACCATTTATTCCTTTGTGTTTTTTGCATTTTGCACCATGAATGGATTCCCTATTCAGAAAATACAATGCTTATTTTAAAAATACAACTCCTAGAATTTCTCTGGCGGTACAGTAGTTGAGACTTTGCCTTCCCATGGAGCAGGTGCAGGTTCAGTCCCTGGTCAGGAAGCTCAGATCCCACATGACTCATGGCCAAAAAAACCAAAACATAAAACAGAAGCAATACTGCAACAAACTCAATAAAAATTTTCAAACTGGTCCACATTAAAAAATCTCCTAAAACAATACAGGTCCTTAAAAACAATTAAATTCAAATGCATATGCCCTTTGACCCAACAACATATAACTACTATATTTATTCTATAAGTATACCCGTATGTGTATTAACTGCGATGGGTGCCAACTGACTCACAGCATCATTGTGAGAACACAAAACTGGAAACAACCTAAACGTCTACTGACTGGAAACTGGAAAAATAAATGATGTAGAATCTATGCAACTAGAAAGAGGATGATACAGTAAGTGGAAAATAAAAACAAGGTGCATAAAACATGTATAGATACTACCACTTGAATTTTCAAAAGGGGAAGAATATATATATATATATATTTCCCTGTAAAAATTATCTTTCTGTGTAAAACCAACAACAAAAAAATCTCTATCCAATAAACCTGTAGCATCAATTACATCTGCATAAAAGAAGTATCAGAAGACAGGGCAGGGAGGTGGGAGGGAGGGGACATAGATTTATCTATAGCTGATCCATGTAGACACATGGCAGAAACCAACACAATATTGTAAAGCAATTATTCTCCAATTAAAAATAATTTTTAAGTGTTAGAAAAAAGAAGATAGGGAAATCTTTCTCTTTTTATATCCTTTTGTGTCTTTTGAATTTTAAACCATGTGAACCTATTAAATACTCCCCCAAAATTAAAAATACTAAAATAAAACTTAAAAAAGAAACTCCCTGTGTTTGCTGCCACACTGCCAGGCTGGACCCTCAGACCCCACTTCTTTCTCTCCTTCAGAACATTCTTTCCCTGGACTCAGCCCCTCAGCAGGTGCGCTCTGCTCCCTGGCAGCTAAGCCTTGCTGGGGGCCACGACCAGATCGCTGTGCTATACTGTATCACCGATCCAGATATCTGCTACCCATCCCTGTGGGAGGACCACACGCACTGCCACCCTACTGCTATCAGACCTGGCCACGCCATTTGCTTTGACCGATGAATGTGACAAGTGTCACTGCCGGTCCGCAGTTTTAAGCGCCAGCTCATGACCCTGTCATCTACTACAAGATCCGCAAGTCCCAGACAGGAGCTGCGCCGTCATCCTGAGTCCCAGTGACCATGTGGGAGCGACCCATACCTTGGGTCATCAACCCCAAAAGACCACACAGTATGAGGAAGAAAGAAACCTTTGTGCTCTTAAACCACAGAGATTTTCGAGTTCTTTGTTATCATAGCAGAGTTTATCCTCAGCCTAAACAATCACACCAACTAATTCAAAACAAACTAAGATCATCTAATACCATGTGGCCATTAACCTCTGTTCTACACTCCCCATCTCACCACTCTACACTGTCCTCATCGGTAACACAAAGATAATAGTAACAGTGCCTATCTCACAGGGCCACTGAGGATGAAACAGGTTAGCATGTGTAAAGTGATCCCTTTATGTAGCACTTATAATTACTACTTATTGCTACTTGGTTTATTATCATTATTATTAATAACTACATTTCTGATAATTACTCAGAAATGTAACATGGCCCTTCTCCTGTGTCTCTAAGAAACAAATATGCTAGGTTTTTGGGGGGGGGGGGTTTAGGTGCTAAATACTCTTTATTTGATGCTACACATAAACCACATTAAAATGCCTTTCATTAAGTAAAAGGCAATATTTTAGATAGAGAATTTTAATTAAACTGGCATAGTTAAGACCAAAAAGATAAAGTGGACATTGTCAGTGTATCTTCAAATCTTGCCTTAACAGACTAATTGAAACACACTTGAATCTTGCTCTGTTCTATGTGACAGTAAAGGTACTGTCTCAGTATTTTAATATATTAATATAATCAGTTCTAGAAATCTTCATAACCAATCCCCTAAAGGGTTGGAGAAGGCATTCACCACCTCCCTGAAAAGGTTAACATTCCTTATTCACATTCAATCATCGCTTTAGAAGAGGAAGAGAGTGATAATATGGTTGAGCCAGAATTACTATCAAAATTCAAAAAGCTGATCATATTCATTTAGCCACAAACCAATCTTACTGAAATCAGGACTGTCCAACAGAAATATTCCATCAGTCATGCATGATCTGAATTTTAGTGTATGAGATCAATTTAAATATGGTACACACAAAAACTCATGAGACATTTCTGTTTCATAATTAATAAGACAGTGGCCAATGATTACTCATTAGTAGCTTTTTTGAGATAAGTTAGCAAGTCTTCCCTTTCTTTCTTCTCTTTAATGTCAGCAAAGATCATTTTTGTTCCAGGGATGTATTTCTTGGGATTCTCCAAGTATTACATCAGGGTCTCCAAGTATTACATCATCTCCTCAGGTGATGCCCTGGTTCCTGCTGGCACTGGTGTAAGAGAATCTAGCCGCCTGACCTGTCTTTCACTCAAAGGGACATGGAAGTTCGGCCCAGTTTTGTGCATGCCTCTCTTTTCCACAGTATGGCACTGGGCACACTTCTGAACAAAAACCTCCCCATCCTTCTCGACCTCACCCATTTTTAAATCATTCTTTCTTCGTGCACAACTGAGAGGTCCCTGTTCACAAGCTGAATGTCCTGCTCTCTCTACGCTAGGGTCTTGGTACCATCTACACATATGTTCTCCCATCTCCTCTCCTCTGCTGTCCTTTCCCTTCTGTCTACTATTCCCCAGCTGCACACTGGATCACCTGGGGAACTTTTAAGAAATACCTATGTCAGGGCCCCAATCTACACCCAGTATTGTGTTGGGCAGAAGTTTTACTTTTTCCTTGCAAGAGTTCAAAAATAGGCAGAACTAATCTACAGTGCTAGAAGACAGAATAAAAGCTATGCTTGTGTGTGTATGCTTGTGGGAGCAGGAAGAAACGGCAAGAGTCCAGAAGAGGACACGGGGGGCCTCCAGGGTGCCAGTGATGTTCTATTTCTTGATTTGGGTGCTGGCAGTACCACTGTATTCACCTGCGAAGGTTTACCAAGCTACAGTTATGATCTATGATATCGGAAGTATACAGATTTTACACTTCAAAAAAAATCTGTACTTAAAAGGGAAAGAAAAACCTGCAAGGACTCTTATCCCTGACCACTTAAATATCCTCACCCTCCAAGTCGAGGCTCTTAAGACACACTTCGACTTCACCCTGTCTTTCCACTCTTGATCCTACCTGACCACTCTGTTGAGCCCCAAACACCTCTGTACTCCAGTATCTCCACCCACAGTATTCACTGCATGAGACATCTTCCCAGCCAGCTCCCACTGATCGTTCAAAGTCTATCTCTTTGTCTCTTTCTTTCATTTCAAGATTAAATGTCATTTCTCCTACAAGACCTTTCCTGATCCTTCTTTCCACTTCTATCCACACCACAAATGATTTGGCCCTCTAAGAGAGATTTCTTCCATAGCATTGTATAATTCTATAATACACTGTCCATTTTTATTCACAAGTATAGCAGCATCCATCTTACCCCTCCTCTTCCGCCTCTAATGCAGGAGACATGGGTTCGATCTGCGGTCCGGGAAGATTCTACATGCTGTGGGGCAGCTAAGCCCATGCGCCACAATTACTGAGCCCATGTGCTGTAAAGCCTGTGCTCCATAAAAAGAGAAGCCATCGCAATGAGAAGCCCGTGCACCACAGCTAGAGAGGAGCCCCACTTGCTGCAACTAGAGAAAGCCTGTGCGCAGTAATGAAGACCCAGCGCAGCCAGAAAGAGAGGGAGAAAGTGTTGCAAAAACAAATAAATATATACTCACTTGTGGAATCTGTGTGCTTTTCCCACATCCTGTTTCTCCAACAATCACTACTGTCTGATAGTTTTCTATCAAGTACAATATGTGATTCCTCAGCTGAAAAGAAATACAACCAAACATTGTAAATAGCCATACATTTTCTCAAAAGACCTAAACAAAGATATTTAAACATTACGAAATGAGCTATTTGCCAAAGGAAAGGACATTTTCAAAAAGAACTACCGAAACGTATTCCTAATATCTATCAAAATGTATCTCAGGTACTGTTGGTATAAGGCAACACAATTGCAACTGCATGTAATAACTTATCAAAATATATAATGCACATACTCCTGGATTCAAGCATTCTAACTTTTAAGAAGTTATCCTGATACATGTGAACAAAGATGTATATATAAGCATACTCATTGCAGTGTTGTTTGTAAGTGCCAAAAATTCAAACAGCCTATATGTTTATCAACAGGGGAGTGATTAAACAGTTATGAAAAGACTCCCATAAGGGAATAATATGTAGTCGTTAAAAAGAACAAACGCCTATTTGTACTGATGTGGAATGGTCAATAAGGTCTGCTATGGTAAGAAAGCAAAATGCAGGACAGTGTGATAATACATTACTATTTGTTTTTTAAAAAAGGGTAAATATATATATGCTTCTTTACATATAAACTACTTTGGGGAAAAGCAAAACAAGGCACTGGTAACTGTACTGTCTCCAGGGAGGGGAAGAAAGCAGGGGGCAGGGAGCAGGCATATGAGGAACCCCTTTAACTTTGTGCAATATGCATGTATCACCTTATTTTTCATTTACTAGCTGGTGAAAACAAAAAGAACATGCTTTCATCTCTACCTCTACAGACAGGCGCACAATAAAGCACCTACACATTACATCTATATTTTAACTGGGCCTTCCTTTACCCATTCAGAGGGAGCAGAAATGCTAGTCTGGCCACTGGAAAGTCACAGACAACTCCAAGATCCCACGTACTCAGTTTCAGAATGTATTTTTGTACCCACATTTGATTACAGACACACCCAGTGATCTGGAAAGTCATGCTGATATTCCATAAATTCCCGGTTTGAGTAAGAATCTACCAAATTCTCCTACGCTCACCACCGTTCAACTGACCTGACTCCACAGAAGACTGACACGCACAATGATGTCTTCTTGCTTAAATAAGGTACTGGGGCTGTTTGGGGGTTCCAATTTGGCATTACTTAGGGTCTAAACAGGAGAAGGAAATGGCGGCCCACTCCAGTGTTCTTGCCTGGAGAATCCCAGGGATGGGGGAGTCTGGTGGGCTGCTGTCTATTGGGTTGCAGAGTCGGACACAACTGAAGCGACTTAGTAGCAGCAGCAGGGTCTAAATATGTAATTCTCCAGTTTTAGTGCAAAAATCTTTTAGGATTATTTTTATTATCTATTTAACAGATATTAAATTGATATTTAACTATTGGTTAAAAATGAAGATTCCTAGCTCTACCCTCAGGGTTTCTGATTCAGCAGGGCTAGGGTAAAGTCCAGGAATTTGCCATTTCTGCAAACACCCAAAGGAGATTCTGCTGCAGGCAGTCTCATGACCCATCTCGATGCTTTCCTGTCGATTGCCTGGACTCTGCACTTTCTTTTGGGTTAGTTTTAGGCAGGGAAAGGTTTGGGTTCTTTGCAGCCATTTTGGTAACTGATATCTTGTCAATCCATCTACTGAATGGATGAATGATGAATGGGTGGGTGGTCAAAGACAACTTGAAAGACACTGAATATAGACAGAGACACACATGGCAATCTAGGAAAGGGAAATAACATAAGGAGATGGAAATAAGCAAACTATATGAACTGTATTCAAGAGGTGCTAGAAAAAGCCCATGAAAGGCTCCAGGTTTGATTTGGAAATGAATTAATTATTATTACAAGAGATGCAGTGAGGGCCTTCAACGCAGAGTCAGTCTGGGCTTTACCTAGGAGGCAATATGTGCTGTGTTGCAAGAAAACTGGGCAGTGGCATACCAGAGTGATTTAAGCATGAAGAAACTGAAGGCATTAATTTACTTCATAGGCTAAATATGAAGCACTGCAAATGGATATTTGCACACAAAATGACGTGTGACATTCAAGAGAGAGATGACAAGAAGATTTCCAGTTTAGAGACTGGGAAAATGATGGTACCATGAACAGGTACAGGCAGGGAAATCAAGGAGAGCTGGTGCAGAGGACCAGACTGAGCTTCAATGAGGTTTGAGTTTAAAAGAATACAAGCTTGCGTTGCAGTGTCCAGGGCCCAGAGAAAATGACAGCCCATGGGAGGCAGCCAACTGGAATGTCGCCTTGAAATGGCACTGGGGAAAAGGGGGATGAGCCTTAGATTTACTGCTGCTTTAGTTTCAACTTCTATCTTTAAAGCTACTTTCACTTTAAGTTTTAATGGGGGTGTGGTGGTGAATGAGTAACTTTTATCGTTTTCGTCTCCTGTGCTAGGTCACTTTGGTCATGTCCAACTCTGTGCGACCTCATGGACTGTAGCCTGCCAGGCTCCCCTGTCCATGGGATTCTCCGGGCAAGGATACTGGAGTGGGTTGCCATTCCCTCCTCCAGCGGATCCTACAGAACCAGGGATCGAAGCCGAGCCTCCTGCACTGCTGCAGATTCTTTACCAGCTGAGCCACCGGGGAAGCCCTAGATTTATCTTTAACATCTTATGAGATTACAACTGTGCTTAAACTCTGCTTTGATTTTTATCAATAACTTATACCTCTCATCTTACCATTTTTAATTTCATCAATATGTTACCATCCTCTTTTTTTTCCAATCTGTTATTTCATTTATTATATTTTACAAGTACAGCTGGTGGATGAAGACGAGTCCAGAAATGTAAATACTCAATAAACAATAATTATCTTTGTACTTAAATGTGCATTACATGTCAGGTATTTTACTAAATAATGCTCCATGTGGATTATGGCATCTGGTCCCCATAACAATCCTATGAGGTAGGTCCAATATTACAGACAGGAAACAGAAGCTCAGGTGCTGAAGTAAGGTCACACAGCACACAAATGATGAAAACTGCCTTTGAACTCTGAAGTCTAGCTCAAGTCTGGACACTTCATCCCAGCTCCAACTGTGTCCCTCCATGCTGAACCTATAACCTTATCTTCTGAAGGTCATACTGGTTTACATTCACATATGATGGATGAGGTTAATCATCTATAGAAGAAACCCAGAGACTGTCAGTACAGGAGTTACTAAAATGTCTGGGGTCACAGGAAAGTCTGATGGAGGTGACTTGGCTACATTCAGAAGGCGGCTGCTTCATATCCATTGGGAGAAAGAACATATTAATCAAAGGGGAATTTTTAGCACAGTCTAGACAAAGAAACTCTCTGAGTGCAAGAACCTGACGGCTTTCACCCAACACTGTGCAGGGGGAAAGACAGACACCAGTGCCAGGGCCCCACCCACTCGGGCCGTTCCAGGGGCCTCATACGAGGCAGCGGACTTCATCACCCTGCATCAGGGGCCACAGGAAATAAACGTCCTTCACCTGTATCCAAACCGCCTTTGGCTCTGAGCCCACTTTCTGATTACAACTTGACTTTCCATGTGGACTTGGCAATGGGGAGAAAATGTTCATGGACTGTATTCTCTGTACCACAGAACCATGGCTAACTGTAAATGAATATACTCTGAATTCTAGTTTAACACTTTGGTTTCTTACAAGATGAGTGTAAGTCCATTTCATGAGACTAATAAAATCATGCATCTGGATGTGCACGTGGTATGTAATAACCACACCCAAATGCCATCACTCTCCCCGTGGGAGTTAACCTCTTCAACAGAAACCACCTGCTGCTTCTGCGAAGTCGTGTCCGACTCAGTGCGACTCCATAGACGGCAGCCCACCAGGCTCCCCCGTCCCTGGGATTCTCCAGGCAAGAACACTGGAGTGGGGTGCCATTGCCTTCTCCAATGCATGAAAGTGAAAAGTTAAAGTGAAGTCGCTCAGTCGTGTCCGACTCTTCACCACCCTCTGGACTGCAGTCTACCAGGCTTCTCCATCCCTGGGGTTCTCCAGGCAAGAGTACTGGAGTGGGGTGCCATTGCCTTCTCCAGAAAGAACCTGGTATTTCTAATTAATCCTGTGTCAAAAAATATGCCTTAAAAAGAAAGCTAAAATTGGCCGTATGCCAGTCATCTCCTGAAAATGGATGCATGAAAGTTCACTGTGCTGTTTTCTCTACTTTTCTGTATGTCTGAACTTGTCCATAATTGAAAGCAAAGAAGGGGAAAGAAGAATGTCACTTCATTTCTTCCAGTTTTTCCAATATGTAAGATCTAATTGAAAAAAACCTTAAGGACTTTCCAGATTTCTAAGATTAACACACAAGTATTCTGAAGACACCCTTCAGATAGGCCACCTCTGAGCTCACTGCATTCTAAAGGATCATAAACAGTAAGAGGAACGCTATTCACTTCAGTGCCAAGTATCAGGCTACTGCAGGCTGCTTCGGGCCAGCGACCGAACACGCTCATTCAAGTACCTTGAACACTGGCAGCTTCTGCCTCTGCTGCTCTATGGAGAGGGCAGCGTACGGATTGTGAACGACAACTGTTGCCGAGTTTTCAGCTAGGCTTTGTCTCTCTTCAGAGATGCTGACACCTGGCCCCTCTGTACCTGCAACAGAAATGTTTTTGGTTTTTTGTTGTTGTTTTTTTTTTTTTTTTTTCAGATTCTCTGATACAAGGAACAGGAAAATCGTGAGAAAATCACAAATTCAAAGATGAAGATATACAATGGAAGCCATGTGTTTTTATTTCAAACCACTAAGTAATTTCAGGAAAACATTTAGAAAAGTATCTGTGAGACTACAGAAAAACATCACGCTGATGTCAAGAACAAAGGAGATGGCAGTCCCAGTGGGCTCCAAATTGTAACTGTAGGTGACGGAGGACAAGGTATTGAGTTCTGGTCATCAGGCTGGGATGATTACCAAACTCCTAGTAAAAGTGGTGGGAACCCACCCGGAATTAGCTGAAGCAAACGAAGAACCCTAACACCATAGGATGGCAGCAAGGTTCAGGGTCAAGGGGTACCAGGGACTCAAATGCTGCCTGGCCTTTCTCCTTCCTTCTCTGCTCCTCTTAACAAGCTCCTTTCAGTCCCTGGGGCTGGGTTCTCTACAGGAGCTGGAACCACGGCTGCAGCCGATGCCAGAGCTCAGGCTCACAGCTCCTCCACCAATCATTCACTCACTCATCCACCCAACAAAGATGGCTGTGCCAGAGATACAGCAGTGAACACTACGGATGCAGCCCCCACATCTGAGCAGCTGACTTGCTTCTCTTATGCTTCCTTCCAAAGGAAGAAGACTTAGAGCAAGAAGTGGTGATGGAGAAAGACCCAGGGAGGGGGACCGGGAGTCCCAGGTGTGTGCTATTTGGAAGGTGGGGACGGCTTTCTCTCCCCCAGTTTAAGGCCATTGCCCTGCCCGATCCAGTCAACCATGGCCCTGGAATGGGCTACAATAATTGGCAACTTCTATTTGAGTCACAGAACTGAAGTGGTTGGGAAGGAAGTGCTGGTCTACTGCGCTGAGCAGATTAAACACCAGATACCCACAATGGTTTCTTTTTTAAAAAAATTATTTATTTGGCTGTGCTGGGTTTTAGCTGCAGCACACAGGATCTTCACTGCAGCATCAGGATCTTTAACTGCGGCGTGTGGGATCTAGTTCCTTGACCAGAGATTGAACCTGGGCTCCCCTGCATTGGGAGCAGAGAGTCTTGGCCACTGGACCACCCAGCAAGTCCTGCCACAGTGGTTTCTTGGTAAGAACAGTAACAAACTGGGGCTCAGGGAGGAAAAGAATAGGGAAGCCACATCCTGCCTGTTTGAAAAACTGAGGTCCTATGGATTTTTAGCCTGCAAAGGAAAATGCCTTAGGAGTAACATGGGTTCCATTTTTAGGATCAGCCTCTGTAATTTGTCACACCAAATTGTTCGTGTATCCCAAGACAGAACTCAAGAGTTTTAAGTAAGTGGTACAGGGTTCAGAATTCAATTCAACATAAGGAACGTATCTCTAAAAATAAGACTTGTTCAGCACAAGAGACTGTCACCTTTGGGAATTAATAAAAACCCTCCCTAGAAGTTCACAGCCCCCTGTGAGGGGTGCTTCAAGAATAATTACCCAATACTATCATCACCCAGGTTTTCTGAATGCATAATCCATGATGCTATGTAAAAGTACAAAGGTTTTGTGATCAGAATACTTGAGCCCAGAATACTTGGGACCCATTTTTTGAAGGGTCCCAAACCCCCCTGACAACCTAATAGAGGCTATGAACTCCATCTCCTGAAAAATACACCGGAGAGTAATTTATGAGAACACAAAAACGCTGGAGGTCCAGAGACCACACCCAGAGCTAAATTCAGAATCACCGCTGTAGTTCTCTGATCCCTTTTCCATTCGTTTCTAGGAACATAGTTGTGTTCCAGAGGTCCAAGACCGTCAAAAATCAGGTAAGTGGGGCACTACTATATTGTTTTTGCCAAAATGTTGACCTTCCTTTCAACAAGATAAAAGACAGAACAGGACTTGGAACAAAGCCTGCACTCAAAGAGGCACATTTCCTTTCCTTTCTCCCCTTATTATCGCTACATCGGATTAATTCCTTGTGATCTTCACTCAAGAAAACTAGAGCAAAGAAATAGCTTATCTTCATCAGCTCTTTTACCCTGAATTCTCTTCTTTTCAACACGTTTTAAACCTTTATAGTGTGCTTAGAATCTTTTAACATCGCTCCTACAATATCTCACCTCCTCCCACTCCAAGATTTAATCCACCCAGGTGTCTTCCTGACTACCCTACCCCTCCTGTCTCTAGCCTATAGCCAAGTTCACCTTGGTACATGCGGTTATGAGGTCTTTTACAAGAACAGCTGCTGTCAATCAATGAGGAGCATGTCTCCTCCATACAAAAGACTCCATTCAGCCGAACTAGGACTGCTTCCTGGCTGTCTATACATCCCATGGTCCATTCTGGCGGCCTACGGTTTGTTTTTCCCTTGGGAATATTCTCAGTGCTTAAATGAGTAACAAGTTTGCAATTCTTATAAATTATAAAGACATTCACCTCTCCATCTATAAAACAAGGTTGATAACAGCACACCCCCTCCCCCTCCTCAGCATTCCTTCTAACCCAATTTTTCAGTTTAAGTGGTGATCCATCAATGGGTTATAAAACTCATGAACTTCTTTAATACGCTATGCAACTCAATTATTTTGGTGTTTTGAATACTGCTGAGGCGTCATCCCACTCTGCTTTTGTTCATGCTAAACTAGAAATAAAACAGAAAGTATCAGAGTGCATTCCAAAAAGCACTGTTGTTTTTGTGCAACCCTCTTCAACTGTGTGTGTGTGTATATGTGTGTACACACATGTGCATGCGTGCTGGATCTCAGCCCATTTCTTGCTGTGTATCAGATCAAAAACTCTTCAAAGCTGTTGCTATAAAGTGTTTGCCAGACACGTGGTCAAACACTGATTTATCATTAAATATCTGTTGAATGAAGGAAGGAAAATGGCCAGGCCCTTCTGATTCACTTGGACTAAAAAAATCAAGTCAATTTTTTTTTTTCTACACAAAACTCAGGCAGCTCATACAAAGATCTTAAGGTAGAGATCACAAACTACGAGGTCCCTAAACATGCCATCGTTAAAATGTTTGAAATCGTTCATTTAAAACATGTAAAAACTGACCATTCTAATTTGGGTGTTGAGGCCATGTGACAACCTCTGGGTGGGACCACTCACAGCTTCCTGCTTTAGACAGGATATTGTATGCTTCAGGCCAATCGACACAGTACACACTTGAGTTGGCCACAGTTCCTACCTCTCCTTACTGCTTCCACCCGGCTGCTTCACTTATTTAGATGGTCCAAAAGGCCCCTGTAGCTACCTGAGCTTGTGACTCCCAGCCTGTAGGACTCATGTTCCTCTACCCTTATACCCAGTCTCAGTCACTTCCCTGACCGTCACTGTGTATTTCTCGTATCCTATTTTCACACCTTCAACTTCAGTTTCCTCATCTGTAAAATGAGAGTAATACCTCCATCACAAGACATCGTGACCACTTAATCAGATGACGTAAGTAAAAGTGACTAGCACAAAGTGTCCAGTAAGTGTCACCAAATTCATTACAGTTAATGACAAAACAGTTTACCTGGACCAGTGGTTCCCAAACTTTAATGCATACTGGAATCACCTGGAGATCTTTAAAAAATACTGATGCCTGGTTCCGAGCCCCTCTAGCCTTCTCATTTATCACCATGGAGCAAAACTGAATAGCAGGAGTTTTTAAAAGCTTCCCAAGTGATTCAACTACACAGCAAAATTTGAGAACCACTTAACTAGATAGTCACCGAACCCAGAAATCTGAGTCACTACTGACTTCACCTTCCTCTAAGCTGCTGAGGCTGCTAAATCGCTTCAGTCAGGTCCGACTCTGTGTGACCCCATAGACGGCAGCCCACCAGGCTCCCCCATCCCTGGGATTCTGCAGGCAAGAACACTGGAGTGGGTTGCCATTTCCTTCTCCAATGCATGAAAGTGAAAAGTGAAAGTGAAGTCGCTCAGTCGTGTCCGACTCTTCGCGACCCCCTGGACTGCAGCCTACCAGGCTCCTCTGTCCATGGGATTTTCCAGGCAAGAGTACTGGAGTAGGGTGCCATCGCCTTCTCCAACCTTCCTCTATATCTAGGTCCCTCCCTACTGCTCACAGGCCAGAACTGTGGTTTTCAATATCCCTCCTCGGTTTCAGTAGCACGTTCTCATAAGGGTGTCCCTGACCCTAATTTCCTCCCCTACGCACTGTGCACACCAATGCCAGTTATCTTCCAAAAATAAACTAGATCATGTTCAGTTCAGTTCAGTTCAGTTCAGTTCAGTCGCTCAGTCGTGTCCGACTCTTTGCGACCCCATGAATCGCAGCACGCCAGGCCTCCCTGTTCATCACCATCTCTCGGAGTTCACTCAGACTCACATCCATTGAGTCAGTGATGCCATCCAGCCATCTCATCCTCGGTCGTCCCCTTCTCCTCCTGCCCCCAATCCCTCCCAGCATCAGAGTCTTTTCCAATGAGTCAACTCTTCGCATGAGGTGGCCAAAGTACTGGAGTTTCAGCTTATTGTGCCTCGTCTTGCACAGAACGTCACCTTCCTTCTCAGATTTGGGGCTGAACTGCTTAGCTCTGGTTTCCACGTCCAGAGTGGAGGCCACAGAGCTGCGAGCGCGGGAAGCTCTCCAGGAGACCCTGTGACTGGGGAAGTCAGTTCAGCCCACGTACCTGCTGGGTGCCACCACCAAGCGCAGGCGACAGCGCCTCCGTTCGGAACAGGCCACAGGTGCGCTGATGGCTGCTCCCTCGCAGGGTTTTAATTTGGCCCCCAGCCCAGCAGACGGAAATGGGAGGAGAACAGGTGTTAGGTCTGCCGTTCCGTGGAGTCTCATGCGGATTTAGCAGAGTGGAGAAACTGGTTTCAGTGTCTCTGAGGGAAGATCCAGGGCCAGGCATTTCTTTCTCCTGTTCGCCTCATTTAATGATGTCAGATCCTGGCAGAGAAGTAGACTGGATAAAATGTACCGCATGTGTTGTTTGTTGTTCAGTGGCTCGGTCCTGTCCAACTCTTTGCAGCCCCCACAACCTGCAGGCTTCCCTGTCCTCACCATCTCCGAGTTCGCTCAAACTCATGTCCATTGAGTCGGTGATACCCTCCAACCATCTCATCCTCTGTCACCCCCTTCTCTTCCTGCCCTCAATCTTTCCCAGCATCAGGGTCTTTTCCATTGAGTCAGCTCTTTGAATCAGGTGGCTAAAGTATTGGAGCTTCAGCTTCAGTCCTTCCAATGAATATTCAGGGTTGATTTCCTTTAGGATTGACTCCTTTGATCTTCTTGATGTCAAAGGGACTCTCGAGAGTCTTCTCCAGCACCATAGTTGGAAGCATCAATTCTTTGGCGCTCAGCCTTCTTCATGGTCCAGCTCTCACAGCCGTATATGACTACTGAAAAAACCATAGCTTTGACTGTATGTCATATGTGGTACGCAGGAAAAGGCGGTTGCAGTTCCAGCCTTTATCACGATCGTGACCCACCATCAAGCACGGTACCCTGTGTCAGGGAGGCCGACAGGGTATGTGGGACAGCCAGCTGGACTCTCGCTTCTGAAAGCTTCTGATCCTTTCTGGAAAACCCTCAGGGTGTCCACCCAGGCTCTCATCGTCCCATCTTCCCTTCTGTCAGTGTTTGTTGGTGCAGAGGAACACAGCATCTGTGTCTTACTTCCGGTCTATTTTATCTCCTCCCCTTTGGGCTGAAAAGAGCAAGTTTAGTGAAGAACTTATTGCCAGCAACTCCCACCATCTGAACTCACCTTAATCACAAAAACGACAAGTCAGCTAGCTGCTGGGAGGCACAGCATCTTTGAGAATACGTGAAAACTCTGCTCACTGACGTGGGCGTCCAGACCTGCGGCTTTGCTCGTGTTTGGAGCAGCCCACCGTCCCCGTACCCACGGGGCAGATAACAGCTCTGTTCCCAAGAAGAGGCTTTTCTGAGGTGACAGCAAGAGCACATGTGCGGAGAGGGCTGTTCAGCTGTGTCCCCCAGAGTCTCCGCTCACCTCCTGCTCTGTTTTACAGTCCACTTCCGCCCTATTGAGATCGATACACACATCAGCAAGTTCGGCTCTGAGCAGGCACGTCGGCAATTTGGGAGGCAGGCTCCCCGAGGTCCCACACTGCACGTTAGGCACTGGGCCAGCGGGTTCGCCTCCGAGAGAGCTCTCCATGTCATTAGCTTCTTCCACACAGCAGAAAAAGTGGCCATCTAGGTTACGGTAATCAGGGCAGGACTGTTCGCAGTCATGATGGTAGATGCACCACTGGACTGCCGAGACTTCAGACAACGCTGCTCGGTGAACTGTAGAGTTTCAGAGCAGCACTAATGGTAGAATGGTCTCATCCAGCCACGAGGTTTCCATCCTGGGCACCTTGTTCTGCCAGGGAAGCGGGGAAGTGCTTGCAGGTGTCAGCACTTGATCATCAACAACCTCAAGGAAGCTCTGCTCTAGGCTCAACAGCTAAACACAAAACATCCCAGGAAAAAGCCGAAAATGGAGTTTGCTCTGCTCTGCATCCTAGCAGGGGCTTTCAAAGTCAAACAGGACTTGAGAGCCAAGAAGTCTTTTTATCTGTAACATTAGCCAACTGGGCCTGAGACCAAGGCTGAAATGATCCTGGTGTCTGGGCAGAAGTGGACAGACAGCGAGAAGTTGCTCTGAAGGCTGTTGTTGATCCTACTCTTCACCTGCTTTTCAGGGTATCACTCACTTTCTTACCCAACAGAAACCTAGGGAACCAAATGGGTAGATGAAGGGCTTACGTTGGCAACATTTGTGGACACAGTATTTCACGTCTATGAACAGTTCAGTTCAACACACTGACAATCCTGCTAAGTTTCAGTCATGGTGCTGGGCCTGAGAAACCTCCTGGTTTATGGGTTGAAGGGGGCAAGCGCAGCAAGTGTTCTTGGGCCCTCCCCAGTGTGATGCTGATGTGGGAGACTGATGTCTGGGACATAGGTCTATTAAAGAGCGCCTAAGCTCCTGGCCAAGAAAATATGAGAACATAAATCACGTGTTGCTTTACATAGAAATTACACATTAAATTTTAATAACTGCACAACCTTTCTTCCTTCTTCCATTATGTGGCGAGGAGAACAGCCCTGCCTCCCGGCCAGCAGCTGCCTCCCCTGGGAGGGACCGGAGGTTGGTTTGTCCGGCTCTCCCAAGGTGAAATAAAAATAGCAAAGGCTGTCAATAGCGATCAATTAATTTCAATAACATAAATAATGGTTGTAATTGCAGTTGATACAGAGAAAGGCTGTCCTCTTTGATTAATCTGATCCTCTGGACCACCGTTACCATGAGCGCAGTAGAATGCTAATCAGAAATCATGCGGAGACATGGAGGCCACCTGTCAGGAGCTTGGCCCTCCTGGTCTCCCGGGCACTGCCCACTGCTCTCTGCTCTGACCCTTTTATTGGCACCACAATTTGGATGTCCCTCCATCAAACAGGACACATCACACCTCATCTCCTCTCTGGGAGCTGTTACCACTGAAAAAACTTTCTGGTTGAGACTTTGGAAGTTGCCCCGAGTGGTGTGAAAGCTCTGTGTGACCATCAGCCGCTGGGGGAGTTGGCCAAGTCGCTGGGTCTTTCTCCCCATTTTATAGATCTCTGGCAGGAACACCGAGAGATTAAGCGATGCCTCCGAGGAGACAGCAGGCAGGAGGAATAGCGGAGCGATATGTCCCTTCATCATGCCCCCCACTGCAGCCCCGCCTCTCCAGTCACCCCCTGGGGCCCTCCGGGCCGCTTCCTCTGCTCTTCCCTCCTCCGGGTCATCCTCAGGACTCCAGCATTGCCTTTCTTTGGAATTGGAATGAAAACTGACCTTTTCCAGTCCTGTGGCCACTGCTGAGTTTTCCAAATTTGCTGGCAGATTGAGTGCAGCACTTTCACAGCATCATCTTTCAGGATTTGAAACAGCTCAACTGGAATTCCATCACCTCCACTAGCTTTGTTCGTAGTGATGCTTTCTAAGGCCCACTTGACTTCACATTCCAAGATGTCTGGCTCTAGATTAGTGATCACATCATCATGATTATCTGGGTCGTGAAGATCTTTTTTGTACAGTTCTTCTGTGTATTCTTGCCACCTCTTCTTAATATCTTCTGCTTCTGTTAGGTCCATACCTCCTGCTTAAAAACAGCGAAATCCGAATTCCTACATGGAGACTTCTCACAGTGAGGCCCCTACTCACCATTCTGGCTTCACGACCGGCCATGCCCCACGCTGTGTTGTTGTTGTTTAATTGCTAAGTTGTATCTAACTCTTCTGTGACCCCACGGACTGCAGTCTGCCAGGCTCATCTGCCCATGGGATTTTCCAGGCAATACTGGAATGGGTAGTCATCTCCTTCTCCAAGGGATCTTTCCAACTCAGAGATCGAATGAACCTGTGTTTCCTATGTTGGCAGGCGGATTCTTTACCACTGAGCTACCTGGGAAGCCCTGCCCCAAAACATACCCTACCACCAAGCATCCCCATGCTACTCAATTATTTTGGTGTTTTGGACACTGCTGAGGCACCACCCCACTCTGCTTTTGTTCGTGCTACACACTTTAGAGTTCCATTCGCCTACCTCTCCATGGCACGAAGCCTTATTTGTGCTTCAGCGTTCACCTCAAAAAATATCACTATCTTGATGAAAGATATCTTATCCACACATATCTTATCCACACATTCAATCTCTCCCTCTAGTCTATTTGTGTGTGCGTTTACTTGTTCAGTCAACTCTTTGTGACCCATGGACTGGCGCCTGCCAGGCTCCTCTGACAATTGAATTCTCCACGCAAGAATACCCGAGTGAGTAGCCATTCCCTTCTCCAAAGGCTCTTCCCAACCCAGGGACTGAACCCAAGTCTCCTGCATTTTACCATCTGAGCCACCAGGGAAGCCCTCCTCTCTCCAATATTTCCATAGTTAAATATGTATCTAGGGCTAAGAGCTTGACATGTCTTCTCATTTAATCCTCAAAACAATCCTCTGGGTGGGTGCTTTGCACAATTTACAGACAGAGTAACTGATTTTCCCAAATCACCAAGTTAGAAAACGGCAGTCAGGATAGCCTCGACAGGCTTATCCTAGTAGAGCTCTCTTCCTTCCCACTCCCTTTTTCTGCCTCACTTTAAAATCTCTTAAAGAGGATATCCAACTTCATATTACAATTGAGAGAGAGAAAGCATAAATCTTGAGAGCAGAGCCTTGGTCATCCATATTTGTCTCCTGACCACAAGGCTAGGTGTTCAGTAAGTAAAACTTCAGTGAAAGAACTAAACAATGGAACAGAACTCTGGGAGTAAATCCCATGTTCTTTAACCAAGAGTATCTTGCCCTGATTTTCAATAATTTATTCAGACCTTTATTGTACTTAACACTCTGACCTGTTATTAAAGGCTCAAAGAAATAAAACAGAGAGTATCTCATTACCTAACTGGACTTTAGTTTTGGCTGCACATAAAACTCAGGATGGATAATTGGCTGAGGACTTGAAATGCTGAATCACAGAATCATAAAATTCATTAAGTGACAAACTACAGATTTTAAAAAAGAATTAACACATCCCTTGCTTGGGTTTTCTTCCACATCACTGATATGCATGGTCAGAATTTCAGGGAATCACTCTAAAATACCCTTGAAAACCTTCCCCTATATTACCCTTCGCTGTCTTATTTCATTTTTGCTGCAATATACTTTACACATCTAGACCTACAGAGGTTCAAGTGGTGGACAAAAGTAAGTTGGCAATGATTAAGAAGCTTTTGTTTTTCACAAGAAACTGATGGAAGGGGACGGAGGGTCTGGTACGTAAACATTCAACAAAATCTTGATTAATTAGTAAATTCTAACAAAACAAGCAAACCATTTGGCGGCTGAGACTGTGTTAGCCTGCAAGACGCGAAGTGGGTGACAGCCAACACGGAGAGTGTTCACTTCTGGCAGACACGCGGGGTGGACAAAAATTACCCTAAAACAGACTAAGATACTTTTACGAGCACTTGCTCTACGTGAAACAACGCGCGCACGTTCTCCTTATTCTAGCCCACATGATAGGTGTTATTATTCCTCCCATTTCACAGAAGAGAAGGCTAAGGCTAAGGAACTTGTTCAGAGGAACTCCACCACTCTAGGGCAGAGCTTAGAATTCTAATCCAGGCAGTCTGATTTCCTAACCTGAGCTCCTAAACCCAGAGCAGCACCACCTGTCCAGTCCCAGCGTAGCCCCAGGGCGGTAAAAGGACACGCGTGGGCGCTTCAGCTTTTCCCCATCCACGGGTTGGGTAAGACAGGCACCAGGAGTGAGGAAAACGAGGCCCGGGGAGGCTGAGAGGCTGTAACGAGGTCACAGAGAATTTCTGCCCAGGCTGGGGGCGGATCCCTGAATCCCTCGGGACCACTGTGCACGCCTAAGCTTCCGAGGCCCAGCGCGGCAATGGCCAACCCGCCGAGGTCAGGGCTGCAAGCAGGTCCGCAGGCGCCAGCAGGCTGGCCGTGGGGCCAAGACCGAAGTCGGGCCGCCGCCTCTGCCCAGCGTTCCGCCAAGGGCCTTACCCGGTCGCCAGAACTTCACCAGTCCCACGGGCGCTGCCATGCTGGGGTGAAAGGTCACGAGGAAGGCTCCACCCCTCCACCGCGCACCCGCCCCCAAAGGGGCTGGGGGGCGTGGCCCGCGAGGAGCCGGGATCTAGGAGGTGCCGCGGTGTCACGGCCACGCCCCCGTAGCCACCCCGCTCCGAGCCGCGTGATCTGCGTTTCCGCCCCCACCCCCACCCCCGACCCATGTGATCGGCTCCGCCATATTGGCGGGAAGGGCGCGCTTCTCTTCCTCTTTAGAGTAGCGCACCTGGGTTCTGAGTGGCCTTAGGAGTTTGGGGTGGCCCGGAGGGCGGCAGCATGCTACTGGAAGGTTGACCTTGGCAAGAGACCGCTGGTCCGAGAGTTTGCCGCCTCCTGCGGTACGCGGTGGGCAAGGAAGCAGTGCATCCCAAATTAACATTACGTTGTAAGCTATCCCGGGTGTGTTATTTCTTTTAGTCTCCTCCACATTTTCCGATTGGAGGATAATTGTAACTGCCTAGTGGATTTTGTGATTCTGTAAATATTGGGCGTCTATCGTGCGGCTAGGCACTGCAGTTTTAGTCTCTTTCATGAGTTTCTGTCCCAGAGGGGAGAGGCGAGGGTGTCCTGGGAGTGAATGAGTAAATGCACGATAAGCAGTGGTGTTTGGGGTCTTCCCTGGTGGCCCAGTGGCTAGCACTTGGCCTTATTAATGCAGGGTGCCTGGGCTGCATCCCTGGTCCAGGAACGAGGTCTCGCATGCCGCAACTGAGGCTGGGGCAGCCAAACTAAAAACCCAAAAAAGTTTATAATTAGCAGTAAATAAAACAATGGAAACCGGTGTGGACGTCTCCAGAGCCCCTGAGAGTAACGCTGAGAAGGGAGAATAGATTGAAATTAGAAATGGGTAGATCTGTTAGGACATTGGCCCAGTGTTTCCTCCAGTTTCACGACCCATGTTTTAAATGCTGACCCCCAATCCAATCCCGAATCAGAATATCTAGGGATATGTCCTAGAACACTGCGTTGGAATCGTGCTACAGAAAATTCCAGTAACCTTGAGAAAGATTCCACTAGCTGATATGCTGGAGTAGAGGAAATGATTAATGGGTAGGCAGCTAATTGGAAGGAAGTGAGAGGGTTCAGAATCTCTGTATTTTAGAGCTGTGAAGCAAATTCTCATTCCTGGAGAGAAATGATGGCCGTGGAAAAATCAAAGGCTTTGGAGACAAGTAGAATTTGGAATCCTCACTTTGCCTTTCCTAGCTGTCATTTAATCTTAGTTGTAAGATGAAGTTTAAAAAGTTTTTATTAAATGTGAGAACATGTAAGATAGCCTACAACATAGGACATCCAATCAATGTTTGCTGTCAATAGCTTATAGAGCAAATTCACTAGGGGGAAATCAGAACACACATATACACACCCATTTTCCCAACTATTCCCTTTATTTCCATAAGGAAAACAGGGTTCCTTTCATGATCATCTCTGCCTAAAATTCTCCACTGACCCTTTAAAATATCCTTATGTCAGCTCTAAGGCTATTCTAAATTCACAATCCAACTTCAGTATTCTCCTGCAGACTCAGAACCTGTGTGCTGCTTCTGTGATTTAACACTCATGTAGTTAAACTATAATCTGTCTCCACTGTTACACTGGAAGCATCTGAGAAAACGCATCATATTATAACTCAAAGCAAAGTTCCCACTGAGTGATGTATATGTGAACACCATGCCTTATAGTTTTAATTCTTAATGACATTGACCCTTCTTTATTTTTGTCTAATTTTCAATAAGGGCCCAAATATACAAAACAGGGTTTATATTAATACATAAATACAAGGGTAAATGAAATAAATGCCACCTATTATTTCTATATATTTATTTATGTTTACTTTGGTCACACTGTGCAGCATCTGGGATCTTAATTTCAATCATGGAACAAACCCATGCCGCCTGCATTGGAGGCTTGGAGTCTTAACCATTACCAGTGAAGTCCCTGATTTCTATATTTTATAAACTACATTTATATGATGAAGACTTCCTGTTTACAGAGGGAGTGTAATGGCCATGTGCAAATTACCAGATCATAATCTTAAAGCTAGAGGAGACTTTAATCATCTAAATTCTTTATTTTATAGAAAAAAAAAAAAAAAAAAAGCCTATGGAAGTTGAAAGGACTTGGTCAGAATGAATGGGCTAATTTATTATCAGAATTGAAACTAGACTTTAGGCTTTCTAATTCCCAGGTCAGTGGTTTTTCAACCACATGGACCTTTTAAAACCATTAGAGTTTAGCTCTGCTTGATGCGAATTAGTTCATCTGCCTCAGAAAGTTCTCTTAGACCAACTGTCTCTAATGGGTCATTTTGCTTTCAAAGACTTCTACTACAGAAAGCATCTTAAGTAATACCCTAGATGTTAATGAGTGGTTTTATTGCCACAAACTAGGAATGGTCTCCATGGACTATCTTATCTGTCCTAATTAACTATTTCAGAAAGAATGGCCTAAAATAACTACTAATTAAAACCCATTGTTTCTTGAGATGGCATCCAGTAGCTCATTGCCAACAATCACATGAAAGTTTGATCATTGTGTTACATTTTGCAACTTTCAAATGATAGATTTTCCACAGATAGTCCTCAAAATGTTCCATAGGTATATTATAGAAGTTTTTCTCTGCCTCTGATGGTTAACTGGTACTTTCTGCTTTGAAATATAGTCCATCTGTCTTGGCCATGTTTAGGAGGCATAGGATTTGGAGTTTTCATCATTGTACCAGTAAAGTCTTTTATGTTACAAGTTTTAGGAAACCCAATTCATTTTTATTAGGCAAAAATAGCTCATATAATCTAAAAGTCCAAGTAATTCTGACTTGAGACACAGCTTCATTGAGGCACTTAGGACATAATCAAGACTTGCTTCTGATCATAACATTCTGCCTTCTGCTGACCCAGGTGTCACATGGTAACTAGATGGTCATGTCAACTCATGTTACATCCTCTTAGCATCAAAGGTAAGGTAAGTCACTCAGTGGTGTCCCACACTTTGTGACCCCATGGATTGTAGCCTACCAGGCTCCTCCCTCCATGGGATTCTTCAGGCAAGAGTACTGGAGTGGGTTGCCATTTCCTTCTCCACTTAACATCAAGCCTTTTTCCAAAAATTCCTGGCAAAAGCATCTAGCTGGGCACATATCCATCCCTGAATCAATCACTAGGGCAAGGAAATATGGCATACTGACCGGCTTAAACCTGGTCATACACTCCCCAAGTGTGCTCAGCTTCACCAGAACCACATGGACTGAGAAATGGAAACAGAATGGTCCCTCGAGGGTCTTCTGAGAATGAGATTATCAGAGGTGGAATGAAAGCAGCAAAAATAATAAGTAGCCTCCCATGTATTCATGTACTATACTAGAACTCCTGGCTTCCTAAGAAAAATCCTAGCTGCCCTTGGATCTCCTTCAGGAAGCCAGATCAGAGTTATCCCCCAGCTTGAAAAGAGACAGTTCTTTGCAGAACTGCCTTTCCTGAATTGTACTACAACAGGGATTTTCCACTGACTTTAAGGTGTAGCCCTCTGGTACTTATAGCATATATAAACCTGTCTGGTTTGTTCACTTGCATACAAATGATCAGGTTCATACAGGTGTTAGCATAAACAAAAGTGTTTACTCAGCTCCAGGAATCTGAGTAGAGGTGTGGAGAATCCACCAGGAGAGACTCAGCTGAATACTAGGAGAGTCTCTATCATGTAGGCCTGAGGAATTTTGTGCATCTATGGAACAGAGTGAGCTGGGGAGGGCAAGGTCTGCCAGGTGCTTTCTAGGTAAGATAACAGTATATTTTATCAGAGAGTGAAAGGCCGGGTTCAGGGGCATAAACCAGACCTCTGCCAGGCAAAATGGGATATATTTCCAGGTGCATGGCACCAGGAACCTAGAATAAGTGCCTCTGTGAACATACTCACATAAGGTATGTATTCCATACTCACAGAATATGTATGAATGCATTCAACTGCTTTCTAGCTTTAGACAAACACCTTGTGGAGTCTGGTGTTTGGGCACACCCCAGAACATCTGTCGTCGTGTTTATTATCTGAATACTTCACAGTATCATTTTTATAAAAGGATTCTTCTAAGAAATTCTCACCTGATCTTAGTGCCAAGAATTGTTCTTCCTGTACCTGGAGTTAATCTTATGGACGTTGTGGGTGCTGGATCTGACCAGGCTTCTCTTTCTGCCTTGGCTACTGAGAAGCTTCAAGTGTGTGCTCTGCCCCAAGGGTGTCAGTCATGGTGGTGTGTATTGACAGTGTCCTTCCTAACTCCCCACCCTCTGGTTTCTCTCATGTTAACTTCTCACTTATGTGATTCTTGTACGTTAGGTTTTCTTGTCCGCTGCTTGGAATCCTGTAAGGAAAAGATACTCCCCAACCCAACTGCCCACAGAAGTGGCGTGGCCATCTCTTCAGTTGACTCCTTCAGTTTTTCAAGAAAGTGCCAACCCTGCCATATGACTGGGTTGACCTTCAAACTGTACAGCTAATTCAAACAGCTCATCAGGGAGAAAATAATGAGACAGCAGAGTCTGAACACTATCTGATATTGGGAAATTTTTACAAAACATTTAGGTGTGATCAAGGTATTGTGGTTATGCTTTTTTTTTTTTTTAATCTTTCAGATATACACTAAAATATTTACTGCCAAGTTGTAATGGCTAAGTCTGACATTAAACAGATAAAGAAGTATAACTCTCTCCCAGGGAGGGACATTTTTTTTTTTTTCTAATGTAGGAGAAGTATACTACTACTCAACCTCTCCTGGAAGGTTGGCAGCCCTGAAAACTCCTTTTTTAATGTAGCATGTTATGGATGTATTCCTGCTTCCAAAGGAATGAGAAGCAGACATTTCCACATGCGAGGCAACACATATTTTTGAACCCAACAGTCTGCCATACTCACCCTCCCGTTCCCTGGAATTGGGGTCAACAAATCAACATTTTGAACAAGGACCCCAGATGACTACTGCTGTAGGTGGTCCTTAGATCTCCCCCTCAGAAAGCTCAAGCACCACGAAAGCTTTGCTTCCTCTGACAGTCCTGGCCATTTTCTTAGGATTCCATATACCTCTTGTTCTTCTTTCTTTTAACAAATATTTATTTGGCTGCGTCTGGTCTTAGTTGCAGCACACAGGATCTTTGATCTTTGTTGTGGGATCTTTAGTTCCGGCATGAAGACTCTTAGGTGTGGCATGTGGGATCTATTCCCTGACTGGGGATCTAACCCAGGTCCCCTGCATTGGAAGTGGAGTCATAGCCACTGGACCACCAGGGAAGTCCCTCTTGTTCTTGTTTCTAATCGCTGGCATTGCTTTCAGAAAATAATGGGCTTTTGCATCCTATTCCACACACAAAAAAGGGGCTCTGAAGTCATTAGTATGTGATGGGCCATATACCTGTCCTCCTCTGAGAAAGTCATGGTGATAAATACCTCATTCCAAAGTCTCAGTAGTCCTGCAACAAAGAATTCTGTTCAAATTTATCTGATCCATTTGCCAAAGTGAACACAGATCCTTTTTTATGAATGCCTATTAATAGCTCTGTAGAACACACTGAGTTGAAATTTCAAACATACCTGCATTTGTGAATGAGCTTAAGTTTTAATGTTTTCAGTTCACCATGGCATTAACTGCCATTTCTCAAGGTGCATCTGGGAATTTCCTGGCAGTCCAGTGGTTAGGAATGCATGCTTTTACTGCTGAGGGCACTGGTTCAGTCCCTGGTCAGGGAACTAAGATCCTACAAGCTGTGCAGTGTGGCCAAAAAAAAATTTTTTTAATTCAGTTCTGTCAGTCACTCAGTCGTATCCGACTTTGTGACCCCATGAACCACAGCACACCAGGCCTCCCTGTCCATCACCAACTCCCAGAGTCCACCCAAACCCATGTCCATTGAGTCGGTGATGCCATTCAACCATCTCATCCTCTGTCGTCCCCTTCTCCTCCTGCCCTCAATCTTTCCCAGCATCAGGGTCTTTTCAGATGAGTCAGCTCTTCGCATCAGATGGTCAAAGTATTGGAGTTTCAGCTTCAACATCAGTCCTTCCAACAAACACCCAGGACTGATCTCCTTTAGGATGGACTGGTTGGATCTCCTTGCAGTCCAAGGGACTCTCAAAAGTCTTCTCCAACACCACAGTTCAGAAGCATCAATTCTTCTGCACTCAGCTTTCTTTATAGTCCAACTCTCACATCCATACATGTTTTAATTAACAACAAAAAAAGGTACTCCAATGCCTCTCTATTCCCTGTAGAGAAATAGTCACATTTCAAAGCACTGAACTCAGAATCTGAAAACCTGTGTTTAAATGCTTGTCACCATTTACCAATCATGTGACTCTCAATATGCTACTTAATCTGAGCTTCAGTTCCTTCACCTGAAAATTGGGAGTAAGAGCTGTTCAACTGCTCCTCTGATGAGAGGGTCACAGATAGCACATAGGAAATTATCTAAGTCTGGAAATAATTTCAAATAACAATATGTTTATCTGAGGCTTGGGCCAGAGTTGTTTACAGACAGGAACTAGTCTGGTCTGCTTTCCAGCTCAGATTATGGCACTAACCCAGCAAATAACCTGCTGACCAGTAAGGAGTCCTAGTGCACACGTGAAAACCCGCAGGCCTGCTCAGATCTGGGTGCACCAGCCTGCGGCTTAGTGGCAGACAACACCCTCCACTACTACAGATCTCTTTTGCTCCAATCAAATCAGGAGGAGGAAGCCATCAACTAACTCTTTCTTTTGCCCATGCACAAAAGAGACTAGACGAAAACAGGATTCCACAGGCATACCAGCGCTGACGAGCAGGGTGTAGAAACTAGTCGTGTTGCCTGCCACTGGACTAGGAATCTGGGATAATTGTCACTGCCTTCTTTCTCCCCTACTGCAGGATATCCGATTGCTAAATCATTGCCAATACACCCATCTGATGAAATTAGGCCCATGAGGCCACTACAGTTAATATCAGGGTGAATCCAGGATGCACACGGAGGCCTTCTCTGGCAGAGAAGCACAGACTAAAGTCCTTGTCTAAACAGTTTTTTCTTTGAAAAAGACAACCCAGAGCACATGAAGAGACCTGAGATTGCTGGCAAGTTTTCTCATTCAAACTGTAGAGCTAGTGACATAGATATTTACATCTCTAGGGAAGGTGTGACCCTGACACTTTTTTGATGTCATCTAACTTAAATATTTTCTTTTATAATTTGGGTCATCAACTCTTCCACCCAAGACTATTAAAAAAAAAATGCATAAATAGCTATGAGGTGCGTTTACTTCTAACACATTCCTAAACAGAAAAATGCCAGAGAAGAAGAAAAAAAAAAGACACGAGCAACCACCAAACAAGATTTGTTTCCATCTAGTTAATGCTAAGAACACAGATATCCTCAAGAAGGGACACACCTAAGAAACAGAGTTTTGAGGTATTTTCCCTAAACAGGATTTTGATCATGAAAACTAGCAATTGGAACCTCTAAAACAATAGAGCACATAAGTCTAAAAATGCAACACATATTTTATCTCTTACCTGAATTACCTGAGAACCCTGAAACATTCTCTTGAAGAGCTATCCATGTTAAAATTGTGCAAAGAAACTGTACCCATAGTGTTTAAACCATAAAACCAAGACTGGGTTTATACATGATAAAGATAAAGCACATAAAATACTATGCAGTTCATTGAGTTCAAAGAAAATCAGAGTGAAGGAAAGGCAATGAGGACAGGAGACATTCCGGAAAGCGGGATGCTCCAGTGACATCTACTGCAAGCCTGTTTGAGGCCAGGAGCTCTGAATGCATGGAGCCATCACTGATAGGATGGATAAAGCGTGATTTCTCTAACCGCCAGCAAGTTAGCGGATGATCTGGCAAAACTTCCAGAATTAAAACCGAGGTAGTTTTCGGTAAGGAATGTTTTTCTTGAAAGCATGGCCAGCATGTGGTTGAGCCGGGACCTGATCCCAGCAAAGTGAAACTGTCTCTCTTTATTCAAGTTTCTGAATGAGTCTCTGAAGCACAGATCGAAGTGGGGGGTGCTCCAGTACTTGGGGTGTCCAGGCGTGGCAAAGTCAGTGGATCTGAAGGAGGTCTGGGAGCCGATGGAGCTGGCCACAGAGCCTTGGGAGGACAGAGAGGAGGAGGACCTCAAGCTGGAGGAGCGCGACACAGACATCTTTGATACCGGTGACCCTTCCTTAGACTGGCTTCCTGGAGAGGCGAGAACACCCTCGTCCACGTCAGTCTGGGTGGTGGCCGACGTGGTGGGAACCACGGTTTGGGAGCTCACCACCCTGGTGGCCACTGTGCTCTGGGTGCCGGCGCACGCCGTGGCCGTGCTGGCTTGTGTCCCCACGTCACTTGTGCTCACAGCGAGCGTCTCCTCTCCTGGCTCTGTCTGAGTAGCGGCATCAGTCACCCTCCTGCCCTCCAGCCTGTCCCTGCGGCTACTTAAGTAGTCCTCCTCGCTGATGGTGGAGGCCTTCGAGGCCCCGCACCCAGCCTCTGCCCGGCCCTCCTCGCCACCCAGCTCGGCCTTCCGGGGAGTGCTCGAGAGCCTGGCCAGCCGCAGCCGCAGCAGGCTGCCCAGCGTGAGCTCCTTGGACAGCGGTTTCTGGTCGACAAGATGGTCAAACCTGCCGCTGATCCGGAAGCTGGACAGGAGCTTGGAGCTGATGGGCTTTGACTGTGCGTAGAGGATTCGGAACTCCAGGTCAAAGTGTTCAACCACTTGGCCAGACAGAATCACCAAGTTGCTGCTGTTTAGTTTGCCATCCGTCCACGTAAAACTGCAGGATTAGAAACAAGCAGAAGCTGATAAAGGATGATTGATCTTCATTTACTTACCGTCAACCTGATTATAAAGCCCAGACATCCTGTGACATAAGAGTCACAATTCAGGTGACAGCACCCTACCATGCAGTGTGAATTCCAGCTAGCCTTAACACAGGATATAACCTAGGAATATGCTAAGATTGAAGTCAAAAAGGGACTTCCCTGGCAGTCCAGTAGTTGAGACTCAACCTCCCATTGCAGGAGGCACGTGTTGGATTCTTGGTCAGGGAACTGAGATCCCACGTGCTAGAGGACTCAGCCAAAAGATTAAAAAATAAAAAGACCAGTATTCAACCAACAGGCTAAAGTGTATGATCCTCAGCCTCAGAGTTGCTAAAAACTAGAAAGGGCTGAGCACAGCGCCCTCCTTTGAGGAGTGAGGAACATGCCTAGCAATGTCCCAGGGGAAGCTCATGGTAGAGCCTAGACTGGGCCCCAGACCTTGAGAGCCACAGGGACAGTGCCCCTCACTACCTCGCCCACGCTGCTGTTTCCACAGAGGAGACAGGCCTGCCATTCTAATGATGACACTATTGCTCAACACACGTGTAGAGCTGATCAGAGGCCGCGCACCCCTGGCGGTTCAGTGTGCCGCCTCCTTCCTATGGTGACAGGACCCCACTCACGCCAGCCCAGCCAGCTGCCTGGAGGCACCCTCTCCAGGTACAGCAGGGCTGGGCAGGTGACCAGGCTGGCCAGAGTATCCTGCACGTAGATGAGGGGATCTACACAGGGTGGGCGGTAAGCCAGTGAGAGCCAAGGAATTTTGCAAGGCCTGATACCATCAGAGAGAAAGAGAGGAAGTCTCTCACTTTTATAAATAGCTACTAAGTTCACATGAAGGGAGCCTGGACCTCTGTCTGCAAATAGAAAACCTGACTGAGAATAAAGATCCATGAGAGGACTTCCCTGGTAGTCCAGTGATTTAAGAATCTGCCTGCCAATGCAGGGGACATGGGTTCAATCCCTGGTCCGGGAAGATCCCATGTGCCATGGGGCAGGCGAATCCCTTCTCCCCAACAAGAGAAGCCACCACAGTGAGGAGCCCACACACTGCAATGAAGAGCTGTCCCCGCTCACCACAACTAGGGAAAACCCACATGTGGCAACGAAGGCCCAGTACAGCTGGGAAAAAAAAAAAATCAACTAGAGAAAAGCAGAGATAGGAGATGGTGCTCTGATAAATGCATGGCCCCTAGGTCAAGATGAGCTGAAAACCAACGGTACCTTTCTATACTTTCAAGTTAGGTGAGACAGTAAATTCCATTTTGCATAAAGTAGTTTGAGCCAGCTTTCTGTACTGGTACAATCACCCCACTGACAGAAAAATTTGTATCAGGAGTAGGGTGTTTGGGCTTCCCAGGTGGCTCAGAGGTTAAAGCATCTAACTGCAACGCGGGAGACCTGGGTTCGATCCCTGGGTTGGGAAGATCCCCTGGAGAAGGAAATGGCAACCCACTCCAGTATTCTTGCCTGGAGAATCCCATGGACAGAGGAGCCTGGTGGGCTACAGTCCACGGGGTCGCAAAGAGTCGGACACAACTGAGCGACTTCACTTTCAGTAGGGTGTTTACAGAAGAAATCATAAAACATAGTAGCAACTCTGTCTCTTGTAACCAAGAACCCAGGCTAAAGCAAATTCACCATGTGACAACTACCTTCAGAGCTGGAGAAGAAAGATCCTTTTGAAAACCATCAGTAAGATCATGTAAACAAGACCCTTATCCAGCACCAGGATTTAAAAAGTCCTCAGCAAATGAAACCTAACCTTATTGTCATCCTCAATGGAAGCATATTTCATTTTTAGGAGGTAGTTGTTGGAGCCACTGTGTCTTTGTCTTTTGAAGTAAAATGCCGACTCAAGAGTTAATGATTGGGAAATGTGAAGATGTAGAAACAAAGAGCTGTTGGGCTGGGGAACTGGTAACAATTCAGACTATAAATCTGCCACAGAGCAGAATCACGGGAACTCCTAGTTCCCTGAAAGATAGAGATAAAGGCCTGACGCACATCCCAAATTGTTTCTACAGGAAGCAGAAACCCTCCATGTGAAAACTGCTGACTACAAGAACATAGATCCCAGACTGGCTGAAACCAGAAGGCTGATGAAGCTTGAAACTTCACCTTGATGCCAACCAATCCGAAAACTGTCCACAAGCTGATTACACCCTGCTCCTTGAACACAATAAAATTCCTCACCAGCCCCTCCAGGGTGGGTCACAGAGTCTTGAGATCAAGAGCCCGCCAGGGCCCTCCCTGCTCGGCAAAGCAATGAAAGCTACTCTTCTCTACTTCACCTAAAACTGTCTTTGTGTTTCTATTTGGCACTGGTGAACAGAGGCCGAGTTTCAGCAACAGTTTTTATAGTTCAGATTCAGAATAGTCAAAAATCAATTGGAAAGTTTGGTTAATACAGATTAATCCTACTGTGGGTAAAAAATCTTAGTTTCCTCCTATTATTGCCAAACTTCGTATAAAAGGAAGTCTTGAGGAGGAGTTCGAATTGTTCTGAGAACTAATGGTACTGTTTGAAAAGAAAGACACCAAGAGTTTCTTCATCTGCCTGCCTCCCCCCACACAAGCCTCTACACACCCACCTTTACCCAGGGCTGACACCCAGTTATCACTCAGGGCTGCCTGCTTCTTCAAATATAGTTTTTCTTCTTTAAACTGTAGAGACACACCTCAGCTCACATATACCATCAGACAGTCTAACACAGAGATGGCAAAACACACCACCATCAGAGCCACGTCCATAAAAATGGTATATCTTAACCTCTGAAGATTATCATTTACCACTCCTTATCTTCACCCTCCATTCAAATTCCCTGCTCTCTACCCTAAGATGCCACGCCAACAGGAGACTTCAAAGGTGGAGCCAAAAGCATGGATCTGCTTTCTAGACTAAAGCACCAAATCATAAGGCTTGAGTCAAGGTGAAGGATTAAAGCAGGCAGCTTCAGCTGTGCCCTCTGTCCTGAGCCCAATGCCTACAACCGCCCTCAAGTCAAGTGGGCGGGGGCAAGGTGGGTTGAAGGCCTGGAGAAACAGGATTCGAGACTGATGCAGCCACTGTTGTTGCTGCTGCTGCTGTTGTTGTTTAGTCACTTAGTCGTGTCTGACTCTTTGCGACCCCTTGGACTGTAGCACACCAGGCTCCTCTCTCCGTGGGATTTCCCAGGCAAGAATACTGGAGTGGGTTGCCATTTCCTTCTCCAGGGGGGTCTTCCCGACCCAGGGATGGAACCCACATCTCCTGCACCGCAGGCAGATACTTCATGCTGAACCACCAGGGAAACCCCCTATTCCAGTCACTGTTAATCCCCAATTCGTCCACTGCAAGCCTGGCTAAGCCTTAAATCAAGGACTCCCTCGCTGTCAGGTCTCCAGGTAAGTTTCAACCTCTGCTCTTTAGGTTTGTGAACCACAAGGCAGTGGAGGGGACCCAGGCCCAACCCACTCCAGGAAGAGGCTTTGACTAACCTATTCACATCTATTCACACTCACAGATGCACACATAGAGGTATGCTTGCCCATAAAGGCTCACACTGAGAGGCAAAAGCAGCTTTCACCTTCACAGAGTGCACTTCCTCTTAAAAGTTTAGATTAATAACCATGGATGGGTCAGAAACTCACCTGTAGGAGCCTGTAGCCACACGAATGCCATCAATCAGTGTGAACTTTTCATGAACCTTCCCAACAATTTTAGTTCCTGACCTGGCGTAGTAAATATTTCCTGTAATCGTCCGGACAGTCATCAGCTGTTGGTAGGGGAGTGGGAGAAAAAGAAATGCATGATCCAGTGAGCACAAGATAGAAGAAGCCTTAGTTCACGATGCTGAACAGATGAACGTACTGGCAGATGAGAGGTTACACTGCTGGCTAACAACGCCCACAGTACAGGAGCCGGGTGAGTCTCAGGACTTAAGTGATGCTACTTCACGTAAGCTCATCTTCTTGCATGCTTTTTCATGCATGCGTATTTATTTTTGAGACTTTCAGTTCATGTGGACATGTGCTCTAAAAGAAGATTCACTTTTTGGAGACACTAAACAACAGAATTCCAACAATGACTTTGAAACAAAATGTGGGGGACAAGATCATCAAAGAAAACATGCTAGTCATAAATAACATTTTAACAAAGACTCAGAGAAGCTAAGCTGACAATTCTCCTCTTGTATAATAGCACTGCTAATAAATAACAGCCCATCCACACTTATCCCCACACCATAATGGGTATGGAGAACAGGAAGAGAGGACAAGCCTTCTCTAAATACAGGGTTTCTGAGGCGGAAACACTCATATTATGTGGCTTAATCAGCAGTGTTACTTCTCCCACAAGTACGCGTTTACCAAAAAGGTGCTCTGGTGATGCGCTGGGGCCATATATTGTATAATTATCCTTGCAGAATGACACACATAAATGCATATACAATGGAATGCAAAATACTAAGCCAACCTGCATTCTTTGGAGCAGAGCAGTGGCTCTGTATCTTCAGAAATCTTACACACTAAAAGTAAATGTCTAAGATTTTTGTTTGATTCTCTCATTCACTGCACAAACATATTTTTTTATAAAGGTCACACACTGTGGAATTCATCTACATACCGTTCTCTAAATGTTCTCTAAATGACAAAATGACAGAGATGGGGGACAAATTAGTGGTTGCCAGGGATGAAAGAAACAGGGGAGGAAACCAGAGGGGAGTAAATGTGGCCATGAGGGAGAGCTTTGTGGTGACTGGACAGCTCTGAATTCTGATAGCGGTGGTCACACATATGTACACGTGGGATAAAATGGCACAGAACAATAGGCCCACATGGTACCCATGTCAATTTCCAGGTTCTGGTGTTGTGTTGTAAGTTATATAAGCTATAACTGTTGGGGAAAACTGTGAAGGACACATGGAAACCTGTATGTGCTCATACTATCTTCCTCTCTTCACAACTTCCGTCATTATTTCATAATGAAGACAAACGACAAAACAAACTATGGCATAACACAACATTGTTTCTGTGCTATTCTTACCAGAATGCGTAATATGAATTTAACCATGAGGAAACATCAGACAAATTCCATTAAGCATTAAGACTCTAATACGAACAGTTGCAGATGAGAGGAAGCTAGGAGAAATGGTAACTAAATGCCAGATATGGTCCCAGGTTGTACCCTAGGTAAGAAAACAGGCATTCATGGAATGATTTGTGAAATTCACGATGTCTGTAAAATAGGTAACAGGACTATATCAAGTTTATTTCGTGATTTTGAAATTTGTTCTGAGGTTTGTCAAGATGTTAACATTTAGAGAATCTGGGCACAGAGTATTCAGGGATGCCTTATATTGTTTTTCTAACACCTTTGTAAATCAAATTATTTCAAAATAGAAATTAAAATAAAAACAAACTAGAAACTTCCATAGAGGTGCACATGGCCCTGGCAGGGGAGGGGTTCCTGGATAATATTCCTGAGCAGAGCTTCAAAGGATTTGCATATAACACAAACACGAAGAACATCACTGTGGGCAGATTTCCGTGTGATTCTGTGCAACTTTCCCTTTGGCATTTATCTGAATACTATATAAGGCCTCCGTGATGGTGGTCAAAACACTTTTTTTTAAAAGTTAGTTATTTATGGCTGTGCTGGGGCTTTGATGCTGTGAGGCTTCCTCTAGCTGCAGTGAGTGGGGGCTACCCTTTACTTGCAGTGCGTGGGGTTCTCTTTGCAGGGGCTTCTCTTGTTGCAGAGCGTGGGGCTGAGAGTCAGACTCAGTAGTTGTGGTGCACAGGCTTAGCTGCCCCAAGGCATGTGGAATCTTCCCAAACCAGGGATCAAACCCATGTCTCCTGCAATGGCAGGCAGACTCTTAACCACTGGACCACCAGGGAAGCCCAAAGCACTTTTTATTTAATTTTTACTTTAAAAAGCTTTTTATTTTATACTGGAGTATAGTTGCTTTACAATCAAAGCACCCTTGAGTGCCTGCACATTAAGGTATGACCAAGTTCCTGCAGACCGGGCAGAAGAAGTTGCCCCCAAGAGGTGAGGGGCAGACTCACCAGCACAGGCAGGCCCTGGTGAGTGAAGGCACCGGGGCAAGGTGGTGCATCCCAAGGAATAAGTTAGGACATGAACATGAACACAGGTGAGGCCAAAGAGACAGGCCTCCTTATGACCCTTCCTAGAGGATGCAGAACCCCGCCCCCCCCACCCCACCCCGCAAAGGCAGCAACCAATAGCAGGCAACTGAGTTGGCAAATACACCTAGATTTCTGCTGAGTGGATGAATCAGAGCCAATCACTCAAAGTCATGGCCAGGCTATTCTGTGATCTGCCTGCTGCTCACACACAGCCTCAATTACAGCAACAGCACTTTGAAATTAAACATCGACACCTTGAATTTCTTCGCTGGGCTCTACGGCAGAGCAGACTAAAGGTCTGGTTAGATCATGCTGTGCTTTCCAAGCCTGACCTGCATGTCCCTTGGGTTCACCAGGTGCATTTTTAAACTGACTGTCGAAAACAAGCTAGTGAAGTCATACAATCTTACACTTAAATACTTGGCTCAAATTCTTTCATGCTCAGGGCAAAGGATATAAAAAGTCTACTTTCAAAATAAGAAGAAATGAAAGAGATTAAGAACACTAGGGCTGAGACTTCCTTGGTGGTCCAGTGGTTAGGAATCTGCCTGCCAATCCAGGGGACACAAGTTCGATCCTTGGTCCAAGAAGATCCCACATGCCACAGGGAAGCTCAGCCTGCATGATAGAACGACTGAACCTGTGTAAGTGCAACTAGAGAAAGCCCACACACAAAAACAAAGACCCACTGCTGTCAAAAATTAAAAAAAAAAAAAATAAGAACACCAGGGCTGGAGGCAAGCAGACAGATGGAGAAACTCCATCCCACTACTTTTCAGCTGTAGACCCTGGGCTCTTGGTGTCACCACTTCCCAATCTGAAAATAGGTCTAACACCACTCACCTGATGGGGCTGCTGTGAGAAGTGAGTGTGTTAACACTGTCAACAGCCTAGAACAGCGCCAAGGACAGAGCAGGACTCCACAAACGGTGATCATCACGATTAAAATTGGAGCCTACCAGTGCTGGGGCCAAAAGCAGCAGCTTCTCCTTCCTCCCCATTAGAGAAAGGCTATTTACTGTGATGGACAGAATAGCACTTTGTGTGTAAGAAACCAGTCTAGTTCTTTCCAGGATTTCCATCTCATTTTATGTTTCTGGGAACGTTCTTATTTTAGAAAATAAGGATATTCCTTTTGGGGTTTTCCTTTGAAAATACTAGCCATTTTTCTTTATAGATTAAAAAACATTCTCTACGATCATTGTATAATACATTTTTACACTAAAAAAAAAAAAAAAGACAGCAGCTTCCAAGGCAGCCTTTTGCCAGGAGAGGCCAAGGTCTGAACCCGACTCTGTCCATTCTTTCCAATGAGACTTCAGGCAGAAGACTTTGCTCACATCTCCAGTCCCTCCCCGCTTCCAGTGGGGAGACCACCACCAACTACCCTGTAGCTCACTGACCATCATATTACTTGCTGATTGTGGTGAAACTAGAGACATTGTAACACAAACCTTTTCTTCTTCGGGATGAACTTTCAGATCCATGCACATATCCAAAAACTGAGAGAGCAGAGCCTGGTCCAGTAGGATATACACAGCAACTCCCTGTTTCCGAGAGATTTCCTGCAGGTCTCGGAAGATGTCAATGTCCGTGAAAACATCCATCACCACTGCAATCACCTAGGGTGTGGGGAAGGGAGAAAACCCAGCAGTCAACCCACAAGGACACCCCCTTACAGCCGGCTGTCAGGACTCTGGACCCCCTCTCGGAGCTGCCAAAGGATCCCACCCTACCCTATCCCTCTTTCCTTCTCCTTATGCAATATCAGTTTTCCCCTCACCATGGACTCTTGTCCATTTTCAAAGATGCTCAGGCCACTGTAGCCTACAAATCTGGACCTGACCCAGCTAACCCTCCCAACTGCCTCCCAGCCCCTCTCCTCCACACCACAAATTTCTCAAAACTGTAAATTCAACCACTACCTTGACGTCCTATGAACCCGTTCCATTCAATTCTCTTCCTTTACCAAAACCCTTGTCTTATAGCTCAGACCAGCAAGTTATCCAGGTTCCGCAGTTAACACTGTTATCTTAACCATATGGCTTTCTGTCTATGTCTGTAACACATGTATATAAAACCTTAAGAGTCTCTCAGAGGCCCCCTTCTGGGTGTACCAGTCTCCAAGCCTGACTTTATTGTCTGATTTTGGATCATAATATGATTTTCTATTATAATCTAGAAAGGACCACCCCATCTACCACTGACTCAAGGCTTGAAACTGATCAAACCAGGCTGATCCTCCCACCTTCTGCCTCAGCACATCACATCTTCATGACATCTACTCCCCCCACCAGTCGGGATCTAACCAAATGGCTTCCAGAGCGCCAGACTCTCCTTTGTAAAAGGTGGTCTCTGCAGTTCTCTTGTATCTGTCCACAGCGCAAGCCCACAAGAAGAACACGGAAATATGTTCTAAAGACGCTGCCCTGGAGCTTGGACCAGTCCTTTCCCTCTTCCCAAGGACCGGGCTCCATTTCGCCTCCTGATCAATTTCCCTTTGTGCTGATCAATGTCACTCAGCACAGACTAGTTAGGCGCTGCCATGTGGCCTCAGGCAGATTATAGCTGCTTCAAAAAATCTTACTCCTTAGCTGCAAAATCGGTTCCTAGTGAGCATTAAATGACTACGTTACATGGAGTGCTCTGTAAAGAGATCCCTCTGGTATCTGCTCACTGATTTACGTGACCAGTCCTGAGTCTGAGCCGTCCAGACAGTTCAGGGCAGAGAACTATCTACCAGCTCCCAGGTTTCCTGCTCAAGAGAGGCCGCTCCAGTGGCAAAGCCTCTCATCACATCCTCTGCAGGCTGAAAGCGTGGTTGTCAGCTAACTCCTGGCAGGGCCATGGGGGCATCAAAACATGCAGGGCTCATACAAGCCCCCGCTTCGGGTCAGAGTCAGGGTTGGGGGCCAGCGTGGGGAGGGGCTGTCAGCTTAAGAAACCACTCTCAAAGCCGAAGGTTCGGAGCTCTTCTGAGGGCTGGAAAACCTCACCAGTAAAAACTCAGGACTCTTCCCATCACATTAACTCCTGATTTACTTACAGGTCTCACCTCTTCTGTGGGGGCAGGGGCCCTTGAACAAGACTGATTCATCCCTCTGGTCCCAGAGAGCTCAGGACAATACTCAAGGATCATTATCCAATGACACCTTATGGGGAGCTCGAATGAACTTTTTGGCCAACTCAATATCTGAATGTCAAAGAAACGCAGAGGCAAAGGGATGATTTCACCGTCTTTCTCTAACATTGCACAGTCTTATCTACCAGGAGGAGGGACCTTGAAACGCCAGCTCCCGGGAAGTCACTGCTGTGAGTGAATTTGGGAAGGAGTATTTCCCTCTCTGGCTCCCTTTCTCCAATGTTGCCAAAATCCCAGGTGTGAGCTATAAAACCCACTGAAGACAGTGACTTAGAAAATAAGCATTCTTTCTAAACTGGTGGCATCTCCAGAAGTTTATATTCTCGAATGTGTTTTTATACATCCTATTTGGAGATGTATCTATCCCCTGTAATTCAGTGGTTGAAAGGCAGAAAGGCCTAGGGGCAGCCCCCAGCTCTGTGATTTACTAGCTGTGTGACCCAGGGCAAATTGCTTAATCTCTCTGAGCCTCAGTCAGTCTCCTCCTCCAGCAGACATGGATAACAGCATCTGGCATCTACGTCAAAGGGCTGTTGCAAGGATTAAAGGAGACAAAGCCTAGAAAGGGCTTAGCTCACACATGAAATCAGTGTTCGATTATGCAGCCAGCACCTCTTTCAGGGTCTACTGTGAGCTGAAGCCTGTGCTAGGTAGGAAAATGGTTATAAAGAATTCAACACACACCTGACTTATCCACAAAGCGAGGACCTGGGATGCAGGCGAGGAAAGTGGTACACACATGGGAAGAGGCAATGAAATCAAGGGAATACTTCGCGGGGAATGGGAGACAGTAAAGCATCCCCCTTGCAGGAGCAGACCTAACAACAGGCCCCCAGAGAGCCGAGGATTCCTGGAGGAGACAGCATTTGAGCTGAACCACAGATAAGGACAATTTAGCCAGAGGAGAAGTGAAGGGGTGGGGGGAGGGGAGGCATCCAGCAGGAAGCCACGTTATGACAGAGGAAGAAGCAGGAAATGACAAGGTATTGTCCCAGTCTGGCTAGAATGCGGAGTATGCACAAGAGGGAGCGACAGCATGTGACTGAGAGACAGGAGAGTGTGCAGGAGCACAGAAGGTCTTGGACGCCAAGCAAGGCATCAGGATCATACAGGTCACGGACAGGAGGAGGTTTAAAGAGTGACAAGGGCAGTGGTGGAGCCAACAGGACAGAAGATACTGACGGCGGGGTAGGTTGAAGATGCAGCCCCCTCCTCCAACTCAAGGTCATGTACCTAAGTGTCTACTGTATTGCTTTTTAGGTTCAACAAATGTTAGGAGGACTAAAGACCGAAATGGGTTTCCCAGGTGGTTCAGTAGTAAAGAATCCACCCCCTAATGCAGGAGACATGGGTTCAATCCCTGGGTCAGGAAGATCCCCTGGAGAATGAAATGGCAACTCACTCCAGTATTCTTGCCTGGGAAATCCCAGGGACAGAGGAGCCTGGAGGGCTACAGTCCATGACGTCACAAACAGTCGGACATGACTGAGCAGCTGAGCGCACAGCACACAAAGACTGGAAGAGGGACTTCCCTGGCGGTCCAGTGGTTAAGACTCCATGCTCCACAAAGTTCGATCCCTGGTTGGGGAACTAAGATCCTGCATCCTGCATGAAAGTCACTCAGTCGCATCCAACTCTTTGCAACCCCATGGACTATGCAGACCATGGAATTCCCCAGGCCAGAATACTGGAGTGGGCAGCATAGCACAGCCAAAAAAAAGACTAAAAGAACAAAAATCAGCAACAGAGGTTGCAATGGGGGGCCAGGTGGGAAACCATGAGGGTCACAGAGGAGTCAGATGTGAACTCAGGTCCACACAACAGAAAACAGAAAAAGAAACAATCCCGAGAGGGAGGTTTCAAAATTGATTGTGAGATGGCATAGAATCTCATAAAGGGGTTCTGAATGCACACGTGTGAGAAGAGAGTCGAGCTCAAAAAAAGTGAGAGAAAAACAAATCCAGGGCCAGTCCCCATCCTCAAGAGAGACAGGAGATGAGGTGGGGTATCCCAGCGTGATGGAGTCGCTGGATGTACACCCTGGCACCCCCGGGACAGAGCCAAGGAGGCCAGCCCAGCTGGCCAGGCTAGAGAGGGTTGGAGGGTTGCTGGGCAGGGCCCCAGAAGCAGGGCCCATAGTATATAAGGCGCTTGCCAAACTGAATTTTGATTCATCACCCTAACAAAACAGCTGCACAAACACCACCATTGTTACATAGTGAGTAAGTATCTAATTCGATATTAGTTTCATTGTTTGGTTTTGAGGCCTCAACCTTTCCTGTGTGTTGAAAATAATTGGATTTGAACTGGCCTCTCACACCCATGGAGGAGTTAGAGGGTGGATGGAGGTGTTTCTCCTTTTGATTCCCCCAGTAGCCAACATCCCCTCCTCTTTCTAGAGCAGGGCCCTTAAAAGACTTCTGGAAGCAGTCTCAGTAAGGCCTGCCTTCCTTCAAGACAAACCCCCACCCTACCCCCCTACCCCACCCCCATGCAACCAAGCCCTGCATCGTTGAACTAGACCTGGGGCTTCTCAAAAGGACAGCCTCTTCACTGAACTGAGCTATGACCTGGGCTCATCCACTAGCCAGCTGAGTACCTGCTCTCCAGGGCTGGCCACATCTCAGAGGTGTTGGTGTTTATGCCCTAGAAGATACACTTGAACCTGAAAGTGGTCATCACTCCCACTTCCTGAGTCATACCACGGGGTGGACAAGGAGAGACCCATGGGCAGGTGGGCATTGCCCTGGAACAGCTCATGCTGCAAAGAGTCTGTCTGTTCTCTTAGGGCTGGAAAGCTCTACCAGTAGTGGTTCATGAACGTCTTTCTGGATCAAAGCCCATCTGTGCCTGTCGGTCCTAACATGACACCTAAAGAAGAAACACGCCGCTGTCGGAGCCTGGACGGCTGGTCTGCTGCCGGCCCTCACGCTGTTCCTGCTTTCCTGCAGCCGCATCTAGAGCAGCCTCTCCTGCCAAGTCGCACGTCATCCTCACAGATGACACAACCTGAAGTTACCTCCTTCAGTCACTCCAGCTATCCCCCAATGACTTATACCACGGGGCCTGACGATCCACGTGGTTACAGGCAGCAGTCCCTGGAGTATCCTGCACAGACCCCCTCATTTATGTTACTTTCCACGTACAACTGGACTCTTTTCCGTTTGCCAAAAGCTCTAAAGAAGTATCTTGAGATCTGAAAACCCCATTAATCGTTATCTCCAATTTACTGAAAAGAAAAATAAAGCACGCAGAGGTTCTGTGTCTTGTTCAAGGTGGCACACTTCGTCAAACGCAGGAGCTGGAATTTCAGCCCCGTCTGGGCGCCTCCAGAGCTACCTGTTAAAAGGTGTTAAACATGATCCCAAGCAAATCTAATTTCAGTCTTCAGATGACTGAGAGCTTGGAATAGATCCTTAAAGGATCAAGTAGAGTATTCCAGAAAGTAGGTAAGACTGAGTCCACCAGGGAGGACGATCACCAAGGACACAAGACTTGGAATGCCCCAGGACAGCAGCAGGCAGGCACTTCTTTCTGCGGGCAGGTTTGCTAACACTGAATGAACTAAATCTAACCTAGCCAACATGGGTGCCTAGGGATGGGAGGCACATCTGATGAGGCTGCAGGGTTAGACCTGGACACAGATGCAGGCTCCTCCACTTCTAGGCACCATGTCCCCTCTGGCAAGTTACTTCCACTGTGCTGGCTTCTACCACATGCAGATAACGCTACCTACCTGTAGCGTCTGCAGTGGGTTTGGTCACCTGACAGTTCCTGGGACGCAGAAAGCCTTCACATGGCAGCTCGCACAGTCTTAGTTCTCATTTTGCCACCGTTCCTGGGTAAGTCATTCTACCTGAGCTCAGCATCCTCAGACACAGCCCCTGTGAGCTCTGCTGTCTGATTCATGCACCCACCATGGGCGGGGTGGGGCCACACAGGGTGGGTCATTCCTGTTCTCATTCTGCTCTTCCTCTGCCTGGAGCAAGAGGTCCATGTCACTCACCGCTTCTTACTGCATCTCAGTTTCTTTCGCTTCCCACCCACGGTCATAAAGCAAAGACACGTGTTGGAGATGCTTAGAATTCTACCAGAGGTCTGCGCATGTGCAAAGAAGCATCAGCCTGTCTGGTGGTCAACAAGAGCCTGTCTGCTGAATTCCTCACGCTGAGCACACGACACCCAAGTCAACTTCCTTCAAGTTCCCAGGGCTCTTGTCTCTTCTGGAGAACTTCTTGATAAAATTTAAAAAAAAAAAAAAAAAAAAAAGGGCAAAAGACCTGTATTTTCTCCCCAAGTATTACAGATTTTAATAGAACAGAAATGACCTCCTGGAGATTTCTTTTACAATCTTGATACCAACTTCAGAGTTTGAAGACCAAAAAAAATGTCAATGTTCACAGCAAAAGCTAATTTGTTTGTGCCTGTTGTTTTCTCTAAGTTTCATGGGCTGTTATTATAAAATTAGCAATATAAGCACCAGATTAAAGTACTAGTGGGGCCTCTGTCTGCAGAGAGTGGCCTGGGGCCTCTCTGGGGAGGCTGGGGTGACAGAACCAGGTTTTCACTGGCCCCAGGAGTGAGGGCCAGGCACATACGGTGGCATTTCCTCTGCACTGTTCCAGCATAAAGTACACAGGTGGACTGGGCTTTTTCTTTTTTCTCTTTAAATTTACCATTATTTTTAATTTTTTGGCCATGCTGTGCAACATGTGGGATCTTAGTTCCCCAACAGGGATGGAGCACATGCTCCCTGCATTGGAAGCACAGAGTCTTAACCACTGGACCACCAGGGAAGCCCCTGGGCTTTTTCACAGGGAGGGGAAAGCATCAAGAGGTGTTTTGTGGGAGCATGGACTTACCATTGTGAGTTAGTTTTATTTTTTAATTATGCAGAACATCTGCCTGGCTCCCAAGTCCAACTGACAAAACACACTACATTCAGAGACATCTGCCTTCCATTCTTGTCCCTTCCTTTTCTCCCTCCCCACTAACATAACTTCAGCTAGTTTTTTATTTATTCTCCCATTAAAAAAATATATACATAAGCATATATGTGTACACACCCTCACTTATGTTACTGAAGAAGTATGCCTATGTGTGTATATGTATACATATATATGTTCTAATACCCCTGTAGATAAAAGGCAGCCTACGATACGCACTGCTCTAGGCCACTGCGTACAACAGAACCTTCTGAGACGACGGAGATGTTCTCTATCTGCTCTGTCCAACACGGGAGCCACTGGCCACCAGTGGCAATTAAACACTTGAAATATGATTAGTATAATAGAGGAACTGAGTTTTTTTTAATTGTATTTCCTTTTAAGTCACATAAATGTAAATAGCTACAGGTGGCCAAAGGCTGCTGCATCGGTCAGGAAGCACTCCACTGTGCAGAAGGGTTCGTTTACTCACCAATCCACCACTGAAGGATGTTTGAGCCCTTCCAGCCTTTTGCTGTTATACTCAGTGCTGGAACAAACAGCTAACTGCACAGGCCTATTCGTATTTTTCACCAGTGTATCTTTAAATAACAATCTTGATATCAACTTGAAAGACAAAAAAAAAAAGATTGTTGTGTTCACAGAGAAACCTGAATTTGTGCCTATTGTTTTCTCTAAGTTTCACGGGCTGTTATTACAAAATTAGCAATTTAAGTATCAGATCTGTCTTTGGGACAGATATACAGACACGGAATAGCTAGGTCCACAGGTCAATACAACTGAAATTTTGCTGAATATTGCCAAATTCCCCTCCAGAGGTTCTATCATTTGCATTAGGACTTTTAAAAAGCCAATATACCTACTACTTCTCTTCCTGAGAGAGCTTATTTTTTATGCATAAAGGAACCACAGAATAATTCTGCAGCTTCTCTCAACTGCCTGACAGATGCCAGGTAAAAAGAACCAGGAAATGAAACGGCAGACAGAAAGCAGCATGGTGGTGGCCAGGGGCTGGGAGGCGGAGGGAGTGGGGAGCTGCTGCTCAATGGGAGCAGAGGTTCCAGTTGCAGAGACAAAGAAGTGCTGAACCTGGATGGTGGTGATGGGCACAGTGGTGATAGTGAATGTCCGTAATGCCGCTCATCGGTACACTTTAAAAAAGCGGTAAGTTTCGTTACATATATTTTACCACAACTTAAAAAGAAGAAGGATGAAATGGTGAAAGATTTCTGAAATCCTTAGGCTAAAGCATAAAATCAAAAGGAAGGAATAAAAAGTAGCCACACTTAAGTCTGGTGGGTAAGGTCTTAAACCACTTCCTAGGCCAGTGGTTCTCAACCGGGGACAACTTTGCCCCCCAGAAGACATCTGGTAATGTCTAGAGATTTTTTAACTGTAGGAAAATATATAACATACAGATTTGCCATCTTAATAATTTCTAAGTGTATAATTCAGGGGCCTTAATTACATTCACAATATTGTCAACCATCACCACTGTCTGTTTACAAAACTTTTTATCACCTCCTGCAGAAACTAACCATCAAAGCAGCAACTCGTTCTTCCCCTGACCCCCTCCCTCGGGGAAACATTTCTGAATGTGAGGACTGCTTTTCAGTGGGGGCCAGTGCTTCTGGCATCCACTGGGTAGAGGCCAGGGATGCTACTCAGCACCCTACAGTGCACAGGACGATCCTTCGGGACAAAGACCTATCCTGTCCAAAACGTCAATAGTGGCGAGGTTGAGAAAGCCCGCCCTGGTTGAGACAGGCATCCGCACAGGAACTGATTACGCTGCACGGGTTCTACTGCAACTCTGAGGAGGGTTGTGTAAGATCAGGAGGGCCCTAATTTAGATACAGCCACGTGCACACGGGGGGCCTCTGACAGATTCCTCAGCTCCTACTCCTCCTAGGAGGCGGGACTCTGTGTCAACACGATGATAGCTTCTTCTAATGCTCAGGTTATCAAAAGGATGCCCAAGGGAGAGGTCATAGCAGAAATGTCCCTCTGGAACAAAAGCACATAGGGAATGGTGGCTGGTAAGAACGATGACTCTGGGGAATGCAGGACCCTGGAAGGGTGAGCTTTGCCTGGGAGCTCCCATCCGGACACTAGGAATATTCCAAGAGCCACGGCAACAGCACACCACCATGTAAGGGCACACAGCACCTCCAGGCAAAGTCTCCACTCCCCCGACCCGATCCATGGGGCCCAGAGCCCAGGCCAACACTGATTCACACGGTAACAGAGACAAAGAAATGAATGACTCATCAACAAATATAGTAGTTCAGGGATACATTCTAGAGTATATATTTCAGGGGAGATTCTGTACAGAATTCTTCTAAAAGCAAACATCTCAAGTCTCAAACAGTCCAAAGCAAAAGAAAAAAAGTACAAAACAGTATTTCCTACAATTGAGCCCTAGGTCAGCTAGCTGTATTCTGAAGCCAGGCTGTACATAATAAGATGCTGGACCGCACTCAACACAACAGACCCACATTTTGAAAAGTGCACAGAAACTTTTCCCAAGAGCGGGACTGGCAGGTTCACAGCCTCGGACCCAGCTACCCTGGGACAAGTCCTTGCTGAGCGGAAAGGCAGGCAGACTCACCTGCTGAATGATCAAGGCTGCAGGTGAGCAGTCTCCGCAATATGTGGTGTGCACTACTCGGTGCCAGACATCCTGCAAGCCTAAACAGCTCAAACTGCAGCTTGAGTCCTGGGTGAGGATGAAACCCATTCCAGAACCATCCAGCGAGGCCGCAAAGCCAGGCTCAGACACCGCCATTCACCACCTGAGCCTGGCTTCTCCTGCCCATACCCTGACCACTCTGGTCTCCTTCCTGCTAAGGGCAGATCTAGAATTGTTGTGGTCATTTTCCTGTTTCTTTGATATGCAATGTGGAAATTAAAAGTCCACATCTTGAGAAACCCTTAAAAACGCCCAGACTGTTGAAAGCTACCAAAGAGCCAACACTGCCTAGTGGCAGGGGGGCCCTGTGCAGTGGTGAGTGGTCAAGAGCCCAAGCTTGGGGGCCAGGCCAACTTGGGTTCACACCCAGCTCTGTCACACACGAACTTAGAGGGCAAGCCGCTTCACCTCTCTGTGCCTGGTCTCGTCTTAGCTGTGGTCTCCTCCTACAGCTGGGAGGAGGGTTAAATGAGAGAATCCAGGGGAGGGGCTTAGCACACCGTCAAGTGCTTTCACCGTCTGAACAGACCCGGAATGGCCTCTCATCTTATCCAGAAACAGCTTGAGCCCTGCATCTTCACAGTCCTCACCATCACAGATCCTGAACTCCAAAGAATGTGGTCGGAGTGACCCGGCCACTCCTGCGGACATAACACACACTGCTACCTGGAGCAGCAGCAACAGACCAGCCACCGGATTAGCTCTCTAACACCTGTTCCCTCCACAGATGTCTCTCCACCTGGGGACAGTGAAGGTATCTCTACATGGCACAAGGCAGAGCATGGTGGCTGACGGTGCTTAAGAGATGCTACGCCTTGGTTTGAGTCCTGGCTCTGTCATTCCCTGGCTACATGACCTCAGGGCAAGGGAACTTCTCTATGCCTCAATTTCATCACCTGCAAAATGCAGATCATAATCACACCTACCTTGGAGTTACTTGAACAGTGCTTGGCAGAGAAAGCAATGCTTTTCTGTTTTGCTTTGTTTTGAACAAAAGAGATGGTCTCTGAGACCTCAAGTTTAGGGTGTCTCAGATCCAACTCATTTCCTCATCCCTACCCTCAGCCTCATTCTCCTCCATATTCTAATTTGGTAGCATCACTGCCTACCCAAACTAAAAAAAATCTCATCTCTTCCCATACCTTCTCCTTGGCTTTGCCCCCTCTCCTGCCCCCCTCCCTCACACTCTTCTGGTCCATCAAATGACCAAATCCTGTCAGTTCTACCAAAACCTCTTCCCCTGCCGAGCCCCCAGCAGTGCCTTAGCACAGACCCTCTTGTCATATATAGATCCCTACAACCGCTCCTTACAACCATCTGACACCAGTCTCACCCCTCTCTAACCCATCCTCCTGCAGGCTCCACCAGAATCTCAAAGACACCAATCTGATCATGTCCCTCTCCTCCCTTTAAACCTTCGATGGCTCCCACTGGTCCTTCCAGTAGTGTGCAAAGCCCTCAACAGTCTGGTCCCATCTCCCCATTTAGCTTTCTCTCCTACCATTAACCTACACATACTCTGTGCTCCAGCTGTGAGGAACATGGCGGCCTCAAAAATATGCCAGGCATTTTTCACCATTCTGGGCCGGTCCCTATGCTCTGTTCTGACAAGCCCCACTAGTCCACTTGGACCCAGCTCCAAGGCCGCCACCCTTCTTAAAGCTTTCTTTCTTCAGTCTGTAGCAACCTCCTCACTGCTTCCTACCAGCCGACTATCAAATCTCAAGTGCAGGCAAGGGTTATGTCCTTCACCTGTGGCCCCAGCCCCTGGGGCATAGTGTCTGATATACAGTAGGCACTGAATAAGCAAGCAATCTGGCATATGGAAAAGACATTGAAAACACTTATCAGATTTAAAGGTACATACCAACTTTCTCACTTACAACTGTCCAGGTTCCAAATACAGAATCTTGAAGATACAGGGCAGAGAACAAGGCAGGAGGTTCTACCCAGGAAGGCATTACAGAATGCCTACAAGACAAAGGAGTCTGAGCATCAGTCCTGAGCCCCTTCTAAGGCCAGCACTGAGCTGATGGACTGGTCTTAGCTCTAGTGCCCCTTCAGTACTACTGAAAACAGGATGTAAGCAAGTGAAAAAAGTGAAAGTGAAGCCGCTCAGTCGTGTCCAACTCTTTGGGACCCCATGGACTGTAGCCTACGAGGCTCTTTCGTCCACGGGATTTTCCAGGCAAGAGTACTGGAGTGGGTTGCCATTTCCTTCTCCAGGAGATCTTCCCCACCCAGGGATCAAACCCAGGTCTCCGGCATTGCAGGCAGACGCCTCACCATCTGAGCTACCAAGGAAGCCCAAATATAAGTAAGCAAGCTGCTGCTGCTGCTAAGTCACTTCAGTCGTGTCTGACTCTGTGTGACCCCAGAGACAGCAGCCCACCAGGCTCCCCTGTCCCTGGGATTCTGCAGGCAAGAACACTGGAGTGGGTTGCCATTTCCTTCTCCAATGCACGAAAGTGAAAAGTGAAAGTGAAGTCGCTCAGTCGTGAAGACGCTCAGCGACCCCATGGACTGAAGCCTACCAGGCTCCTCCGCCCATGGGACTCTCCAGGCAAGAGTACTGGAGTGGGGTGCCATGTAAGCAAGAGGTTAGGGCAATTCCTCTCTCATAGAGGGCAATTCCTCTCTCATAGAGACCCATTCATTACTTTTCCCCAGTTCCAAGTGCCCAAGTTCTCCCCCTAGAGGTGATCATTGGGAATGCACACCTATTCTAAAAAGGTGAGTTTTCCCGTCTTTCCAATCTTCCCACTGAACTCACAAATGTCCGTAGCATCAAAACGACCCTCAGCATACTCAATGCACCGCAGGGCTGATAACAGCCTAGGTGGCGCCCAAACATCCTCCCACAAGGGCAAGGCAGTAGCCTACTGGATCCCCTACCCACTGCAACCCCACAAACAGGCAAAGGGCACTGGGCATCAGGAACACTGGTAAGTCAGGACTTGTCCCCAGCTTGTCTACTTCAACCAATCGGATGTACAGATACCGTAACCACAGTCAGACACACTCAGCTATAAGCCCTACCAAGTCTTACCACGACCTGGAGCTTTACCTGCATTTTCTCTGTCATTTCCAGGCCAACAGCCAGGAAGCTGGGCACTGCCAGTCAGCAAGCAAGTTGGCAGCTGATCATGGCTCTGGAGGGAGATGTCTGCTACACCCTACCAGCCCCCACCACCTTGGGTGCCGCATGCATTCTCCCTGATCCCTCTGTACCCAGCACCCAGTCTCATCCGGGCTGGCAGGGAGACAAAATCTTCCACCACACCCCAATACCTTATCACACTTAAGAGCCAGACAACGGCACCAAAACCCACCATGGAAAGAAGACTTAATGCATGGCTTTCAGCGTTTTTTTTTTTTCCAGCCTATGGAAATGCAAACTCCCTGCGCCACCCATTCACTGAAGGTGCAACTTCCCCTCCAGGCTGGTGAAGGTGAAGTCGCTCAGTCGTGTCCGACTCTTTGGGACCCCGTGGACTGTAGCCTACCAAGCTCCTCCATCCATGGGATTCTCCAGGCAAGAATACTGGAGTGGGTTGCCATTTCCTTCTCCAGGGGATCTTCCCGACTCAGGGATCGAACCCAGGTCTCCCGCACTGGAGGCAGACGCTTTAACCTCTGAGCCACCAGGCTGGCAGAAGGGGAAAGGGCCAGGGCTCTTGGCCCCTCTGGTTTGCATCTGCTTTCTACAACAAGACACGTGGGGGTAACTAGTAATGATAGACTCGAAACTCCCCGCAGCTGTCTCTGGGGACAATCTTTCAGAATTTCCCCCTAGGTTATGCGCTTCTTAGGTCGTACACCTCTAAGCAACTCCTGAAAGTGGGATCTAGAGTCGGCTGACAGCCAGTCTGACAACTGGTTTTTAACTGAAAGCTGGAACGGACAGGATTTCCGGTCACCCTCCCAGGGAATGTAAATGTTAGGAGTTTGAACTTGAGCACAATTCGCATTCTTGGGGATGGAGACTCCTCCCACTCTCCCTGGCCACGAGGAGCGGACGGGGAGGGGATCGGGGATCAGAGGGGATACACACAGAGTGGGGAGAGTTGGGGACCCCCCAACCAACCGGCCCGAGCTCCTAGCAGACCTCAGTTTCCCATTTTTTGAAGACGGTGTCCCGTGCGACCGGGAACCGAGGAGACCCGAGGGGCCGGGCCGCGCCGCTTACCTCTCGCGCCGAGCGGAGCTGCTGGCGCAGCGCGTCCTTGCAGCCATAGGGGCCGCCGGCGCCCGCGCAGCGGGGCTGGAAGTGCGCCTCGACGCGCGTGGCCCCGCGGTAGGCGCCCTGATAGAAGGCGGGCCAGCCGAGCTCCAGCAGCGGCGGCTCCAGGTCCGACTGCTCGGGGAAGTAGGTGCCGGACGAGCAGTCGTGCGACGAGCCGAAGGAGTCCTCGGCCCCCGCCGCCGCGCCCTCCTCGCCGGGCCGCTCGGCCGCGCGCAGAATAGCGCGCACCTCGTCTGGGTTCAAGAAGCGGCCGAGGCGCTCGCGTCGCAGGAACGTCGAGAAGGCGTCCGGGCCGCCCGCCAGCAGCTCCTCGAGCGCCAAGCGCCGCTCCTCGCTGTACAGTTCGGCCAGGTTGGGCGGCCCACACGGCGACAAGCAGGCGGCGGGCAGTTCGTCCAAGCCGTCGTATCTCAGGGCCATGGCGGCGCTCGGACGCTACCCGGCTCGGGCCAGTACGGGCGTGCGGGACGCTTTATAGTCACCTTTGAATCTAACCAGCCCGCGCCATTGGCCGCCCCGCGCGCCCGGGCTCTCCCATTGGCTGCCCTCTTCTAACGGCACGGTGCGGACGCAGTGCTAGCCTCTACGGCTCCACCACCTAACTTGCTATTGGTGCCCCGCGGCCCGGCCTCTCCCCGAAGCCCCGCCCCTCCCAGGCCATCGTTAGACGGCGATTGTGTCCACGTTCTCGCTCCAGTGTTGCTTGGTGGAATTTAAATCTTGGCTACTACGTGCCTGCTCCGAGGTGGCGTTCCTGCTCTATCCCTGGGGGGAGCTGAGTTCATCAAGATAGCCGGTGCCAGGCCTAAGTGGCTGTGGTACCCGGGGCGGTGGGACAGGCAGAGAACCTGGATTGAAACCCGAGAGCCCGGCCCCCGCGCCAGCCTCGCGCGCCCTCTGCCGCCCGCCCCACAGCGCGGCCCTCGCAAGGCCCAAGGAAGTCAGGAATGTGCACAGAGGAGAGGCTGGAGCCTGCTGGGGCACGCTGACCGATTGACTGCGCCTCCCCAGGGCTCACAGAATTTGAGTGAGGCTCAGCCATATTGCCTTTATCCCCAGCATTTAAATCATTCATTCGTTCGTTCAAAAATACTGGTCCATCATAATAGCTACTCGTCTGATTGCCCTTCAGGGTAGCTAGCTTTCTCTTCTCTCACCTCACCGTTTTCTGCCTGGTGAACCCCTAACCCTGGCTAAACCCCACTCTCCACCTACTTTCCACCTGCACCCGGGCAGACACACAATTCTGGAGAAAAGAAAACACAACGATGTCTACCAATTGTGCCTGAAATTCATGGTCTCAAGTGGGCCCTTAATGTTGCCTGCTAGCCTACATTTCCCTACTTCTACCTCTTCCTCTTTCTTACTCTTAAGAGTTTGCCTCCTATTTCACTGAGGAAAATAGTAGCAGTCAGAGAAGATAGTTCCACATGCTCCCCCCACATCTTCCTACCTGTCTGCATCTCTGCCCTCATACTGGGCCTTGTATTACTATGGATGAACTGCCCCTGAGCTTGTCTCTGATACCTTCCATTTGGACAGTAATCACCAATCCCTCTACTACTAAGCTTATGTCTCTAGCAATTCTCTCCTCGTTCCTGGATGATCAGTCTCCCCGCTTTACTGTTTCATTCCTATTAGCATACAAATATGATGAAATATTTTTCATCCTTCAAATAACCCTCTCTTGACCCTACATTCCTCTAGAGCTTCCTCCCCATCTCTCTCACTTTTATAGCATAAAGCCTCAAAGGACTTGTCTATACTTGCTATCTCCAGTCTTCCTCCCATTCTGTCTTGAATCCTGTCCAATCAGACTCATTCCTCACTGCTCAACCAAAACCTCTTGTTATGCTCGTCATGAGAGACTTCCCCTGGTGGTCCAGTGGTTATGAATCCGACTTCAATCCCTGGTTGGGAATCTAAGTTGCCACATGCTGCTACAACTAGAGAATTTGTGTACCACTAAGGAAAGATCCTGCTAGACACAACTAAGACCCAATGCAGCCAAATTAATTAATTAAAAGATCATCGTTGGCTCCACAGTGCTAAATCCAATAGCTAATTTTCATGCCTCATTCCCTTTGTGTGAGAAGACATATGTACAAATGTAAAGTCTTCATAAATGTGAGAGGTTACCACTAGCATTTAAAAAACAATATACTTTTCAAATCAGTGTATGTCCACTGCTACACAGATATCTCTGTTCATCCTCTCTCTCCCCAAACCCAAATCCTCTCTCTTCACAGACCCTGTTTGTGAAGTTTTTCAAGCCCAAGTGTGGGAACTTCTGTGTGTCCCTGTCCTGGCAGCCAGCATCCAGAAGGGTCCAAGAAGCACCCTTTTTCATCCTCTTCCAAGATACCCACAAATTTTTCTATGTGATGAAAGCAAGGACCACTGTCTGGGGCTATGTAACCCTAGAGCTTATCAGTCTCTCCATTGCCTGAGGTCAGAAGTGAGGATAACCACGGTCTTACCTACTGAGTTGTTGTAAAAATGTGAAGCAGTATTTGACTTCCCCATTGTAAACTATATGAGGAGGACAGGAATGGAGTGGGGAGAAGAGGACTGGTCAAGAGAACAGAAGAGGGGGCAGTCCTGTTATATATGTCATCAGACAAACAAAGTGTGGGGAGAGAATGTTATAGGAGCTATCACAGGGCTCCATGGTAATTTCAAAAGCAACATTTGATAGGATGAAGGTCCGTTCTTATTTTTGCTGCGCTGGGTCTTTGCTGCGGCATGCAGGCTTTCTCACCGTGGTGCAGGGGCTTTTCGTTGTACACGCAGCATGGGCTTAGCTGCCCTGAGGCATGTGGGATCTTAGTTCCCTGGCCAGGGATCAAACCCGCACCCCCTGGATTGGAAAGCAGATTCTCAACACTGGACCACCAGGGAAGTCCCTGAAGGTCATTTTCAACCACTCTTATTTTCTTGATTTCGTCCTGTTTCACCTTCTTGCAGTCTAGAAACATATCTGCTCCATGACTGAGCCCTCAGACCTCCTGTGATTCAGGGGCCAACCAGGAGAGGCCTCTGTGGTGGGGGCAGGGACGGGGAAGCCTTCCCTCCCATCTATCCCAGGCATCACCACGTTGTGAATTCAAATCCTTATAGGTCAAGCAAGTTCATAGCAATGACCACAGTCACACCGAGCAGGTGTTATTAAAAGGCATTTAATTCATCTTAATTAAAAACTCTTTAACAGCGAATTCTGTCACAGGCCTTGGCAACTGGAAGCGACTCCAGGGGCACGCCCCTTTGGGATGCGGTTGAGCCACGGTCTCGAATGGCCCACCAGTGCCACATGTGGCAAGGAGCTTACCTGGAAGTTACTTCAATACAATATCAAAGATCTGCGAGGATTCTTTTTTAAAAAAGGTTTTAAATATATTAGACTCTCTTGATTGCCATTTTTACACAAAGCTGCTGATACAGTATACAGAGATTTTTTTTTTTCACATAAAATACATTTTTCTTAAGTGTTCTCTGTACATCAGTGGCTTCTGGTCTGGTGAATTATTGCGGGGGGGAGGGGGGTGGGCGCTGGGGATCTGCAGACTTTTCCTGGGTGCACAGAGCCAGGCCCCGCACCTTGGCACTCACAGTGCCCATGGGAAGCAGGCCCTCTGACCAACTGGCCAACAAGAGACTCTTGTCGAGGAGTGCTTCTAGCAAAGGCAGTCACTTCTGCAGAGTCACCCACTGGCCACATGACCCTTGGCTCTTAGGTGCCCTGGGGGAGGGGAGGCTGTCCCCAGGTCACAATAGCAAGAGTTAAATAGAGTCCTTCTAGGCATCCTGTAAGAAGTGCGCTTCTGGAAAGCATCCCAATATTCTGCTCTGGAAAACCAAATGGGAGAGAGAACTCCAGATCAAAAGGTGTCTGACACCAATAACTAAAATGGGTCTCATGTTATGACAAGGGCAGCCAACTGGTGGGTAGGTCAGGGGACACACCCTTGTTAACTTTTCTAAGCCTGCTGAGATTGAAACAGTACAGAGCAGTTTCATCAATGCTGCATAATCTGCTGGAGAATTACATCCTGAAGTCTTCAGAAGACCTAGGCTTAGGATTCATTCAACTTCCTGGAGCTACTAGCCAGCAGCTCAGTCTCTGGTGGGAGTCACCAATTTTCAGGGTGGGAGCAAGGGCTGGAGCTCACATGGAGCTATGTGGCACATGCTTTAGAAATAGCCTCCTTTAATCTGCCAGGAACTGCCACCAGACCTAGGTCTAACCAGGAGCTGGGCATCTGGTCAACCTTGCCAGCTTTCTCCGTGGTCCTTGCTCCATATCTGCCAGGAACAGAGGCAGATTTATGAGGAAAGGCTTCGATGTTAAAGGAGAAGCTCCTTTTCCTCCCACTATCCACTGGTGGGGCAGGAGGATTAGGTAATAAATGAGCAAGAGACAATGAGCTGAAGAATCTGAGATGCATTTGGCAGCAAATTCCAGGCTCCTTGTTCTTCCAGACACTGACTTCAAACTGCTGTTAGACAGTGCCCAAAGGATGCTGGCTGGAAGGCAGCTATCCTTGAAAGTTCCAGATAGACTTCAGATGGCATCTGCCTAGAACCCAAGACCCAGCATCTCCACCATTTAGTGGCAAATGTTATCCAAGGGTGGCCAGGTCAGCAACCTCCAAACTAAAGGAATCCACAGTCCAGGGAGTCTCAAGAGCAGAAAAGCAAAGGGTTGATGGACCAGCTTTTCTGTCTCTGAATCAAATGGGGGTTGCTGGTCCTCCAAGGATAAGAACTGTAAAGAGCACTGTCCTCACTCCACCTCATTCCTCCTTTATCCCCAGAGCCTAACACAGTGCCTGGTGAGCCTCAGCTACTCAATAAACCTCAGAGTGAATAACTCAATGACCTTGGCCCCAGCTTGTCCCTTGACACCGAGGAGATCCACAGGGAAAGTTCCCCTGGGACTTGATGGGAATGGTTTATCTCTGACTGAAAACATGAGCTAATGCCCAAGAGCCTGCAGTTGGCTCCTGTCAGGCAATCAGCTGGGATTCCCAGCCTTCTGGGTGGGAGACAGTGGCCCAGGAGCAGGAGCAAGGGAGGAAGGAGGAAATAGCCAGAAGGACTCAGAGAGGGCAATAAATGCCTTCAGTCTCTGGCCTCTGAGCAAACAAATCCGAAAACCTGCACGGCTCTCTCCCAGGAGCGTGTGGCTTCCCTCGGGACCTCCCAGCTCACAGCTCAAGAGGAATTCCAGTGTCAGTCTCATCTGAACACTGTTTTTAAAGCCTGAAGGTATGTGTGTTTTGGATCATCCCTGCCCTGACCCAGTCATAGGATGAGATGATAACAGAGCCAGCCCCAGACCCCAGAGATGTGGCAGGCGTCACGCACACCTGTCTGCAGTCACCTGACCTGACTTTCCACTCTACATTGGATCCACCCTGAAACTGGGGTGGGAAGTCTGATGCTGTGACTCTCCCTGCATCCAGGAGCCACCAGGGGCGAAGTGACTCCTGAGGCCCCTGCTCTCTGTCCAGCTGCCCTGCACCTGGTGAAGCATCAGCCAGAGCCCTTGGGATCCAGCTCTGCCTCTGGGCCACAGGAGCTCTGGGGGCCACAGTGGAGGACTGGAACAAACAGCAGACCCCCTTACTAGCGCTGTGGCACAAGGGGCCCCCGCCAGCCCCAACTTCTGGCCCAGATGTCTTGCAGGGAGAATTTCTCATAGGTTCAGAAAGAAAATGGTTAAAGGGAACCCAGATTTGTCCCCCAAATTTCCGAATCTGGACCTCAGGGGCCTCCTTCAGAGCTCCAAAAAGGTAGTTTTAGGACAAGTAAAAGGCGCACAGAGCAGGAAACATACCTGCAGCTAGTTAGTTACACCAGTAGGTTTTGGCCAAGCCCGTGGACAGTGTCCAACTCGTGGGCAACAATTTCAAAGGGCTCATGAGAGGACGCAGTGGGGAGGAGGCAGACATCCTATCCCTCGTAGTCTTCCTTCCCCAGCATCAGAAAGATTGGGGGTCATGAAACTGTAAAGCTGGTGTAAGACCCAACTCCAGCACCACCGCTTGAATGCAGTGCATGATGCTGGAGCACAGATGGGCACCTCAGATCTGCAGGCTTGGGCCGGAGCAGGACAGCAGCCCCTGGGCCAGACAGGAGCTCACAAGAGCCAGCCTGCAAACCCACGTCACCGGGCATCCCTAAAAGAGCAAAGCTGGCCCGGGAGTCCTGAACATTCACTCTGGAAGAGGTGGGGGCCACAGCAGCCCCCCACTGCTCACTCTGATGGTTCAGTCTGAGGAGGACTGGGTGAGACAGGCTGGACTGAAACCATCTGACCAGTCACAAAGCTCGGTCAGGGCGCTGGGCTCTGTCATGCTGAACAGAGATGTCTGCAAAAATTAAAAACATGAACTCACCTCTCTCCCTGGAAAAGCCCATCCAACTGAAGCTTCTCCCTTAGCTTTCCTTTTTTTCAATACCAGTCAGTTAAACCTAGTGATGATACTATCTGTGAAAGAAAGCTAATTCAGAGATTCTCCCTCCCCAACCTGGAGTTTTACAGTCTAGAAGAATTATTTTATCCAACACACTTTTGAAAATGCTACCTTTGTTCCCTCTCCTCATCACATTTTGAAGCTTCCATCCAAGAGCAAAATAGATTTGGATTATTCCAGGCGCAGAATTACCTGGTGTTCCACCTTGGCCCCTGGGTGCTCACACAGCTGGCTCTGGGCATGGGCAAGGCTGTGGGGAGCAGGCCTACACCCATCTCATCCACCCGCTGTGGGTGCATCAGAGTGAAAGTGTTGGTCGCTCAGTTGTGTCTGACTTTTTGCAACCCCATGAACTGCAGCCCACCAGGCTCCCCTGTCCATGGAATACTCCAGGCAAGAATACTGGAGTGGGTTGCCATTCCTTTCTCCAGGGAATCTTTTGGACCCTGGGATCGAACTCCCATCTCCTGCATTGCAGGCAGATTCTTTACCATAGCTCCCTCTAAACACAGAGAAGACCTCCTGCTCCCACCAGATGGAGATGACAATACCAAGTTGTCGTAGGACTCCAGGCAAGATGACGAGTCTCAGGTTAGCAGGCTCCCTCCCCTGTTAAAGTCACGTTGGCAGTGGTGACAAAACTCTGAATCTTAACCTCAGTCCTCTTAGGAAGAGCTCACAAATTTTCAATCCCACCTGCTTCCCATGAGCCCAACTGTGTCATCCCTACACATGTAGACTGTGAGAGTGTGTGTGTGTGTGTTGATATGTGACGTGTGAGTACTGGTCCAGAGAAGCCTTGACCAACAACAGAACTGGAATCCCAGCTCGCCCTCCCAAAATCTGACAGCAGGATGAGACAGGAAGCCACGAAGGGCCTTGTTTTTTGATGGCAGACAATGCGGCAAGAAGCAGAACCATGGGAAGTGGTGATGCTATGAGCAGCTGGCTGAGAGGTGGGTTCTGCGTTCCTCTGGAACGCAGAGCCCACCTCCCCCTTCCTGCCCCAGCTGCCCCCCCACCCCAAGCCAGGGCTGCTGGGCTGGCCTGGATTCCAGGGTCCCTCTCCCCACGCATCTCTCTCCTCCATCCCACAGAGACTAGGAGATGCGGCAGCAGCCATGGACCTTCTCCTCCATCTCCTCTATGGGGGCCTTGAACTTCAGGAGTGGGGGGTCTCCACTGGTGACCGTGTAATATACCGAGGTCCCGTTGCTACTGTACGGAGAAGTTCTGCCTCCGATCAAGGGGGCCTTGCCTTCGTTGCTGCCCTCGCCCGTCCTGGACATGCCGCTGCCCAGGTGGGTGCTAAGGAAGGGGTGGCTGAGCAGCTTGGCCGCAGCCCGCTGCCTCTTCAGCTCCAGAAGCGTCTGGGGGCTCTGTTCCTTGTAGCCACTCCAGGACAGGGTGGCATCGGCCACGCCAGGGTTGCCATAGGCCATGCTGTAGTCGGGCACCTCGTGCACTTTCCAGACGTCCCCGTTGGACAGCGCATACTGGTAGGTGCTGACCGGAGCCCGGAGGCCGTTCTCAACAGGCATGTCCATGTCGCTGCGTGGGATCTTGGTGGGAAACTCAGAAAGCAGCACGGGCTTCTCCAGCCTGGGGTTCTGAGGGTGAGAAGGACATCATCATCAGCCGGCTGGGGGATCTGAACCCCACCCCTGCTTGCGCCTCTACTGAGGGTGTGATTGCTTGAACCCGTCCTCTTCCATTTTCCCTACCTGGGTAATAAGACCTCCATTTTCCTTTGGGGAATCTCACCAGTCGTGGGTTTGGATAGACCTGACTGACTCCCATCTTTGCTCCGGGAGATAAACCATGACCTAGCCAATCAATAAACTCACTATTGGAATTGGTTCAGGAATGGGTTCAGAAATTGGTTTCATGAAACTCAACCCGGGGACTTACTGCTAGAAAAATTGGGGAAGAGTAGCTCTGTTTCTGTAGGAACTGCAGGGGTGAGAATCATAAACTGGGGAGACAGTGTGTCCAAAGGTCTGCTTGGCTGGGAAACCAACATTAAGGAAGAGAGAGATGACAGAGACACTGCACCCTCGTGATACACTCTTTTTTCTTTTTTTAGATTTTTTGATGTGGTCCATTTTAAAAGTCCCTACTGCATTTATTACAACATTGCTTCTGTTTCTATGTTTTAGATCTTTGGCCTAAAGGCATGTGGGATCTTATCTCCCTGACCAGGGATTGAACCCGCAGCCCCTGCATTGGAAGGTGAAGGCTGAACCACTGGACTGCCAGGGAAGTCCCCTGATGATATGTTCTGAGCCCCCGGATCCAGTTGGCCCAGACTTTCTAGTTACCCAAGCCAGTGCATTCTTTTTGTGTCTGTAAGTCAATCTTAGTTGGGCTTTTTGGTCACTGAGAATCCTCTCCCTATATTCCTGGGATAGCTCTTTTCCAAATGGAAGAGGTTCTTACTCAGAGATCTTTTACACCCAGAAATCCCTGGGTAACAAGAGCTTTAAAAGGAGCTGCTACCTAGAAACTCTAAGGAAAAGGTGGATACATTGACAGTAACAAAAATATAAAGCATACCAAAAATCACTATAAACAAGGTCAAAAGACACACAAAAAACTTTTTTTTTGGCCACAGGACAGCACGTGGGATCTTAGTTCCCCAGTCCCTGCCCCCTGCAGTGGAAGCAGAGAGTCTAAAACACTGGACACCAGGGAAGTCCCCCCACCTATTTTTCTGTAAACCTAAAACTACTCAAAAAAATAAAGCCTATTTGTTAATAAATAAATAAATAAATGAACAAATACAATGCCTGAGTCCGAAGCCTGGAGACTGATTTAATTAACTGAGATTATAGTCCGGACATCAAGTTTTTTAAAAACAAAAACAAAACACCTCCCCAAGGAGATTTTCTTGTACAATTTAGATCGTGAACCACTGGTTGAAGAGACAGGGTTGTCTTATCACAGCTGTGCCTGCTATCAGGGAGTCAATTCTGCCAAAAGTGGGTACCGCAGCCAGCCCCGGGGTCTATCAGTGCAGAGTCCCATCAGAAATCTGACTTGGGAGTCAGGCTGAGCAAACACGCCCTTAGATCAGTGGTTCTCAAATTCTTGCATGCATCCGAATCCTCTGGAGGGCTGGTTAAAACACAGAGTGCTGAGTCCCAGCCCCAGGGTTTATGATTCAGTCCATCTCGTGTGGGGCCTGAGAACATGCATTTCTTTTTTAATTGGAGGATAATTGCTTTACTGTGTTGCGCTGGTTTCTGCCAAACATCAACATGAATCAGCCATAGGGATGCATATAGCCCCGCCCCCTTGAAATTCCCTCCCACTCTACCCCCCCATCCCACTCCTCTAGATTATCACAGAGCACCAGGTTGAGCTGGGCTTCCCTGGTGACTCAGACAGCAAAGAATCTGTCTGCAATGCTGGAGACCCAGGTTCAAACCTTGTGTTGGGAAGATCCCCTGGAGGAGGGGATGGCAACCCACTCTAGTATTCTTGCCTGAAGAATCCCCACGGACAGAGGAGCCTGGAGGGCTGTACAGTCCATGGGGTCCCAAAGAGTTGAACACAACTGAAGTGACTAAGCACACACTCATATCTGTGGGGTAGAAGGGCTGCCTGGAAAAGGGAACGTAGGAGCTTTCTGGGGTGACAGAAATGTGTGTACGCATTGGAAAGAGGTCATTGACAAATTCGTTTTAAGATTTCTGTAGGTTATACAAGTTACACCTCAATCACAAAGAAAAGATAATTAAAGCATATCAGGGAAGCATCTGTAATGTGATTTGATTTCAATCTACAACTTTTCTTTCCTAACCCCCAAGGTTAGGTGGGCAGGAGCAGAACAAAAGCTCCGAGTGTGCGGGCTCCATCCCAATCGGCGTTTCAGTGGGGATTCTCTCTTTTTAAAAAAACATTTGGAATCGAATCTTTTTTCTTTTTAACATTTATTTGGCTGTGCTGGATCTGTAGCTGTGGTTTATCCCCTGATCAGGGATCAAACCCAGGTCCCTTGCATTGGGAGCGAGGAGTCTTAGCCCTTGGACCACCAGGGAAGTCCCTCTTTTTGTTTTTTGTTTTTACTCTTTTTATTTTATATTGGAGTACAGTTGATTAACAATATTGTGATAGTTTCAGGTGGGCTGCAAAGGAACTCAGCTGGACATATACGTGGATCTATTCTCCCCCAAACTCCTCTCACAATGGAGATTCTTTAGAGCAGATGCCTTCACTCCTGCCGGCAAGACAAGCCCTCACGTGACCTCCTTGTTCACGCAGGGAAGCAGGGTCCCACTGAGACATTTTGCATCCCTCCAAGAAACACTGGCTAGAAATGTTTCCAGCGGCTCTTTGTGTGATGGTAGAACCACAAAGGTACACCACTGCTGGTATGGTCAGCCCTTCCTTCTTGTGCCCAGTAGTTCCGCTCAGGCCCCAAACTTGCATACTCCACTCAGCAAGACTGCAGCCAGGCATGGGCCTGAATGCATCGGTACTGAGTCAAATAGTGTCCCCCCGAAACTCACACCCACCCCACATCTCTGAGTGTGACCCTATTTGGAAGTAGGGTCTTCACACGTGTAATCAGATACATTAAGATGAGGTCACACTGGACGAGGGTGGGCCTTAATCCAATGACTGGTGTCTTTCTAAGAGAAAACAGTAACACAGACCCATACACAATGAAGGCCACGTGGAGACAGAGGCAGAGATTGGAAGCACGCTAGCAAAAAGCCAAGGAATGCCCGAGATGTCAGAAGCTAGGAGACAGGCATGGAACAGAATTCCCTTCCGATATCCAAAAGGAACCAAGCCTGTAGACACCTTGATTTTTAGACTTCTGGCTTCCAGAACTGAGAGAAAAGACATTTCTCTCACTTCAAGCCACGTCGTTTGCAGTAATTCATTACAACAGTTCTCAGAAAATAATACAGCATCTTCTTAGGAAAGCGGTTTAATGCCCAGACCATTATCTTCTCCTAGAGCCAGTTTCTTAGACATTCTGCCAGCCCCTATACTTTTCAAAAATTTTCTTCCAACCCAGCATCTCAACACAATTCTCAATATCTTGTTAGGTTTCCCCTAAAAAAAGTTTTAACACCCTTCTTTCCCAGAGTGGCTCCCCTACTGAACCTTCTCCCCTGGGAAGCCAGAACAAAATCTCTTCTGCTGGAGCTCAAGCAGGCACATGGTGATCACTCACTCCCTGGCAGTTATGAGCCCCTACTGTGTGCCAACTACCCAGCTCTAACGTGAACACATCCTACACTCGCCTCAGTAACCATGGTAGGCACCCCCCTCAGACAGGATCCAGCTGGTTTAAGGGCGATGGCCAGCTGACCTCCCTCCGAAGGCTCTGAGATAAAGAAGCAACGCCAGGCTGGGGTTCCATCTGTTCCCCTCCCACGGCAGTGGTCACTGGGGCTGGGTGGGAGGCAAGCTCTCACCGGGTCCTTATTCTCTTGGTCTGTCCTGGTCTCCCTGATGTCCCCGTTGTAGGTGGAGTTCCGCTGGTCCTCGGATGCACTCCGCTGCTGCCAGAGTATGGCCTCTCCCTCATACTCCTTCCTGTACAGGTTGGTCCTGTCGGACAGGCTGGCTCGACGCACCACCTTCCTAAGGGGAGAGGGGGGTGCTGGGAGGCTGCTTCCAGGCTCCACGGGCAGGAGCATCCTTGGGCGCCCTGGCTGTCCCGCCCCCAACTCACCCTCGGCTGCCCGCGCTGGACGTCCTCCTGCTCAAAGATGACTTATGCCTCAGCTGCGACTTCATGATCACGTCGTGCTTGTGTTTCAGCTCCAACAGCAGGACTTTGAACTCCTCCTCTTCACACAGGTCTGAAAGGGCGGAGGAGTCCATGGTAGGGGGCAGAGAAGGGGCTGGTGATCCCCGAGGGCCCCCCAGACCCACTGAAAATTCACATCTTCTGGGGTGTGGGTGGAGGGGAGAAAGCAGTGCCAGCCTTATTTCCTGGGCTACAACCCAATCCTTAGAGGAGTGTAAGAAGAGGAAACCCCAGGTCCCATGCACAGTCCCAATTCACAGGTATGACTGAAGGATTCATACACCTTTGATCGCTTCCAAGAGGAGTCATCAGTTCTCCACTGACAGAAAATATATCAAGAGAAACCAGAAGGTACCCCACAGAGCCCAAGCAAAACATTATGAAAAGAGCCTGAAATCATATATCCCCACTCACTCAGTCCCTCTCATCCTTAAGTTCATCTGTCTACCTATTCGCTGAACCAGTCATCCATAGGTTCATCCTCTGCCCACCCATCCTCTTATTCATTCATCCATACATTCACCCACTTATCCATCCACTAATCTACCACCCATTAATTTTTCATCAAACTATCCATCTACCATCTATCCAACCATATATTCAACCATTTATCCTCCACTCATCAAAAAAATCAATGAGTGCAGGTGTGGTCCTTCTGAACTTACCAATTGGCATCTCATCCATGGACGTCCTAGCACTAAGACTGGCCCCATGGGACACCAACAGCTCTGCCATCTGCATCTGAAACACAGGAAGAAGCCCGGGTTCCCCCCTGCCCATAGCTGAGAAAGCCAAGGAGTTGGAGAGAGTGAGAGTTCAAAGCTTCTTAGGATGTGATCCAAAGAATGGTAGGGCAAAACTGACTCCCAGGGAAGGCTCTGCCCCCTAAAGCTGGGAACTCTGGGAAATGCAATGGGCTTGACACCTTCTCCAGCATGACTCAGCCATACCGAGGGACGGAAGGAGTCAGCTATAACTCCAGAGCTGTCAAGTGTTTAAAGAGGAATGGCGAAAGCTACAGAGATTTCTATCTGGGAAACAAGTGGAAAAACTCAAGACAGAAATGAGGGAAATTTTCTAATTTGGCAAACTGGATTGTCATCTTGTTAGGACACAACTTGACAACCCTTTTTGTAAACTCCGTAGGTCTTTTCACATCCTACACGCTAGCTGTAGTCAACACCCTAAATGGGTCGGGTGTTCTTCTGAACCAACTCCCAGCCCAAAGGTCGGCAGGTTGGCCATAAGCTGGCCTCTTTCACAGCACTGTGGGTGACAACTACCTGTCCCCAGAAGGCAGCCGCGTGCAGGGGCTCCCAGCCATCCCAGTCCTTCACATCCACGCGTACACCATGGTCCAGGAGGAGCTCGGCTGCCCGCAGGTATCCATTGGCTCCAGCTATGTGCAGCTGAAGGAGAGAAAAGGGGTCAGCACTCCCCATGGGGGCTGGCCCCTCATTTGGAAGCAGGACAGCCGGCCCAAGGCCCAGATCATACTTGGGGCCAGTAGAATGGAATAGAAGGAGGTGAAGATACCAGCCACGTTACAGAGCATCAGTAAGTCTGCAGTATGGAACCAGAAGGTATGAGATAAGGGGCTTCTCTTTTTCAAGCTCCTTTCGTTAAGGCATCAGCATTTACTGAGTGCTTACTATGCACTGAGCCCTGCAGATGGGGGTCTCAGAGGTCCAACAGAACACAGCCCTAATGGCCAGATGCCGAGTCATCCAGGGGTCAGGTTCTATAAGTTTCTGGCAGAGGTTTGGTTTTTTTTTCTTTTTTTTAATTTTCAGAAAAAAAAAACAGGGTGTGATCTGGAAGAGGCACACATGAAAACTGGTATCACTATGTGATTTATAAATGATTGATACTTGCCACCTATTAAGAATGACACACAGCCAGCCAGACATTAAAGACTGTAGGGCCACGTACACAGCTGGGAATAAAAAGTTATGACTGGGAGAGTGATATTGGTGGGTTTTTTGATTTTTTGTTTTACTAAAGTATAGTTGATTTACAATGTTTCAGGTATATAGCAAAGCAATTCAGTTATTTATCTGCATATATTTTTTCCCAGATTTCCTTTCCCATTACAGAGGATTACAACTATAGTTAACACTGAATATAGTTCTCTGTGCTACACAGTAGGACCTTGTTATTTATTATATAAACAGAAGTGATCATGTTAATAATAATAATAAGTTCATCACCAGAATCTATTGAGAGTTTACAGGCTCTGTGCTGAGCAGCTACATGCAGAATCTCATTTAGTCCTCCCAACAGCCCCCTGGGGAAGGTACGCCTCCCTGCTTCACTGGGAAGAACTGAGACCTAGTGTGCGCCCAGCCATGTGAGTGAAGCCGCTCTGAGGCCAGCCCAAGAGGAGCAGACCCGTGTCTACAGGGCTGAGCCACAGACCCAGAGGAGCCCCATCCAGGGCGGGCAGTGTCCTGGCACAGCCTGGCCATAACTTCGTCCAGTCTTCATGCAGCATCCAATCCAACTACCTGACTCAACTCTGGAGTGCTGGACTGAGCAGGGACCCCTTCCTTAGAAAAGAGCATGAGGCACAAAAACCTAAAAAAGAGAACTACTTCCACTGCTGGATATATATCCAAAGAGAATGAAAACACTAATTCGAAAAGATACAGGCACCGTATCATAGCAGCATCATTTACAATTGTCAAGATATGGAAGCAACTTAAGTGTCTGTCAACAGATGAATGGATAGAGAAGGTGTGGTATATACAGACAATGAAATACTATTCAGCCATATAAAAGGATGACATAATGGCATTTGGAGCAACATACGTGGACCAAGAGGGCCTTATGTTTCGTAAAAGAAGACAGACAAAGACAAATACTGTATGTTATCACTTATATGTGAATTTAAAAAATAAACGAATGTATGTAACAAAACAAAAACAGACTCACTAATAGAGAAAGAGAAGGAGGAGGGGAAAGATAGGGGTAGAGGACTGAGAGACACAAACTACCATGTATAAAACAAATAAGCAAAGTATATTGTACAGCACAAGGAAATATAGCCACTATTTTGTAATAATTTTTAATGGAGTATAATCTATAAAGAATATTGAATCATTGTGTTATACACCTGAAACTAGTATATTATAAAGCAACTATATGTCACTGAAATAAACAAATAATCAAATTTAAAAGTTTTATTTAAAAAAAAAAAAGAAAGGGGGATGAGGCAGAGGGTGGGACTCAGGAACAGGGTGGGAGAAGTCCAATGATCACATCTGGGCTACCAGATCAGGCCTGAGGGGCAGTGAGGGAACTTGGTACTGCTGAGCCCTACCTGAAAAGCTGAAGATTATGAGACCCTGAGTGCTCACAATCACATGGACCCCAAGCCTAGGACAGGATGGGCCCAGCCATGGGCAAGGTTGAGGGGGGCTTCCAAGGCCATGTTCTAGTTCTCAGTTTAGAGACTGCAGAAGCAGACTTCCCCATTACTGAGCTGTATCATGCTATGAAGGCCTATGAAGAAAGATCAAGAAGGTTTTACTGACACTTGAATTGCAACAGTGAATGAAGCTAATGAGGCAGATAGAGAGAGAGAAGATTCCATTATTCTCTAATGAATAGTAAAATATGTGGCACCAAGGATGTGTATGTTGACAGGATGGATGGGTGAACCGATAGATGGATGGGTGAACCAACGGATGGATGGGTGGACCGATGGATGGATGGGTGGACCAACGGATGGCTGGGTGGACCAACGGATGGATGGGTGGACAGATGGATGGATGGATGGGTGAACCGATGGATGGATGGGTGGACCGATGGATGGATGGGTGGACCGATGGATGGATGGGTGGACCGATGGATAGATGCGTGGACCAAGGAATGGATGGGTGAACCCACGGATGGATGGGTGAACCGACGGATGGATGGCTGAACCGACGGATGGATGGGTGAACCAAAGAGTGGATGGGTGGACCAGTGGATGGATGGGTGAACCAATGGATGGATGGGTGGACCAATGGATGGATGGGTGGACCAATGGATGGATGGGTGGACCAATGGATGAAGGGGAGGATCAATGGATAGATGCGTGAACCAAAGATGGATGGGTGAACCACAGGATGGGTAAACCAAAGATAGATGGGTCCCTGGGGTGTCTGGGCTCTGAAGTCAGGGAACCAGAAGAGAGGCTGGTGCAGCAACATCAGGGACAGACAATGAAGCAAGGCGCTGAGGTGGGAGAGGGTGCACCGAGGCAGGAGAATGAACAGTGCAAAGCAAGAGGGCCTGGATGAGTGGATGAATGTGGCACTCGTCTTGAAGCAGGAGACATCATAGGAGGAGGTGGAAATAATGAACTCAGAATGGACACCTGTAGCATGAGGTAAAGGAGAAGCTTGGAGACAAAGAGGTGAATGGCAGAGCCAAGCTTCTCCAACCCACAACTCCCAACTCCCAGCCCCAGCTTCTCAAAGCAGCTGATCCCAGCTCTGCTAACTCTCCACATTCCAGAGGGAACCCTGTCCCCAAAAGGGGGAGGAAGTCCAAGGCTATAGACAGGCCTCCGCCGTGTAGACTTGACCTCCACCCAGTGCTGGCTCCGTTCAGCTCCAGCCGGTCTGAGTTCTGGTCCTGACCCCACAGCCCCATCCAGCCTGGCCCCTCTCCTCACCAGTGTAGCCCCCTGGGCATCTACCCAGTCAAGGTCCTGGCCAGCTGCGATCATACAGTGAATGTCCGAAATCATCTGCTGCTCAGGAGCTGCCCGCATCTCGTTGATTTTCTCCTGGGTGATGCCTGCAGTGGGGGAGGGGGTACTGAGTCAGCATTCCCAGGCAGAGAACCCATGGGGGAGGGGAGGAAGGGCAGAGGGGGGAGGTATGACTCCTCTTTCCTAGGGTCTGCCAGTCAAGGGGGTAAACAGACGTGCTCAGAGATCATTTCTCCCAGGTCCGGTGAAAACGAACACCACGTGTTGGGCCACAAACAAGAGCCTGGAACCCAGTTGGCGCTGTATTAATATCAACGACTGTTACATACACAGCTCTTCCACCTGGCAGTCCCAACCACCCACCTACCCACCTCCAGCTGCTCAAATTCCTGGCTCTGTCTCATCCTTTAGGTCCAGCCTGGATCACCTCCTCAGCTGGCCTCCCCTGCCCACTCTATCTGACCAGGTCTCTGTTCATTTCTTCCACTTCATCCACAGCTGTGTTTGCAGCACCAGGCACGCTCAGTGAATCTCTATTATGGCCACGACTGAATTACTGAATATATCACTTCTGAATGGAGAGCTGAATAAATCGAGGTGGAGGGACTCAGAAACACATTTTCAAGCCTGAATCTCTGGCTAAAATTTAAGTGTTACTGGCAGCTACTAAGGAGAGAGTGATTTGCTCTGAAAAAAAAGGTCAATGAGAGCAAGCATTCTTGGATAGAACTCAAGGGAGGTCTGTAAACTTGAAGGGAGAAAAAGAATGATCTATTTTCACTAGTTTTTTATTTGTTTGTTTCTTTTTGGCTGTGCTGTGTCTTTGTGGCTGTGTGCGGGCTTTCTCTAGTTGTGGCGAGTGGGATCTACTCTCTAGTTTCGGTGTCTAAACTTCTCAATGTGATGACTTCTTGTGTTGGGGAGCAGGGCTCTGGTGCACACAGGCTTGGTTGTTCAGAGGCATGTGGAATCCTCCTGGACCAGGGATCAAATCCATGTCCCCTGCCTGCCAATGCACTCTTGGATTCTTATACACTGGACCACCAGAGAAGTCTTATTTTCACTAACTTTTCAATAAGATATAGCATTTCCTTCTAGTCTAAATTCATAGTAGAATTGGCAGTGCCCATGACCTTGTCACCAACAGAAACTATCAGTATTTTCACACCATGTTATCTTATTGTTTCATGAATCAATGAAGTTTCTACATTATACATTTAAAAGTATTTGAGAAGCCCTACTTTAATAGCAGTGGTTTCCTTTATAATACTATGGCTTTGATAAATGCATTTAAAAGTACAGAAGGGGTGGGTCCATAGATTCACCAGACTGGCACAAAAATTATTAGGAAGTTCTACAGAAAGTGGACAGGGAAAGCTCCAGGGCCAGGGAATGGGCAGGCCAAAAGGGAGGTTCCTGCAGCCATCTGGGCAGAGATGAGGGGAGGACCTCAGACTGCAGTCCAGGGTCTGGATTTGAGATATATTTCTAAAGAGGAGGCCTTTCAGGAGCATGCACTGGGGTGGCGGGGGCGGGCTGCATTTGTTTCCTCTCTCAAGCTCATTTATGAGCTGAGAACAGCCCACATCTTGTTTATTCGGGGTCCCTGGCAGCCCAAGTGGTGCCTGGCACAGAGCAGGCAGCCGTGAATGTTCTTGACTTTGTATTTTCCCAAATGGGAATATATCCTTATTGTGGATGTTTTGAATTGAACTGTCACAGCTGCTGAAGAGACGGGGCCAGCTGAGGCTGCCCATGCATGTGGGTGACACAGAAGACAGTCACCCCTCTCCTTGGGCACAGCTCATTTTCCAGGCTTGTTCTGTGTTCGCATCTTGTCTGTCACATGGGTAACAACCTTCGTAGGGTCCCGTCCCAGGTCCTGAGCACTAAGCGATGGGCATGCCTCTAGGTAACTTGTTCACCTGCACTGATCTGAGAGATGCTCGCCACAGCCCCACACCCAGCCCACTGCACAGCCGGCGGCCCTGCCCTTACCCTGGTACGCCATGCACGTCTCGATGACATCCAGGGTGGGCTCATCCTCACAGAGGTCATAGGGCATGTTCCCATCGGAGTTGACAGCGAGCAAGTCGGCTCCACTGCAGAGAGAGGACCAGGGTGAGGGCCAGGAACGTGCAGAGGGTTGGTCTGACTGCCTCTACTGCCCAGCCTCTCACCCACGCCCCGCTGTGCACCCCAACACCCACAACCCAACCACGGTGCAGCCCAGCAAGGACCACGTCTCCAGGATCTCAGTCCCAGGAGAGCTGTGCCACTTTCCCCAGTTTCCTCCTCTGTTGAACCAGCAGGTGGGCACTTGAGGATAGATGTCAAATAAGAAAACACAAAATTAATGGTGGCAGCACCACTTCCCAAGCATTTGCTAAGAGCCAGGCTTGATCTAAGCCCTTTACATCATCTGATATAATCCTCATAATAGTCTTCTTGGTTCAGTATTATTGGCCCCATCTCACTCAAGGGAAAACAAGATTCAGACAGGGTCAGTTACTTGTCTGAGGTCACACAGCTAGGATGTGAGAGGTTCAAGACGGAAACCCAGCTCTTTCATGGGCCAGCTCTTTTTACTTTTCCCTGTCCTATTTCAATATTAGACCAAGTGCAACAACACCCAAGGATACCCCCAATTCCTCCTCTAAGTCCCTGCTCAAAAGGCAAACCAGGATGGGGCAGGAGAGAGCCTTGGGACCCCGTGGGAGAATTCCCCTTTGGGGCCAGTGGCTCCCAAATGTATGGCCCTGGGCTGTCCTGTGGCTGAATCACTCAGACGCCACTGAAATAAAATGCAGCTTCCTGGGCTCCATTCTAGACCTCCTGAAACAGAGTCTCTCAAGAGGATGGGGCGGGGTTGAGGATTACACATTTTAAACCCATGATTCTGGTACAGATTGGCGCTGGGGATACCATGCTGGTATTCTCTCCCTTTTCCTCTCGCATCACCTCTGATTGGATGGTGGCCATCTGATACCCCTGCAGACTTAGCCACCCAGGTGTTCATCAGAGGTGTGGGCACGGGCCACCTGCCAGTCCTCTGGCCTAACAGCCCTCCCCTGGGACCTCTCGGAGCTCCTGTGTGCTCTTGGGTAAGCTAATCCACCTCTCTGAGCCAGGAAAGCATCTCTGTCACCCGAGTAGCCACCCGATGGGCCCTGGCTGCTCTGCTGAGACCTCCGCCAAAGGCCACTTGCCCTTGGCTGCTATACCTGAATCCCTGTGCTCAGATGCTGGGTCCTGGGACTCCAGCCACCGTTGATCTCGCTTTGTCTCGGTTCTGGGACTGAAATCGCTTGATTTCCTGTTGAGTTTCTCAGGACTTCTGCGTCCCTGAGTGTTCAGTGCCCAGCACAGGGCTTGGCCCAACTCAAATGCCCACCAACCATTAGATGAATTCAATGAAATACACTTGAAATTGAAGGATGCCTCTTTTCTGTGTTGGCAGAGCCTGAGCAGACTAGAAAGAAGTTCAGGGTGGGGGAAGACCGTTTAGAACTCTACAGAAGGAAATGGCCTTATCCCTGGGAAGACATTGCTATGTGGTATCCCCCAAAGTAGGTTCTGCCCCAAAGAAAAGCATGAGGATGGGATTTGAGGGGGCAGAGGCAAGGAAATATGCCTGCTTTTTCATAGCAAGAAAAACGGCAACAACACATAAGTATAGAGATGAATACAGACTCGTGGGGACAGACAGAGAAAAAGAGATGAAAAGAAAGAGAATCATACCTGATACAAAGCCAAAGACACTACCAGAAAACTACAAACCAATATCCCTTATGAACAGTGATGCAAAACTCCTCAAGAAAATACTAGCAAACCAAATCCAGCAGCATAGTAGAAGGATTATATGCCATGACCAAATGGGATTTATTCCTGGGATGCACAGATGTAAACTGTGTTGTGCATTTTATGAGCATCATATCGGGAGAAAGGAAGAGAACGAAAAGAGAGAGAATGTGAATTAAGAGAGACAGAGGGGGAAAGACAAAGAGAGATCAAGGAGGAAAGAAGAGACAGAGGGAAACCAGGAGAGAAAGACACAGGGATGGAAAGGGAATGTGGGGAGAAAAGGGACAGGCACCAAAGAGACAGGAAAAAAGAGAGAGAGATGGAAGTCCCCCACCCCGACACCAAAAACAAGGACCCGGAAAAACACCAAAGGCGCACTCATGGCTGATTCATGTCAGTGTATGGTAAAAAACACTACAATATTGTAAAGCAATTAGCCTCCAATTAAAACAAATAAATAAACCAAAGGCGGAGGGAAGGCTGCTCCTGGGGGAGAGAGGGGCACGTACTACTGAACGAGGATCTTCACCAGGTTAATGTGGCCGCAGGTGGCCGCGGCATGCAGAGGCGTCCACAGCTCATTGTCCTTGGCGTTCACGTTGGCACCGTGGGAAAGGAGCAACTTGACAATTTCCTCAAAGTTGTCGATGCAGCACTGCAAGGTGGACACAGGCAGGGTCAGCTCCGGGCAGGTCACGATGAGGGCACACCCAGTTCCCGAGAAGGACAACGGAGCCCAGCTGCCTGAGTCTGAATTCAGCTCCGTTACGCGCATGCTGTGTGATCATGGGCAAGCCACGTAACCTTTCTGAGTTAATAATGTACAAGATAAAAATATGAAAACAATATAAAGAATAAAGTCAGCTATGAGATGCTTTACAAATGTTGGTGGAATGGGATGAAATTTCGAACAAGGCTTTAAAACCTTTACTTTTTAATTTCGGAAGGCTTTCTTCAAACAAAACTATAAGGCGAACTCTAAGTTAGATAGCCAATGAATTCAAGCAGGGCGGCTCAGGCTGAAACTGGGGTGTGTGGGGGTGGGAGTGCTGAGAAGGTCCCCCTTCCCATCAGTGGCCTCCCTAGATTAGAGTTTGAAACCTCTGACTTAGGAATTTCTGACCCCGAAGCTAGTTCTTCGGGAAGTCCCAAGTAATGAAGCCTCCCCCAAAAAACCCAGCTCCACCCGAGGGCTCTAGTGGGTCCTGACAGAGTCCCTGCGAGGAGAGAGCCATGTCTGCCCTCCCGCTTGACCACATGTGGGTCAGCCCCAGTGAGAAGGCAGCTCACAGAGAGATACTGGGCTCCAAAAGCCACTGGAGCCCCCAAACTCCAGCGAGGGAGAGTGAAAGATCCCAAGGGGACAGAGCTCAAGCTGGGGCCATGAGCCGAGAGGGGTGAGGACAGAGGAGGCAGAAGACAGGGAGCCACTTTGCAGGCTGCAGGAAGGATCTCAGATGACCTCCGGAGAAACCAGCAGGGCGCAGGGCAGCGGACCTGCAGCTCAGAACTGCCCATCCAGGGACGGCTCTGCCCTCAGTGCACGGGAGATGCTGCAGTTATTCTCAGAGGAGCAGCACAATTCAAACTTGTTTTTTTTAAAAAAATCCCTCCTCCAGCTGCATGCAGAGAACACACTTCAATCACAAGCTTCTGGAGAGAGAAGAGGGAGAGTGAGGAACTATGTCAAAATCACCCCATTTAAGAGATGATGCAGCCTGACCTACAGAAGGGACCGCAGGCATGGGGAGAAGTGACTGGATGCTAGCAGAAAGAGCGGGGGCACCTGTGGGAGCCCAGGGCCTCAGGGGGGCGCGGGGATGGAGCGGCACCACGGCCCCTACCCCCATTCCCCGCAGAACCAGGGGTCAGAGGGACGTCCTCGGTGGTCCAATGATTAAGACTCCGAGCACCCAGTGCAGGGGACCTGGGTTCTTTCCCTGGTCAGGGAACTAGATCCCGCATGCCACAACTAAAAGATCCCGCATTCCACAAGTAAGACCTGGTGCAACCAAATACATACTTACATACCAAATACATACATCCATACATACCACACACATACACACCAAATACATACATGCATACATACCAAGCACACATATATGAACCAAGCACTCATATACGTACCAAGCACACATATACACACCAAACACACATACATACCAAATACATGGGTACATACACAACAAATACACGCATACATACATACATACCAAATACATATATATTTTTAAAAGAAAAAAAGAATCAGGGGTCAGCCCTGGACATATGGGACATATAGAAAATGAGCAGAGATGGTGTCAGGTTCTCTTTATGCACCATCTGACCTGGGGTTGGCTGGGTCTGGGGGCATCTCTCCGGACAAGAGAGTCAAGGGTGACCCTGCGGAGCAGGGCACTGCCTCAGGTGGGCGAGAGAAATATGCAGTGCCATGGTACCGCCAGCAGAGGGCGCCAAAAGCACCAGAGTGAGGCAGCCTGGAAAAGCGAGGGTCCCCCAGCGGGCGGTTACTGGCAGATGAGTTTGGGTGGCCTGGTCCGTAGGAGGAGCCAGGAGCAGCCCAGACTGTGGGGTGAGGGGACAGGAGGGCCAGAGATCCAACCACGAGGGGCTGCAGAAATAAGACAGGCAGGGCGGTGGACAGGTGGAGCGATTACGCACATAGAATACAGTCGTGTGAGAAAGATGCCCAGGGGCTGGGCCAGTCTGCAGCTGGGAAACGACTTGAGCACGGGCTGGGTTGGGACCTGGGTGCAGTGGGGGCTGGGTTGGGACTGGTGCAATGGGGGCTGGTACGTAGTGGAGGGGGGCAGCGTCCTCGCCCACATTCCCCAAGGTGGGCCATGGCGCCTGGCACCGGATGACTCCTCCCGCCCCCTCACTTCCCACGTTCAATCCATCACCGGCTGTGGATCGCATCTCCTGATCGCTGTCCCCATCCCCACTGCCCTGGCCGAGCTCCATCATCTCTCTCCCTGTCACTCCCCTTTCACACACCCTCAGCCAGAGAGAGCTTCCTTGTTAACCCAGCCACGCTGCTCTCAGTTTACAAAACCTCTGAAAGCTCCCTGTGGCCAAGAGCAGAAAATCCATAGGAGGCTCTTGTCACTGTGCTCCTTCATGGTCCTGGAGCAGGAGTGATGATGACAATGACAACAATAACAGCCCCAGAACAGCAGTAATAGTAACAGGTCACATTGCCAATAATAGGAGTTAACGCTTTTTGAGGCGTTACTAGGACCATGCACTTTGCTAACTTTTGGCCATGCACTGCCTCAGTGAATCCTCAGAAAAACATTTCCAGGGCTCCGCAGCCACGTAGGGCTAGAAGCTATGGTGCTGGACAGTGTCAATACACAGAACGTGTATCCTCATAAAGCTTGTATTGGATGGTGCTGCCCTGAACCTCAGTTTCCTGAGCTGTAAAATGGGGATAACAGTATTTTCAAAGAGTTCTTGTGATCAACCCATGCTTCACATATGTGAAGTTGTTTTGTTAAGAAGTGAACATATGACAGATTTTCATAATAATGAATGAAAATCATTCAATCGTGTCTGAATCATGGACTGCAGCCCACCAGGCTCCTCTGCCCATGGAATTCTCTGGGCAAGAATAATGGAGTGGGCTGCCATTTCCTTCTCCAGGGGATCTTCCCTACCCAGGGACAACCTGGGTCTCCCGCATCGTGGGCAGATTCTTTACCATTTGAGCCACCAGGGAAGTCCCTCCATAATAATAATATCTAATATTTATCCGGTGTCAGATGATGCTTATAGGGTTTTATGTATATTTGAACTCCGGGAGATGGTGATGAACAGGGAGGCCTGGCGTGCTGCAATTCATGGGGTCGCAAAGAGTCGGACACGACTGAGCGACTGAACTGAACTGAATGTATATTTATTTAATCTTCACAACAATCCAGTGACATGGGTACTTGTTTTGCCTCTTACAGATGAGGAAAATGAGGCACAGAGAGCTTAAGCAACTTGCCCAAGGTCACACAGCTAGACTCTGTGGATGCATGAAGCCCTACGAGACAGGAGGAGAAGCCAAGAGGATACACAGGGAGCTCCCAAGCCGATGGCTGAGGGTGGGGACTTGCCCCCGGGGCTTCTGGGTAGGGCAGTGGCTACCTTTCCTGCCCTCAGAGGGAGATGGAGAGGGTCTCGCCAGCCCAGGATTCCAGAGCCTGGCCAGGCTGCCTTCAAGTCCACCTGCTCTGAAACTTGGGCCAGGGCACAGGGAGGTTCAGCGTGTTCACTCATTCACTCAGCAGGCACATATTGAGCACCTACTGTATGCCAACATGGTGGGGGACAAAGTGGATACACCAATGAGAAAGAGACATGATGAGCTCTGCCCTCGTGCAGTGCAGAGTCTTGGGTAACCAGAGACCAACATTAAATGGTCCCGCTAATGGCTGGAAAGCTTCCCTGATAGCTCAGTTGGTAAAGAATCTGCCTGCAGTGCAGGAGACCCCAGTTCGATTCCTAGGTCAAGAAGATCTACTGGAGAAGGGATAGGCTACCCACTCCAGTATTTTTGGGCTTCACTTGTGGCTCAGCTGGTAGAGAATCTGCCCGCAATGCAGGAGACCTGAGTTTGATCCCTGGGTTGGGAAGATCCCCTGGAGAAGAGAACGGCTATCTACTCCAGTATTCTGGCCTGGAGAATTAAGAGTTGGACACAACTAAAAGACTTTCACCTTCACTGGCTGGAATGACAGAGGTGCTCAGAGGATATAAGAGCACAGCTCTGACTCTAGCTGTGCATGCACCAAAAAACTGGGTGAGATGCGATGGGGAGCAGAGAGTATGTGCAAGGGACCGAAAAGTCAAGTAGCTGAAGGCCTGGTAGTCAGCATGGCTGGCTCGGCAGGGGCACTGGGGTGCTCCTTACCCTTAGTGTTATGCGAAGACATGGGAGTGCTCTGAGTAACATCAGCAGATGTTGGGTCTGAGCATCCCTGTGGCCACAGCACGGAGGATGGATCAGGGCAGGCTGCCTGAATGCTGGGGCCCAGGGAAGGGGCTGCTGCAGCGTGAGATGATGAGAGATGTCAGCCAGAGCAGCCCCTCCCCAGCCAAGCGGGGGTCCGGGCCCATCTCACTGCCCTAAAGAGGCTGTGTGTTATGACAGCACATGGTTCCTGGCCCGAGTCCAAAGCGGTGTGACCTTAGGCAGGTCCCATAACCTCCCTGTCAATCACTGCTGTCACCAGCGTGGACGCATGCCTTGGTGGGTGTGAACAAATGTGCTTCATACACTGTCAAGCTCCGAACAAACTTGCTTTGTGTGTCAAACACTTTGCCAGGCAGCGAGGATGCAACGGACAAAGGCTCCCTGTCCCCGGAGGCAGTGTGTGTGCCACGCACGTGGGCACGGGGCTCTATGGGCGTGTCTGTAACAGACATACTCGTCTCCCAGGCAGACAAGAGCCTTTCAGAAGTGGCAGCTGCGGCTCCCTTCCCCCTCCTCCCTGAGGGTTCTGGGCAGGAAAAAGCAGGGAGATGGGGCATGTGTCTAGGTAGGGAGCAGGGAGTCAGGGGTCCCAGTGGGTCCTTACCTGGTGCAGGGCAGTGAGTCCATCTTCATTGCACAAATCAGGGCTGACCTTATTCTTCAGGAAGTAGCGCACTGCAACAGAGGGGAAAGAGGTGACTGTCTGTCACACATTGCAGGAGCAGGGGTGCGGGGGACCCAGGTGAGACCCACTGTCCCCCAGGTCCTGGCACCATCAGTCTTATTTGCTCCTTACAAACCTCCTGCCTCTATCCTCCCCCACCCATTCAAACCCTAGTTCGCATCTTGGACCCAAGTGCAAAGGGAAAGATGCAGGGCTCAGCACACACATTCGGGCACAACTTATGTACATTCAAGTCTACCCGCTCAGAGACTTGGACCACGGCACAGGGAGGCATCAGTGAGTTCATTCATTAAGGCAGTACGCACATATTAAGCACCTGCTGTATGCCATCGTGGGGAAGAGTGGTGAGATACACCAAGGAGCAAGAGACGTGGATGCTGCCTTCGTGCGGATCAGAGTTTGGGAAATGAAAGATCGACATCCGATGAGCAAATCCAGCAGCCCTGCAAGACCCTTCACAGACCCCCACGCTTTAGGTTACCCGTCTCTGGTCAGTCTCCAGCCAGGCCACCCCCACAGGGTGAGGTGCCCCTGAGGCCAGTGGGATGAAGCCCATGGTTCCCCTTCTGGCCCATCTTACCCTTCCCTGTTCACATGGCTCCAGGGCCGAATGTAGAGCCTGCGCAAGCCTTGTCCCCAGATCCAGCTTCCCAAGGGTGGACCACACAGCAAGAAAGTGCACCTCTAGGCGGAAGGGGCAACCACAGGGCAGCTGTTTGCAGAGTCAATGGAGAATCTTGGCTACACAGCTGGCTTGTGTGTGTGAGGCCCTCAGATGCTGAGAAAGCCAGGGACAGAGGCCAGGGTCCTGCAAGTGCGGGAGCAGGCCGGCCCCGGCCCCTTAGAGCCCCTCCCACGCCCATCTAGTCTGAAGGTGTGAGTCTCTCAGTTGTGTCCAACTCTTTGCAACCCCATGGTCAGAGAAGCCCGGTGGGATACGGTCCATGGACGCTATGGACCCTATGAACCCTATGGACCGCAGCCCGCCAGGCTCCTCTGCCCATGGGATTCTCCAGGCAAGAATACTGAAGTGGGTAGCCACTCCCTTCTCCAGGGAGGGTCTTCCCGACCCAGGGATCTGGTCTCCCTTATTTCAGGCAGATACTTTTATCATCTGAGACACCATCTCGTCTGGCTCCCTCAAAACACTAGCTGAACTGCATGCCCCCTAATGCCCACAGGGGGCGGTGTCTCCACGCCACCACCCACACGCTGGGACAGGGCCACTGTGGTTTCCTAGCCGATTTGCCTCTGCTGTGGGGTGACAAACTCAAGTGAACTGTGAAGGGTAGAGGGCAGGCCATCCATTCGGCACACTGAATATCTGCTGGGCAAACGCAGAGGGTGCAGGGGAGGGAGATGAGGTCTCTGGAACCTCAATGGGATGGGGGCTGTCTTCATTAGGCTCAGATCCAGGAATCACAGGCCCAGCGGCACCCTTGGCCTGACTGTGACCAGTCCCCCCTGCGAGGGGGAGGCTGAGGTCTCCACCCAACTTCCTAGCAAGGGGTGACATCTCCCACAGACTTGCCCAAGATGCTTTCCTCACTGCTGGGGATCAGGGGGACAAGGGGCTTATATATGGTTTACACTCAGGTCCTCTGGAGCTGCCCTGTCCACTAGGGAACCACTGGAGCTCTTGGAGTTTTTCAAACGTTAACTTGTAAAAATTCAAAATTCACTTCCCTCAGTCATTCTGGCCACATTTTAAGGACTCAATAACTACAAAGCAAAAGTGTTAGTTGCTCAGTCATGTCTGACTCTTTTGTGACCCCATGGACTGTAGCCTGCCAGGCTCCTCTGTCCGTGGAATTCTCCAGGCAAGAGTACTGGAGGGTTGCCATTTCCTACTCCAGGGGATCTTCTCGACCTAAGGATGGAACCCAGGTCTCCCACGTTGCAGGCAGATTCTTTACCGTCTGAGCTACCAGGGAAGCCCCCAACAACCACAGGTGGCTACCATATTAGAAAGTGCACAAATAGAACATTTCCCATCTTCACAGAAAGTTCTATTGGACATCACTGCTTTGGGGCATTACACATGGAAATTAACAGCATCACCAACTGCTCAGACCCTTCTCTGGCTCACTACGGCTCTGGAAACAAGTGCAAAACCCTGACGATGGTGTAGAAGGTCTGTGTGATATCTGCCCTGTCTTCAGGCCTCCATCTCGCACGTTCCAGCAGGACTATTCAGTCACACTGTGGCCTGTGAGAACTCCTCTTAGGGCAGAGGAGTTCGTTCAGTTGTATACAGTACTCCCAACCTACCTGTCTCTCCAGTCTGTTTCTTAAATTTCAAACACCTTTCACAATGGTCTTTTGTCAGCTACAGAGTCACCAAATCGCCTTTGATCTCTGAGCTTTTGCACTGCCTGTTTCCATTACCTGGACAACTCAGTCATCCATGCCTGCATGCATGCATCCATCTAGCCTCACCCATTCATCCACCCATTCACCATCCATCACCCATCTGTATCCATGCATCCATCCTGCCATCCACCCACCCATCCACCCACCCACCGGCATCCATTCATCCACCTATCCACCATCTATCCACCCACCCTCATCCATTCATCCATCCAGTCATCCACCCAGCCACCTATCATCCATCCACCCACAGCCATGCATTCCATCTCTAACACACACACACATACACACCTGTCTCACTCCTCATCCTTTACATCTCAACTAAAACTCCCCAGATGAAGGCACTCCCCCATTCTGCACACCCACAGCATCTACACATCTCGTATATGGCCTTATCACAACCATAATTACGTAACTGTTTGGGTAATCATGGTGGGCTTTGGGTCTGTCTGCTGTGACTGGCACTCACCGCTGAGGTCTGGCACACAGGTAATCCTCAACAACCCTTCCAGGACCCTGACTTACTTGGTGGCCTCCTCGCTCAGTCCAAGGACACAGCTTATCCATCTCTCAGCACAGCAGACCACCCTGTAGGGCTGACCCAAATGGCTCACGTCTGGAGTATTCAGCGCGGCCTGTGGAGACTTCCTACCAGGATGGACGGTACTGGTCTCAGCCTCAAGGCCATGTTGAGAACGCTATGGCAAAGCCACTGATCACTGTGGCCCAGCCTGTCCACGGGCCACGGGGGTGTCCTGGGCCTGACAGCTGGCCTTTGGAAGAGAAGTGACCACAGTGTCCCTGTGCATCACAGAAGGTTCTGGAAGGTTCAACTCCCATTAGTCCAGGGTTCAAATCCTTTGGGGGTGGCTGGTAAACTAGGCTTCCGATCTGGGAGACACTCTTTGAGGCAGAAATTAAGCGTCAGCTGCCAAAAGCAGTCTTTGTGTGCAGTAATTATTGGGGTATTCTCTGTGCGATGTGGGAACCTAAGACATATAATTATTCCAATGTAGGGCAGTTATTTTTAGCCCAAGAGGTGGGACAAGTCCTCTCCGTCTCTAAGGAGCCGTCGACAGTCATGACCCAAGGCCCCCCTCTGTTGGTTCTACTTGTACTTTAGCTGGGAGCCTGGTTCTGGACACAACCCACTGGAGCAAAGACTCCACCATCCAGGACCTAGCCAGGCTTTCCTGCCTCTGGGGTTCAACAATAAAATGATTCTTCTGGACTTCCCTGGTGGTCCAATGGTTAGGAATCTGCCTGCCAATGCAGGGGACGTGGTTTGATTCCCTGGTCCGGGAAAATTCCACTGCCACAGGGCAACTAAGCTCATGTGCCACCACTACTGAGTCCACAACTCTAGAGCCTGTGCTCTGCAACAAGAAGCCACCGCAGTGAGAAGCCCGCACACTGCAACTAGAGAGAAGCCCCTGCTCACCGCAACCAGAGAAAGCCCCCTCGCAGCAATGAAGACCCAGCGCAGCCAAAAATAAATAAAAAAATATAATGTTAAAAAATGATTCCTCTATTCCTCTATCAACACTGTCTTTTTACTGAGACCCTCCTATGCACCCGGGTCGATGCAGAACTGCTTTGTTTCATGGATTCATGTCTAATCATTCCTCCTATGGAGAAAAGGAGACAGAGCATCAGGGAAGTACAGCTCACCGCCGCACAAGACCAAGTAGAGGAAATCAGACTCTCTGATTTCTACGCTGACTCTTGACCACAAGACTGCTCTTTTCTGCCCCCGGGGCAGGCTTGGCAACAAGCAGTGCTGGAGTATTCAGAGCTGGGCTAAAGGCTGGTGTGGGGAGGAGGGGGATGGGAGCATGGACACAGTGACTTCTGCTCTGTAAGCATCAGAGACCCTTGAGTCCCAGGCCAAGCCTCTTCTTGCAGACAGAGGGGCTCAGAGATCTACAGCCAGGACAGCAGAAATACCGCAGTCCCCAGGGGGCATGGAGAGGCATCTCAAGGGACAAGTTAAACACAAAGTCGCTTCCTCTCACTCCCTACTTAAAACTCTCTCCTGGCTCCACACTGCTCTTAAACTAGAGTTCAGGGCTTCCCTGGGGGCTCCGTGGTAAAGAATCTGTCTGCCAATGCAGGAGACGCAGTTTCAATTCCTGGTCCAGGAAGATCCCACAGGCCATGGAGCAACTGAGCCTGTGCACCACAACCGCTGAGCCCGTGCTCCGGAGGCCAGGAACTGCAACCATCGAGCCCACGCACCACAGCTACGGAAGCCGGTGTGCCCTAGAGCTTGTGCTCCACAACAAGAGAAGCCACAGCGATGAGAAGCCCACACGCCGAAACTAGACGGTAGGCCCTGCTCACCACAGCGCAGCAACAAAGGCCCAGCACAGCCTAAATAAATAAAATCATACAGAAAAGAATCGCATTCAGAATTCTTCCTTGGCCTTCACCGGGTCAGCAAACTACGGCCCATAGGCTGCATCTGGCAGGCAGCCTGCCCCAATAAATGAAAATTTCTTGGAACACATCTGCACTCATTCATCTGCATATTGCCTGTGACTGCTTTTACCCTGCAACACCAGAGTTGATTAGTTACAGCAGAGACGCATGGCCTGGACAACCTAAAACATTTACTTTTAATATCTGGCTTTTTACAGAAAAGACTCGCTGACCCTGGTCTTCACGGGCCTGCATGGTGTGGTCTTGCCTACAGGGCTACCATCTTGCTATTTTCATCAGAGTCGATGGGAATGGCTTGCTCTGAAGTTGTGCAGTGCACAGCCTGCCCAACTGGACCTAGCCATCCTATATCCCTAGCTCTCGAGGCTCTTCTCTTGCTCTCTGAGCACCTTGCACAATAGAGGTAGCTGGCTTAGGCGGATCTGAGGGTTTGGTGGGGGCTCAGAAAGGACAAAGGCAAGAAGGGCACGTGCTCCTCTCCAGCTGGGTGCACCCACCCCTTCTCCTGGTTGCCCACCCCCCAGTCTGCTCCCTGCCTCCGCAGCCCCAACAAACACCAGGCTTGCCCGTCAGTTTGTCCACATGACCCAAGAGTCCCCATGCATTTACTCAGCTGTGACTTTAGGCACGTTATTCCTCTTCTCTGGGCATCAGTGCTCTCATCTGTAAAATGGGGAGCACAACAGCATCTCCTTTGCGGGGATGCCATGAGGGTTAAGTAAGAACCCCTGAGAGCTACTACTATCATTTATATTAAAAGCAACAACAACCACCACTGAGCTCCTGCTTGGTCCTACTCTGTGCTGGGTGCTGGAAATGTAACCGTGAATATCTTGCATTTCTCAAGAGCCCCTGACCTGGTCTTAAAAGACAAGGACCATCTCTCTCCAGGGGGCTCTGAGCATCTGGTGGTTCAAGGACCACAAGTAAGGCCACAGCCAACGTCCCAGCCATCCCCTGCCCCAAGTAGGCAAGACCCCACTAAGATGGTAAAGAGGTGGCTCCCGCTCTCCCCTCCTGTATTCCTGTGCCTGGCACCAACCCCGTCGCTCCGCCCACACCTCCCTGGCAATCTGGCTGGAATCTGGGCCAAGCAGGGCCATCTGCTCCCCTCTGTCTCCAGCTGTAGCGAGCAAAGCTGAACCGGCCCATCTCGGCAGGAAGCTGGTGGCGGCTGCCTTTGTAGGGAGAAATCACTGCTGACAAGCTTGTGTTTTCTTTGCCACCTGACCCACTCTGCCCCATGGAGCAGACTGCCTGACCTCGGGCTGGTCAGTGATGTGCAACCACAGGTGTGTCTCCTGTCTTGGGCGGTGGGGGACAGCAAGGCGAGAGGTATCTGCCCACTGGATGGATGGACCTTGGACAATCTACATCTGCCGGGGGTGCCCTGGGGCTGAGCTGCTGCCGCCTGGCCACATGACTTCCACAATCATGTTCGCAGGACACCCACTCACCAGGCCCTCCTCCCTTTCCATCTCGCTTCCTTTCCTGCCCAGCACCCAGCAACGAAGCCTCATCCTCCCACTGCCTCCTAGGCGCTGCGTGATCTAGTTTCTGCCCCTTTCCACCCCCACTTTATCCCACCCACACCTCCTCCCTGAATCCCTCACCAATTCAGTCACACTGGCTTCTTCCATTTCTTAAAGCAAGAGAAAAAGTGAGCTCCTCAAGGCCTTTACACAGAGCTTTCTGCACCTGGAACCCTCTTTCTTCCCTGACTTGAGCCAGCAAACTCCTCTTCATCCTTCTGATTCCAGCTGAAATGTCACCGCTTCCAAGAGGCCTTCCGAGATCACCCCAATCTCAGTCAAGTTGCCTGAGTTATTCTCTCCCATAGTATCCTGGACATTTGCACTTCTGCTTTGCAGTAGTACCTACTGCAACCGACACTTACAGGGTCATTAGTGAGCATATATTAATTGTACAGTTATATGTTTCGTTTTTTTAGACTCCATGAGGGCAGGGATCCCCCACAGATTGGTGTCCCCAGTGTCCAGAATGGAGCCTGGCTCAGAGCAGGGGCTCAAGAAATATCCATTGTAGTGAGAACACCTGAAATCTACTGTCTTAGTGAATTTCTAGTACTGAGTACAGCATTGTTATTAGCTATGATCATCATGTCGCACACTGGAGCTCTAGATATAGTCATCCTACAAAATGGCAACTCTGTACCGTCTGGCCAATATCTCCAAAAAAACGTAACCTATACGAGGAGACTGGAGAAGGAAATGGCCATCCACTCCAGTATTCTTGCCGGGAGAATTCCATGGACAGAGGAGCCTGGCAGGCTGCAGTCCTTGGGGTCACAAGAGTTGGACATGACTTGGCAACTCAAGAGAGCGGGAGACTGAGGAGATGGATGTGTTAATCAGCTAAGCTGTACTAACGTTTTTCTCTCTGTATATAAAGGTAGATAGATAAACGTCATGTTGTACACCGTAAATATGTACAATTTTCATTAAAATTTTAAACAATCTATTGTGTGAAGGAGCTAAGGTAGGAAGGAACGAGAGAAGAGAGGATGGCTCTGGGGGTCCATGGAGCTCCTTGTTCCAGCTCCTCATTCCAGGGGCCATGGGACTGTGGGGCATGGTCTCCCGCTGGGGACATACGCGTAGTCTCGCAGACACAACACAAAGAGTGTGACTCAAGGACTGAAAAGCCACAAGCATGGATTTTGCACAGACATGCAACAGCAGACACCCCTCCTTGAGCCTCCGGTAGTGGTGCAGGCAGACCTGGCAGTTGACCAGCAGCCCACTCCCAGCCCAGGTACCAGACACCCATCATGACCCTTCTGCCCCGAGCTCAGTCCTCACTCTTAGTCTACCCTACACATTTGGTGTTCTTTCTATAATTCAGCATTGACTGTGTTACAGGCACTATCCTAAGTGCTTTATCTCTATCAAATTCATTAGTCCTCCATTTACATCTATCAACTCCATAAATCCACTTACAAGGACCAATGACCTGCTATTAACAATTAACTGCCTGCCATTATCACCCCAGTTTACAGGTGGGAAAAACTGAGGCTCGGGCTTGAGCTCGTGAAAATGACTTGCCCAAGGGCACGTGTCTAGGAATGGCAGAGCTGGGATTTTAACTGCCAGGTTCTGACTGTCTCCAAATGCTGCTTAACCATTTTGCTAAAAATCATACCAAACAAGGACCTGGGGAAGGGAAGGTGGGCAGCCAAGAGATGTGTCAGATGGATGCAGATAGGAGCATGAAGAAAGCCACAGAGCTGACAGAAAGCTAGAGGAAAGATCAAGATTGTTATCAACAGTTCAGCATTCAGTACATGATAATAAAGAGGATGATCACCAACGGTCATCCCCGAACCTTCTCTTTAGAGCAGTTTGCAGGTAGGACTGTGGGGCAGGAGGTTAACACTTAGCCCGAGGTCCCATGGCAGAGGACTGGGGACTTCGGGACAGACCCTGACCACCACCACTTTCTCTGTTGGTCTTCCTCCTGCATCTCCATTCCTGGCAGACCCTACCCCTCCCTTGATGCATTCTCCACCCTACCCCTCCCTTGATGCACCCCACCCCAAGCATCCCCAGGGCCTGCCTCCACCTGCTGCACCCCACCCACTAGGCTGCACCACCTCCATGGAAAGTCACGCCTCCACTGGCCACACTTCCTTTCCTTCCTCACGTCCCAGGTCTGCTTTGCTCAGCCTCATGGGATCCAGCACCTGCAGTCTGGTCAAACCAGATCCTTGGGCCTCCTTCCCCCTCTGCGGCGTCCCCCCAGGGTGCTGGCAGGGCCCCAGGGGCCCCAGCGTGCTGTTCTGACCCTGCCTGAAGGGCCAGCATGCTCAGGAAGCAGTCTCTTTCCTCTCCTCCCAAGTCAAGGTTGTCCTGGGTCCTCAGCAGTCGTTCCACTGAGCAACTTCAACCTTTCCGCCCACCACTGCTCCTCCTCGGAGCAGAAAGAGCCAGAAATAGCTGCTTCCAGCCCAGCCGCCTTGGGCCGGGGGTGGAGTCAAGCCTAATGGTGGCTTCTGCAGGGGCTGGTGCCTCCCATCCCAGCGGCAGGAAGTTCACCCCAGGATCCCAGGCCATGACTCAGCCAAGGTGAAGGATGGGCAAGGAAGACCTGGGTTTCCCTCAAAGTCACAGTCCCAGGCCCAGGCCCCAGGAGCCAGCCCCTGTTCTTCCCCAAGAAGCCCCCCTCCAGGGCCCATGTGAGTAAAGGAGAAGGCCGGACAATAACCAGTGTTGGTGAGGATGTGAGGACGTGGAACCCTCGTACACTGCTGGCGGGAATGTAAAACAGGGCACTGCTGTGGGAAAACTGGCAGTTTCTTCAAATATAAATATAGGTTTACCATATAACCCAGCGATTCCACTCTTAGCTACAGACCCAAGAGGAATGAACATATATGTCCACACAAAAACTAGTATCTCGATGTTTATTTACATTATTTACAATAGCCCCAAAGTGGAAATAAGCCAAATGTTCATCAGTGGAGAAATGGATAAATAAAACGTGGTATAGTCATACCATGGAATATTATGTAGCCACAAAGAATAATGAAGTGCTGACATGGGCTACACCATGGATGTTTCTTGAAAATATCATGCTAAAGTGAAAGAGGCCAGTAAAGAAAGATCACATATTGTGTGAGTCCATTTATAGGAAGTGTCCAGAATAGGTAAGCCCATAAAGATAGAAAGTAGATTAGTGGTTGTTAGGAGCTAAAGGGAGCAGGGAATGAGGAATGACTGCTTATGAGTACAGGGTGTCCTTTTGATGAAACTTCTCTGGAACTATTAATAGACAGTGGTAATTGTTATACAACCTTGAATGTTATACAACCTTGAATGTGAGTGCAATAAAGACCACAAACTGCACACTTTAAAGAGGGAATTTTGTAGTATGTGAATGCTACCTCAATTTTCTTTTTTTTTTTTTGGTCTGTGCTGGGTCTTCACTGCAACACTTGAGCTGAGTTGCTTTGTGGCATATGAGATCTTAGTCCTCCCACCAGGAATCAAATCTCCATGCCCTGCATTGCAAGGTGGATTCTTAAACACTGAACCACCAGGGAAGTCTCAATATCTCCATTTTAAAAGGAGAGCAAAGGGGTCTATGCTGGCCTGGAGCATCACGCTATAAACTCATTTTCCTACCAGCCTGGGAGTTCTGAGAGGTCAGTCCAGCATCTGTCCAGTTCATTGCTGTACCCACGTGCTGAGGACAGCACACAATAGGTATTCAATCCTTGCTTAATGGAAAGGGGAGGAAGGAGGAGGCCACAGGCCACTTGGACCCTAAGTGATCTGGTTTCTGCCCACCTTTCTTGGCATCATCCATCCCTGCCGCCATGGACCCTTTCAGGACCACCAAGGCACCACTCTCCCTCTCTTGCATCCGTGGGCCTTCTCATTTGCTATTCCCTCTTTCTCTGCCTTCACTTTACCTGGTTAACTCTTACTTTATTATTATCTATTTATTTGGCTGCATCACATGGGATCTTTGATCTTCATAGCGGTGTGTGGGATTATAGTTGCCTGCAAACTTTTAGTTGTGGCATGTGGAGGGGCACGGATCCATGACCAGGGATTGAACCTGGGTCCCCTGCATTGGGAGCACACAGTCGTAGCCACTGGACCATGAGTGTTAAACCTTAACCAGGCATCCGTGTAAATGTCTCAACTTACACGTCACTTCCTCCGTGAAGTCACCCCAGGATGGGCCGGATACCCTTCTCGGGTGTTTTCTCAGGTCCCTCCACAAGAACACTTAACACCATAATGTAGTTGTGTATGAATCTGCCTGTGTCTTTTCTAGACTATCAACCCTGGAGGAATGGAGAAGTAAGAACCACAAACTTTCCAGCCACTGTGACATAGGTTCCTGGTCAATATGTGATGGTTATAAGAGTCAGAGGAGCCTGCCTGGCCTCTAACCAAGCCGCAGAACTGGCCAGAGCATCTCTCTTGGGTTATTTCATGCTTTGTTCTCCAATCAATGCTCCCAGGCTGGCCCAGAGACCTTTCCGTCTCAAAATCTTCATCCCTTGGCCTAAACAAAGAAGCCAGTTTCTCTTAGCATCTCTGATACCCAAATGATCATGAGGACAAGAGCGCCAAGGATGTGCTGATGTGAAGCTCTAATTTTCTCCCTTCTAGAACCCCCATGCCCAGGGCACATGGCTGAGCTAGGCAGCTGTTGACCGAGACTCATGTCAACTATCCAGATGCCTCTGGAAATATGTAATTTGTATCTAGCATTATAATGGAGGGTGCCAGGAAAATTATTTCAGATGCTTCAGACTATAAGCTCCTTGTGGGAAAATCTTGCCTGACTTTTTATCTGGGATATCTAGCACCTAGAGTAAAAGCTCAATAAATATTCATTGAGAGAATGAACAAATAAAAGTTCTGGTCTTCTTCTAAAGAAAATAAAACTAAAGTGACTGGGGAAATTTAACAAAATGAGAACAAGATCTATGTGAGGAAAACTACAAAGCTCAGATGAAATCAAAGAAAAATTCAATAAAAGGAGAGAGAGTCTATTTTCATGGATAAGGAGACTTCATACTATCAACAAGTCAGTTCGTCCCAGTTTGAGCTATAGAATCAATACAATCCCAATCAAAAACACAGCAAATCACTTTATGAACATTGACAAACTGATTCTAATGTTTATATGGAGAGGCCAAAACCCAGAGTAGTAAACACAATATCAAGAGGGAAGGGACATATGTATACCTATGGCTGATTCATGTTAATGTATGACAGAAACCAGCATAATATTGTAAAGCAATTATCCTCCAATTAAAAATAAATAAATTTTTTAAAAACTTAAAAAAAGATATTCAAGGAGTGAAATAAAGTTAGAGGACTGATACTAACGGACTTCAAGACTTAGTATAAAGCTATAGTAATCAAAGCAGTATGGTATTGGTGAAATAACAGACAAATAGATCAATGGGACAGTATAGAAAGCTCAGAAATAGACCCTCATACATATAAACGACTCTTATCCACTGCTGGTGGGAATGCAAAATAATATAGCTACTTTCAGTGGTTTCTTATAAAACTAAACATACTCTTACCACACAACCCAACAATCTCACTCCTTGGTATCTACCCAAAGGAGTTGAAAACTGTCCACACAGAAACCTGCATACAGACACTTATAGAAGCTTTATTCATCATCACCAAAACTGGGAAGTAACCAAGATGTCCCTCCGTAGGTAAGTGGTAAACTGTGAGACAAGCAGACAATGGAATATTATGCAGTGCTAAAAAGAAATAAGCTATCAAGTTTAAATGCATATTACTAAGTGAAAGCAAAAGGCTACACACTATATGATTCTAACTATATGACATTCTGGAAAAAAAAAATTGGAGATAGTAAGATGATCAGTTGTTAGTTACCAGGAGTTGGGGAGGGGGAAGGCTTGAAGAGGCAGAGCACAGAGGATTTGGTGGGGGGGGCACAGAAAATACTCTGAATGATACCTTAAGGATGGATACATGTCATTATATACATTTGTCCAAACCCATAGAAAGTACAACACAAGAGAGAACCCTAATGGAAACTATGGTCTTTGGATGAGTATGACATTATCAGTGTAAGTCCCTCATTGGTAACACACGTGCCACTGGGGTGCCTGCTGTTGATAATAACGTGTGGGGCCAGAGGTGGTGGGGGGCGTGTATGGAAAATCTCTGTACCTTCCCTCCATTTTGCTGTGAAACTACAACTGTTCGAAAAGAATAAAGACGACGTGAATAAGCAAACAAATAAAAAGAAACCAGGGAAGCCGATGTACAAAATAAGCTACAGCTAATCCTTTGGAAAAATGCATAGTCTTTCTGAAGTGTGGGGGCGGGAGAGGAATCACTTCATTATGCAGGAGCAGATATTTATGTACTAGATTTCCTCCAAGGGAGGGAGAGCTAACTCATCCGCTGTGGAGAGGATGTGGGTCTGGAAGGTCTCTCCACCAAAGCTGCAGAGACCTTGCCTGTGTACGCATTCCTCTCTCTCTCCCCTCCGTCAGCTCCCTCTGTTATAGGCATCTTGCCACGCCCCTCCCCACCCACACACCTGCCCGTACTTGATCTCAGGGACTCAAGGCAAGGACACTGTTGGTCCAGAAGCACGACTCCGAACATCCCCATCGTATTCATGAACACATCAGACTTCAGCTGTACTAGGTCCCTGTTCTTCACTAATTTTGCTTCCAGAATTCTCGAAGCACCTCCCTCTGCAGACCCAAGAACCTGATCTCCCTTCTGCCCCGCAAAGCCTGGCCACCCGGGAACTCTCCAAGGTACTCGCTTTGCTCCTAATTCCCCTCTCTCCCCAGACGCCCTGCGCTGCTGCCTCTTCCTGAATACCTGTTGATCCCCCAACTCCGTCTCTCTCACCTCACTTCTCTTTCCTCAATTTTTTTAAATGGCCCAATTATTTCATATCTCCAGGCAAGCAATAGATAAAAATATTTCCAGTCCTCTAGGTGGGAGCTGCATACACATAAACACTAAAATGGCTTCACAGCCATCATAATACAAGCATTTATTGAACATTTTTCACGTGTGAGGCACTATGCAGAGTCATTAAATGTCTCATCTCAGTTCATTTCCACGACAACCCAATAACTTAGGTGCTATTATCAGCTGATTCAAAAGAAAACTGATTTGCCCAAGCTTACTTAGCTAATTAAGTGCATGTGTATGCTAAGTCGCTTCAGCCATGTCGGACTCTTTGCTACCGTAGGGACCATAGTCCACCAGGCTCGTCTGTCCACGGGATTCTCCAGGCAAGAATACTGGAGTGGGTTGCCATTTCCTCCTCCAGGGCATCTTCCTGATCCAGGGATAGAACCTTAATTTCCTGCAGCTGCTGCACTGCAGGCAGATTCTTGACCACTGAGCCACCAGGGAACTCAATTCTGGTCTGGGCAATTCCAGGTACAACTGGTGGTTCTGGCATAACTAGTGATAAAAGATCCTCACCCAAATATAACCAAAACCAAAATCCACTCCTATCAATATTTAGGTAGAGAACACAAATTGCCTATGAAGGGGGAAATTCCTCCAGCTCCCACCTGTCCACTTTGAACCTTCCAGCTGGTTTTCTCTGCTGTCCATACCACCCGCTACGCCTGTCTGCCCAGCTCCTACATTTTCTCTTAAAGATGCTGGGTCTTGCTTTCTTCCCTTAACACAGAGTTACACAAGACAGAAACAAATCCCAGTCTGGGCTTCCTTCTGCCTGTCTGGCCAAGGCAATTATACAAGAGTTTTGAACATGTTAAAGGTATCCACCAGAGAAATTAACATCAGGATTTATATATTCCAGATCAATGGAAAAGATAAACGCAAAAAAAAAATGATATTCATGAAAGTCACAAAATGAAAGAAATAACATAGGAACATAAATGCCACAAAGCCTGAAATAAGATGTCCAAAATGTAAACATCTTACAACAATAAACAAAATCATTTATTCTCCCAATAAAGCTGTGAAGATTCCATTGCCAAAAAGAAAAAACGTTTGATTATGTGCTGCTAACCAGAGATACAGCTCAACAAAATGACAGTCTGAAAATAAAGGGATGCTCAAATATAAAACCAGCAAACGCAAACACAAGGAAAGCGGGGGTGGAGACACCACTGGGATGCGGAATAGAATTCAGGGCAAGAAGAGGAGGCAATCAACTTCAGGGCGGTTTTTAAAAAAATACTTCAAAAGGAAATCATAAACAGAAAACAGATCAGTGGTTGTCCGGGACTAGCGGTGACGGGGGGAAAGGGAAGTTGTTATCAGTTAGGCAACCTTTTGAAATCATAATTGGTAAAGCAAAATTCAGTGCAACACAAGTTGTCAGTAAAGAAGTCAAAACCACAATTTTTGCTAGGAATCTTCAGCACATACACACCTTATGATCAGGTAGGGGGCGAGGGGCAAAGACGTACTGACAAAGATGTTTACAACAGCCTTGTTTATATACACTGCTTAAAATTGAGAAATATTGGAAGCAACCCAAATGTCTAAACAATTTGAGACAGCTTAGATAAAATATGGAACATCCATATAATGGAATATTCCACAGCTGGTATCTTAGAGGAATTTTTAATGACACAGGAAAACGCTTGATATATAACACAGAACGGAAAAACAAAAAACCAAAACTATACATTCAATGCAATCTCAACTGGAAAGGAAAAATCACATTGTGTCCACACTGAAACACACATCTCATGGAAATAAAAATTAAGATTTTAACTGTGGCTATCAGTGACTTATTTTATGGTTGCCAGAATTTTCCAAACATTTAAAACTATGTATAGATTACCTTTATAATCAGGATTTTCTGTTTTCACTATAAAACAAAATCCATACACAGAATGGTAGCCAAATGGTAAGAAATATATTCCTGCTAAGAGTCTCTAGGGCAGAAATGAGGTCTCAAGCTGGTTGACCCCATGAAGGAAATGCTGAAGCCAGGATTCTTATGTTGGGTAGGAAGTTAAATAGCAAGCAACAATAATAATAACCCCTTTGTTGGTATCGCAAAGTAGGCAAACTATGGTCCAATGGCCAAATCTTGCTACTATGAATTGCTTGTATGTGCAGCCATGAAATTAAAAGACACTTACTCCTTGGAAGAAAAGTTATGACCAACCTAGACAGCATATTGAAAATCAGAGACATTACTTTGCCAACAAAGGTCCATCTAGTCAAGGCTATGGTTTTCCTGTGGTCATGTATGGATGTGAGAGTTGCTCTGTGAAGAAAGCTGAGCACCGAAGAATTGATGCTTTTGAACTGTCGTATTGGAGAAGACTCCTGAGAGTCCCTTGGACTGCAAGGAGACCCAACCAGTCCATTCTGAAGATCAGCCCTAGGATTTCTGTGGAAGGAATGATGCTAAAGCTGAAACTCCAGTACTTTGGCCACCTGATGCAAAGAGTTGACTCATTGAAAAAGACTCTGATGCTGGGAGGGATTGGGGGCAGGAGGAGAAGGGGACGACCGAGGATGAGATGGCTGGATGGCATTACTGACTCGATGGACGTGAGTCTGAGTGAACTCCTGGAGTTGGTGATGGACAGGGAGGCCTGGCATGCTGCAATTCATGGGGTCGCAAAGAGTGAGTGACTGAACTGAACTGAACTGAAGAATGCTTTCTGTACTTTTTTAATAGTGGGGGGGGGAAATCAAAGAGGAATAATATTTTGTGACATGAAAATTACATAATAGTCAAATATCAGTGTCCATGAGTGAAATGCAATTGAAAGACACACTCTGTATATTGGTATATTGTCTGCGGCTGCTTTCTCTGTAGTAACAGACTGTACCACCCACAGAACCTACAATATTTCTTATCTGGCCCTTTGCAGAAAAAAAGTTTGCTGATCTCTGGCGCCACACTTTTCCGCTAACAAAGCATGTTGAAAACCACAGTTGTTTAACTCTCATGATAAAAGTCTCAGGTAGAAGAGGAAGAAATCAATGAATGTCCAAGGTGGACCAGGAGGTCCAAGGTCGTGGCCAGGAGGGGCATGAGCGGATTAAGCTCAATGTCTTCACCTGCCAAGGAATGAAGGGGGCACCAGCCCCCAAGAGCCAGCTGTTCACTCACCTTAGTTTCCTACCATCTCACCACCCCCAGCCCCAAAAGCATTTCCTGTCAAGAGCGTGACCTTCTGAAACCTGCATGGTGGAGACTGCAGCTGCAAAAAAGATGGTATTTTTATCCAGACCCTGTTTCCTGTTTGCCGGCTGAGGGGTTTGATTTGCTGGTGTTCGGTTTTGTCGCTTCTGATACAGACTATCTCCCTTGTCTCATCAGAACAGAGACGCCTGAGTCCTAATAAGGATGCTGCCCGCCATCAGGCCCACCTGCCCTGGGGCTCCCCGGTCCCTAGGACTCTCCTCTCCTGCCGCACTGCCTCCTGTGATGTCGAGATCCCCATCTTCTGCCCTCTCAGAAGCAGAAACCAGGGTGGCTGGATGGGCCAGGGGTTGGGGGTGGGGGTAACAGAAGCATTTCTGCTGCAGGAAATGGAAAAATCCACTCTCTTATTGAGAGGAGCTGCCTGGCCCTGGAGGGGAGCGAGTCTGCAGGTTTTCCAGAGCTTCTAGAATCCACTGCTTTTAGCAAGGCCTGGCTGGGGAAGGACCAGCACAGCTGCTAGAGGCAGTTAAGTACAGGACTTGGGAGTCATTTGCTAGGAATGTGCTCAGGACTTGGGGATCATTTGCTGATATTCCCAGCAATAGACAAACAGGCACTGGCTTCAACCCTCTGGACCCCAGGACTCAGCCAGATGTAGGGAGACGCTACATCCGTTTCTAACAAGTCAGTGATTAACAGGAGTTCATATTCATTGCATGCCTAGCACTGTGCAGGAGTTAGCTCACTGAAGCCCTACCACTGGCCTGGGCAGGAGGGAGACAGCCTCTCTGATAGATGCTATTAATATTGTACAACTGAGGCACAATGAGTGTCATTAACTTGCCCCAAGACGCTCATCTGATAAGAGACTCCAGGAGCCCCACACTTGAGCTCTGAGCTTGCTCCACCATGTTGGTTTCATGTCTCAGAGCTAGATCTGATCCCAGGTCCCAAGAGCTGGGAGTTCTGCAGCCCAGAGCATTATTCTTGTTTCCTGTTCTGCCATCACACCCAGAACCAGGCTCTGAGCCAGACGGATAAAAGGGCTGTCCTTTGCTACCTTCACTCCCATCCTGGACAGAGGCCACGAAAATGTACCACTGAGGGACAGGAAATCTACCTAAGCATTGCCCCTGTCATGAAAACACAGGCGGAGCAGCTAAGAATCCAGACCCCATTTCCCAGTGATCTGACCTCAGGGATGTCACCGCCTCTATCTGAGGCTATCTGAGAGAAAGATTATGGAGTAGATTTGTGTGTGTGTGTGTGTGTGTTAGTTGCTCAGTTGTTTTCTGACTTTGCGACTCCATGGACTATAGCCCACCAGGCTCCACTGTCCATGGTATTCTCCAGGCAAGAATATTGGAGTGGGTTGCCATTCTCTTCTCCAGGGGAATCTTCCTGACCCAGAGATCAAACCCAGGGATCTCCTTCATTGCAGGCAGATTCTTCCCTGGTGGTCTAAGCCACCAGGAAAGCTCCAGAGTAGATTATTACTGGTATTATAATAACAGGAGGAGGAGTATTTAGCAAGTTGGCTCTGCCCCTTCTTAACAGTCATCCCATGGGAACGTGGAGCCCAGTCTTCAAGCCACCAAATGGTAGCTCCAGGTGCTGGGCATTTGTGGAGGTCTTGTGGGCTGGACCCATGAGATGGAGCCAAAGGGCATTGTGGCTGTGGCATCCAGTCCCCAGGACGCATGGCTTCCTCCTAAGGTTCCCATGCTTGTGCAGGTGCCTCACACACTGAAGAGGACCGACTGCCACGTGTCATCATAGGAGGGCATGTGCCCTGCGAGGCTGGGTCACAGCAGACACTGCAGGCTCCATCTTGCTCCCTGGGCCACTCGCTCTGGAGAAGGAGTTGCCGTGCTGTGAGGACAACTTAGTCAGCCTTGGAAAGACCTCATCACGAGATGCTGAGGCCTCCTGCCAACAGCCACGTTGGAGCCATCGTGGAATCGGTCTTGAGCCCCAGTCAAGCCCTCAGATGATGGGCATCTGGGTGACATGCTGACTACAGCCTCATGAGAGGCCCTGAGCAGGAACCACGGAGCCACCAGCCCAGGCCTCCAAGGTGCCCTAGAATCTGTGCCCTCTCCCTCCCCATCAGTCAAATTTCTGTTAACCAGGGAAATTCTTCAGTAAACCCTACAGCTGACTAAGAGTTTCTATTTCCGCCCGCAGGGCTGAAAATACGTCAGACGTCACCTGGGTCTCTGTCTCGTTCTGGAGGCACAGCCGCATCTTCCCTGTTGTGTGAGGATGGGAGCAGGTGTTGAGGCACCTTCCTGGGCTGAGGGTACCCTCGACCTGGCTGGAGAGAGGCGGTAAAGGAGGCAGCAGCCGCATAGTTTCCTGAATCACAGACCTGAACGTGCTTCTCTCCCGCTCAAAAGAAAAACACCTCTCACGGCTGCCCATGGCCTCCACACTGGCAGGAGCCAGCCCAGTGATTCTCGCCGTGTGGTCCCAGGGCTGGCAGCAGCACCTGGGAATTTGCAAGAAGCACAAATCCCGTGGCTCCACCTCAGAAAAACTGAATCAGGAGTTCTGGGGGAAGCCCGGGCAGTCAGCGGTTTCACACTTGCCCCCAGTGATCCTGACGCTCTATCTCCTGTCTCCCCATTCCTTCCCGTGTCTCCCGTGCTCCGGAAACACCCAGGGTCTCTTCCTCCCGGCTCCACCCTAGCGCCACGAGTATTCCCTGGCTACCAACTCCGTGCCAGGTGTGAGCACAGAGCAGGGAACAAGGCAGACATCAGCCCTGCTCTCCTCAAGCCTGCAACCTGCCCTGCCCTCGGTCTGGAATATTCTTCCCTTCCTCGCACCAGCCAGATCCTCACCCAGCCCTCACGTCAGTGCAGGAGAGACTCAACAATCACAAGGCGAGCGTGAAATGAGTCGATGAATATGTGACTGAACGCACCACCCTCCGTGAGCCTGAATTAAGCGCCCGCAGGAGGCAGTGTGCACCTCCACCCACCTGTCAGCCTTCACCAGGGGCCCCTGGAGCACTCGAGGTGTGCACAACCCAGACTGAAATATTGGCAGTGTGACTGTAACATGCATACCTGATTGGAAAGATTTAGTAACCACCCCCCAAAAGAAAAGATGGGAAAACATATGTTTCAATAATTTTTTGTATTGATTATGGTGAAAGAATAGATTGAGTTAAAGAAAGTATACAAATTAATTTTACCTGTTTCTTTTCTACTTGAAGGTGCTACTAGAACATTTGATATTAAGTATGTGGCTCACTTCTTTTTTTTTTTTTTTTTACCAGCGCTGTGCTGGTTTTAAATATTAGTTTCAGGACTACAGACTCTGTGAGGGCATTTCTGTCCATCTGTCCATCCATTCATCCTTCCTTCCTTCCTTGATTTCTCCCTCCCCTCCCCCTCTCCTCTGTCCTTCTTTCCACAAACATTTATTGGACATCTGCTCTTGACTCTCACCATAAGACTGGGCACAAAGTAAGCGCCAACACTGTTTGCTGAATGAATAAATCAACGCTCAGAATGCAGACTGACCCACAGGTGACTCTGGGGGAGTTCCTCTCCTCTCTAATTCCCATACCTGCTTACTTGGGTGTAGTTTTCCCATTTCATTTCAAAAGAAGCCAAATTTCAAAGATATCCTTGAACTATACAAAAAAAGGTCTTAATGACCCAGATAACCACCATGGTGTGGTCACTCATCTAGAGCCAGACAGACATCCTAGAGTGTGAATTCAAGTGGACCTTAGGAAGCATTACAATGAACAAAGCTAGTGGAGATGATAGAATTCCTGCAGAGTTATTTAAAATCCTAAAAAAGATGATGCTGTTAAAGCGCTGCACTCAGTGTCAGCAAATTTGGAAAACTCATCAGTGGCCACAGGACTGGAAAAGGTCGGTTTTCATTCCAATCGCAAAGAAGGGCAACACCAGAGAATGCTCAAACTCAGGGCCAGCTTTCCTCCTGCATTCGGGGCTCAGGTGCCCTCACGTCCCCAGGCCAGGACTCCACATGCAGTACACTTTGTTCTGGATGCTCCACGAGAATCTGGGCTTGGAGCTTTAATGCCAAGTTGTCCAGTGAGGGGAGGGCACCAGGTGGGCAGACCTGTGCACTGCACCTCACTCACCCTGACCGACCACCACGAGTCCGGGAGGATGAGAGCGCACATGGGTCAGTGAGACCCGGGCCTCTGAGCCTGCTCTGGGCCCTGGGCAAGAATTCCTGTGGGAGTAACAGGTTCCAGAATCTCAGACTCAGCTGTCTCTGACTGTACCCCTCCCCACTTTCCACCCCTCCAACTGGAGAGGCTGCAAGACACTGGGAGGAGCCACGGTATCTCGGAGGAGCTGCCCCTTGGAGCTGAGAAGGCAGCAAGAAGGCTGGCATGGAGCATGGCTTTTCGTGTCCTAGGACCCACTCACAGCGCACACAAGGTCATGGCCGCTGCAGCACGACCCTGCAGCCAGCCGTAAGCTTCCTCAGGCCTTCCCACTGCTTCCACACCCTTCCCAACCTCACACTGAACCACCAGAGGCTTCCCCTTCCCCAGGGCTCTGGCTTATGCGATTATTTCTTTTTTTTAAGTATTTACTTATTTTTGGTTGCACTGGGTTTTTGTGACTGCACAGAGGCTTTCTCTAGTTGCAGAGAGTAGGGGCTGCTACTCTTTGGTGTGAAACACAGGCTCTAGGCGCGCGGGCTCCGTGGTCGGGGTACATGGGCTCCGTTGCTCTGCGGCATGTGGAATCTTCCGGGATCAGGGCTCAAACCTGCGTCCCCTGCATCGGCAGGCGGATTCTTACTGTACCACCAGGGAAGCCTTTATGCTGTTATTTCTGTCTCAAATGCTCTCTTCTGGCTCAACCTTGATCTTTCCACATGGCTGGCTCCTTCTTATCCTTCAGGTCTCCTAAAGATCACCTCCTGGGAGAGAATGGCCCGACTGACTTTGCTAAATACGTCACAGTCCTTTTCTCTTTTGCAAAGCACCTATTCCTTCCTAGCAAGGAGTTTCACTGTAGGGGAATAAATTGCTACCTTGGCCTTTAAGAACCTTATCTTCCCCTTTAAGAGATGCCATGGATCACCACAGGAAATTTCAGGCACTCAAACCACACATGTCCCGTCTCCTCATGTACAAGCTGAGAGAAGGAAGTCTCATGTCCAAGAGTCTAGTCTGTGATTCCATGGATTCCATGCAATGGATTCCAACATCCATTTGCATGATGTTCTAGAACAAGCGAAACTAATACACTTCACACCCACCAGGGCAGCTATAATCAAAAAGCAGACAGTAACAAGTGTTGGTGAGGATGGAGCAGAATGGGAACCCTCCTACAGTGCTGGTAAGAACATAAAGCTGGGCAGCTGCTGTGGAAAGTAAGGGGGTCTGGCGGTCCCCCCCAAAACTAAGCACAGAATTACCAGGCGCTTTGCTTAGTCACTCAGTTGTGTCTAACTCTTTGTGACCCCATGGACTGTAGCCCACCAGGCTCCTCTGTCTGTGGAATTCTCAAGGCAAGAATACCAGAGTGGGTTGCCATGCCCTCCTCCAGGGGATATTCCCAACCCAGGGATTGAACCCAGGTCTCCCACATTGCAGGTGGATTCTTTACCAGCTGAGCTACCAGGGAAGAATTCTACTCCCAAATAACTGGAAACAAAAACTCAGACAAATATATACACACTCATGTTCATAGCAGCACTATTCACAAAAGCAAAAAAAAAAAAAAAGCCAAAATGTAGAAATAACCCAAATGTGTACACACATTAGGTCACTAAAAGAAATGAAGTACGGACAGTGAGGGTGAACGTTGAACACACGATGCTAAGTGAAAAGAAGTCAGACTTGCAAGGTTACATATGGCATGACTCCACTTACATGAAATTTCCAGAATAGGTAAGCCCATAAGGACGGAATGCAGATTTGTGGTCGCCAGGAGCTAGAATGAGGGGGAAGTGAGTGGTGACTGCTTAATGGGGAAGCATTTCCTTTTGGGAAGATGAAAAGGGTTTGGAACTACACAGAGGGATGGTTGTACAGCACAGTGAATGTCCTAAATGCCACTGAATTGTTCACCTTAAAACGTTTCATTTTATGTGGATTTCACATCAAAAAAATCAAAACCAAAATAAAAACTACAACAAACCTGTTAAAAAATCAGGGACTTCCCCAGTGGCCCAGTGGTTAAGAATCCACCTTGTAATTCAGGGGACATGGGTTCGATCCCTGGTAGGAGAACTGGGATCCCACGTGCTACGAAGCAATGAAATAAGTCCACATGCCACAACTAAGACCCAACACAGTCTAATAACTAAATATTTTTTGAAAAATTAGAACCAGTTTCCCTGGTGGCTCAATGGTAATGAATCCACCTGCCAAAGCAGGAGACATGGGTTCAATCCTTGGTCCAGGAAGATTTCACATGCCCTGGAGCAACTAAACACATGGGCCACGACTACTGAGCGCTCTGGAGCCTGGAAGCCGCAACTACCAGCCCACGCTCCGCGACTGCTGAAGCACGCGCGCCCTACAGCCTGTGCTCCACAACGAAAAGCGGCCACCGCCCTGAGAAGCACGAGCACCGCAACAAAGAAGAGTCCCCACCCGACGCAACTAGAGAAAAGCCCACACAGCAACGAAGACCCAGCACAACCATAAACAAACACTAAAATCAAACAACTAGAACATACTTGCCTAGGATTAGGGAGAGCAATGGCTGGGAAAGGGGGTAAGGCACTTTCTGGAGTGATGGTAATGCTCTAGATCACCACTGTCCAGTAGAAATACAACAATACGGGTCGTATATGTCAGGCTCAATTTTCTGGTAGCAACATTGAAAAAGAAACAGGTGAAATTTCAATAATATATTTTCTTTAACCCACTAGCTCCAAAGTATCGTCATTTCAACGTGTCCTCAATATTTTAAAATTCTGTGTGTATGACCGTGTGTGTAGTGGTCACACAAGCATGCATCTGTGATTTTAAAGATTGCAAAGAGCTAAGTACACACATACACATCAATGAGAGTATGAAAACTGGTAAAATCTCAGTCAGGTTGATGGATTATATCAATGTCAATTTCCTGCTTGTGATATTACACTACAGTTTCCTAAGATGTCATCACCATTGGGGTAAACTGGGTGAAGGGTAGAAGGGATCTCTTTATTATTTTCAGTCTGCGGGTGAATTTAAAATTATCTCAGGATGACGAGGCATGGGCTTCACCCCTGGGGCGGGGCCTTGGACTCCTAAGGTTGCGGCAGAAGTGCCCTAGGCGTGCAGCTGTTCACAGGCCCTTGTCAGATGTACATACTGGACTGGGTCAAACCAGACTCAGCCCTTGCCTTGCTGGGGGGTCACAGGGGTGCGCTGTAACCAGACAACCCCTCAAACAAAGGGAACCATGCCGTGAGAGTACACGGCAGGGACCCACCCAGTCAGGGGCTCAGCACAGCCACAAGCCTGCAACTTTAGGGCTAAACATCACCAGATATAATCCAAGAATGAGAAACAGCAGTTTCTCCGTCAACTGATCAACAGAGAAACAAAATACGGCAAATCCATTCAACAGACTATTATCCAAGCATAAAAAGCAATGACAGCTGAGAGCCAACATGTATTAGAAACTTCCTCTGTGCTGGACATGTGTTAAAGCCAGGCTTCATTTATTCCTCCATACAACCCTTTCAAGTGGATGTCATTATTTCCATTTAACTAAAACAAAAACCAAGGCACAAGAAATCAAGGTCACCCAGAAAGCAAAGGAACCACGATGTGAGCCCAGACCGTCCTGCTCCAGAGCCCCGCGTCTGACCCATGAGCTCTGGTGACTCCCGGGCTGGACCACACAGAAAGCTGACCCTCTTGTGCCTGGTGGATCTTTAACCATCCCCACGCCCTGGAACCACTTCCTCTGTCTCTCCCATCAGCACCAGCTTGACTGTGTGAGCATTAACGTGCTGATGAGGCATGAGGAGCCGTGACCACACAGTGCCCTTCGACCTCAGCCTTAGGGAGGGTGCAGCTTGTGCGCGTGCCTGTCCCTGTGCGTGTTCTGGGTCCAGCCCTGCCCTCTCCTCAAGTCCCTTTCAAAAACAGCAGTTTCTCCATCAATTAATCAACAGAGAAACAAAATATGGCAAATCCATTCAATGGACTATTATCCAAACATAAAAAGTAATGACATGCTGACATATGCTACAACATGTATACTGAATGCAGGAAGCCGACACAAAGCTCACATGTCCTATGATCCCATTTACACGAAATGTCCAGATCGGCAAATTCATAGGGACTGAGGGGTTTGCCCCTCTGATGGCAGTAAAGAATTTGCTTACAATGTAGGAGACCCAGGTTCGATCTCTGGGTCGGGAAGATCCCTTGGAGAAAGGAATGGCTACCCACTCCAGTATTCTTGCCTGGAAAATCCCATGGACAGAAGAGCCTGGAGGGCTACAGTCCATGGGGTCTCAGAAGAGTGAGACACGATTGAGTGATGAACACTTTCACTTCTCATAGGGACAGAACACAGACTGTTTTTTTGCCAGGGGCTGGGGGGAGGAGGAACTGGGGAGCAACTGCTAACGGGTGCTGAGTTGGGGGCAATAAAAATATTCTAGAACTAGGCAGAGGTGATGGTTGTACAATACTGTGACTGCACCAAATGCAACTGACTTGCCCACTTTAAAATGGTTAATTTGATGCTATATGAATTTTACTTCAGTTAAAAAAAAAGAGAGAGAGAGAGAGCTTCCCTGGTGGCTCAGTGGTGATGAATCCACCTGCCAGTGCAGGGGACACGGGTTCGATCCCTGGTCCAAGAAGATCCCACAGGCTGCAGAGCAACTAAGCCCATGCACCACAGCTGCTGAGCCAGTGCCCTAGAGTCCAGGCTCTGCAACAAGGGCAGCCATCGCAATGAGAAGCGCGAGCACTGCAGCTCGAGAGTAGCCCCTGCCTGCTGCAACTAGAGAAAAGCCCGCACAGCAACAAAGACCCCGTACAGTCATAAATAATTGTTTAAGAAGAAAAAGAAAAACAGCAGCTTCCAGATCATGGGGTGCTATAACTCTACAGATGGTGCCTGGCTTCCTGACATAACCAGGCAGAGCTTGGCTCTGGGTCGGGGAGGCCCACCTCCATGCCAGATTGCCCCCTGCATGCCCCACTGTGCCCTCCCTGCGGGGGAAACAGGAGTCTCGCCCCACACCCTGGACATCCACGGAGTAAGAGGAAAGCAAACAGACCCGCGCTTTGTGTCGGGTCCCCAGAAGCTCTCTGTAAGAGCACTGGTGAGCCACTGTGCTGTTTGTGGGGTACTTATTAAGTGCAAGGCACTGGAAGTGTCATTTTAAAAATAATTTTTAAAAATGTATCTATCACTTTTGGTTGCACTGGGTCTCTTGCTGCACGTGGGCTTGCTTTCTCCAGTTTCGACGAGCAGGGGCTACTCTCTAGCTGTGGTGCGTGGGCTTCTCACTGCGAGGGCTTCTCTCGTTGCAGAGCATGGGCTCGAGGGCACAGGGTCACAGGGTCAACAGCTGTGGTGCACAGGCTTAGTTGCTCCCAGGCACATGGGATTTTTCCAGACCAGGGATTGGACCCATGTCCACAGCTTTGGCAGGCATATTTTTAACCCCTGGACCACCAAGGAAGTAAGCCCCAATGGGTACGTCATCTTACTTAACCCTCACCAGAACCCCGAGATACCTACTGCGATTCCTCTGCTTTACAGAACAGGGAAAGAGGCTCAGAGGGGTCAAGTTCACCACTCAAGTTCACCCAGCAAATAAGTGCTAGAACCCATGGACCTGCCTCTTCCCACTAGGCACGCACTCGAATGGACCGCACACCCAGGATTTGAAACTTCCTCTCTCCCCCCAGGGGTCCAGAGCCTGAGTGATCACCCTCCCTGCAAAACCAGGAGCAGGAATCAAGCCTTCACGGGCTTCTGCAAGATGACGTTGTTGTTCTTGTACAGTTGCCAAGTCGTGTCCGACTCTTCCCCAACCACATGGACTGCAGCATGCCAGGCTTCCCTGTCGCTCACCATCTCCTGGAGTTTACCCAAGTTCAAGCTCAGGGCTGCCCTCAAAATAGAAATGGGCTCTACAGGGGGCAGGTTGGGATCACACTAGAAGCCAGAAGCTCTGGAGGGAGGAACACAGGCACTGTCTTCCAGCTGCATGAATCCTGGCAAAAGACGCCCTCTCTGAGCCTCCCTCTCCTCACCTGTGAAGTCCAGGGGCTTTGGTACCAGGTGATGCGGCAGAGGACGCAGTGGTGTGCAGGGCACGGGGGAGGTGTCCATCAGAGGTCAGAGGTTTGCATCCTGGGGTAGGGGGTGGATGCCCAGGGAAAGAGGGTGTGCTGGGGTGAAGTTCCTGCTCCTTTCTCCGGTCCCCTCACACCCCAGGCCCCAGGGTCGTCTCACACTTGCCAGTTCGCAGAGGTATTTCCCTGGGGTCAGACGAGGGTAGGATGTGTCTCATGCTCCAAATCCGAAAGGCGGGCCATCCTGAATTCCAGCCTGGCTAAGAGGACAGAGCCTAAGGGACAGACAGCCCGCGGGAGGGGGGCTGAGGCCACCGGCATGATTTCAGGCCAACCCACCCCATTAAACAGTGTTTTTTCCCCAGCCAGAAGGAGGCCAGGCTAATTAAGTGGAATGCGCCAGTCTGTAAATCGACTTGTGCGCCAGGAGCTCCCAAACTGGGTCAGAGACTCTTCGTCCCTCAGAGTCACCCAGGAACGCCCACTTTCATATGCATCTCAGAACCTGGATCTCTGCAGACACATCTAGCCTCCACACTCTCCCTACCCTGGGACCTGGCTTCAGGTCACTGACCGAGCTCTGACCCTCCAACTGCCCAGCCCACCCCAGGGTACTAGGCTCTTCTCTGGAGAGGCCAGGCCCCCAGGTACCCAATAAGGCTGGGCTCAGAGGTTCAGGGCGAGTTTAACGGCATACCTGGTGGGGGTGGGGAGGGCGGGGCATGTCCATGTATCATGGACAGTTCAGGGTCAAGGCCTCTTGGACTGCGAACAGAACCTGCTGAATTCACCAATGAGAAGAGAACAAACCACCCCAATACAAAGTCCAAAAGTGGCATCTTGGGGGCTAAAAATTACCAGCTAGAAGGCCCAGGCTAAGGGGTAGAGCTATTCAAGGCCTTCAAAAGAAGCCAGCAGCCATGGCCCAGATACAGGCTGGGGATATTTTCATAATAAAGAAAGATGCTGTTTATCAGGGGCTTGCCGCACGCCAGGAAATGTGCCCACGCACATGACATACATTTCCTCTTCAAATCTCACAGCTTCCTGTCAGTGACCCCATTTTACAGACAGTAAAACTGAGGCTCAGCAAGATAGAGTGACTTGCCAGAGGCCACGGCAGAGTCAGGGCTGGACCTCAGGCCTGGCTGACTCACAAATCCTCCCGCCATGTGCTGTGCAGCCTCTTGGCTCGTGGGAAAATCTCACAGCACATCCTTGGTGGCCCACCAGGCTGAGAGGGCCGCACGGAGCCATGGAGTCTGACACAACTGTGAACAACACAAAGCTCACATGTCCTATGATCCCATTTACACGAAATGTCCAGATCGGCAAATTCATAGGGACTGAGGGGTTTGCCCCTCTGATGGCAGTAAAGAATTTGCTTACAATGTAGGAGACCCAGGTTCGATCTCTGGGTCGGGAAGATCCCTTGGAGAAAGGAATGGCTACCCACTCCAGTATTCTTGCCTGGAAAATCCCATGGACAGAAGAGCCTGGAGGGCTACAGTCCATGGGGTCTCAGAAGAGTGAGACACGATTGAGTGATGAACACTTTCACTTCTCATAGGGACAGAACACAGACTGTTTTTTTGCCAGGGGCTGGGGGGAGGAGGAACTGGGGAGCAACTGCTAACGGGTGCTGAGTTGGGGGCAATAAAAATATTCTAGAACTAGGCAGAGGTGATGGTTGTACAATACTGTGACTGCACCAAACGCAACTGACTTGCCCACTTTAAAATGGTTAATTTGATGCTATATGAATTTTACTTCAGTTAAAAAAAAAGAGAGAGAGAGAGAGCTTCCCTGGTGGCTCAGTGGTGATGAATCCACCTGCCAGTGCAGGGGACACGGGTTCGATCCCTGGTCCAAGAAGATCCCACAGGCTGCAGAGCAACTAAGCCCATGCACCACAGCTGCTGAGCCAGTGCCCTAGAGCCCAGGCTCTGCAACAAGGGCAGCCATCGCAATGAGAAGCCCGAGCACTGCAGCTCGAGAGTAGCCCCTGCCTGCTGCAACTAGAGAAAAGCCCGCGCAGCAACAAAGACCCAGTACAGTCATAAATAATTGTTTAAGAAGAAAAAGAAAAACAGCAGCTTCCAGATCATGGGGTGCTATAACTCTACAGATGGTGCCTGGCTTCCTGACATAACCAGGCAGAGCTTGGCTCTGGGTCGGGGAGGCCCACCTCCATGCCAGATTGCCCCCTGCATGCCCCACTGTGCCCTCCCTGTGGGGGAAACAGGAGTCTCGCCCCACACCCTGGACATCCACGGAGTAAGAGGAAAGCAAACAGACCCGCGCTTTGTGTCGGGTCCCCAGAAGCTCTCTGTAAGAGCACTGGTGAGCCACTGTGCTGTTTGTGGGGTACTTATTAAGTGCAAGGCACTGGAAGTGTCATTTTAAAAATAATTTTTAAAAATGTATCTATCACTTTTGGTTGCACTGGGTCTCTTGCTGCACGTGGGCTTGCTTTCTCCAGTTTCGACGAGCAGGGGCTACTCTCTAGCTGTGGTGCGTGGGCTTCTCACTGCGAGGGCTTCTCTCGTTGCAGAGCATGGGCTCGAGGGCACAGGGTCACAGGGTCAACAGCTGTGGTGCACAGGCTTAGTTGCTCCCAGGCACATGGGATTTTTCCAGACCAGGGATTGGACCCATGTCCACAGCTTTGGCAGGCAGATTTTTAACCCCTGGACCACCAAGGAAGGAAGCCCCAATGGGTACATCATCTCACTTAACCCTCACCAGAACCCCGAGATACCTACTGCGATTCCTCTGCTTTACAGAACAGGGAAAGAGGCTCAGAGGGGTCAAGTTCACCACTCAAGTTCACCCAGCAAATAAGTGCTAGAACCCATGGACCTGCCTCTTCCCACTAGGCACGCACTCGAATGGACCGCACACCCAGGATTTGAAACTTCCTCTCTCCCCCCAGGGGTCCAGAGCCTGAGTGATCACCCTCCCTGCAAAACCAGGAGCAGGAATCAAGCCTTCACGGGCTTCTGCAAGATGACGTTGTTGTTCTTGTACAGTTGCCAAGTCGTGTCCGACTCTTCCCCAACCACATGGACTGCAGCATGCCAGGCTTCCCTGTCGCTCACCATCTCCTGGAGTTTACCCAAGTTCAAGCTCAGGGCTGCCCTCAAAATAGAAATGGGCTCTACAGGGGGCAGGTTGGGATCACACTAGAAGCCAGAAGCTCTGGAGGGAGGAACACAGGCACTGTCTTCCAGCTGCATGAATCCTGGCAAAAGACGCCCTCTCTGAGCCTCCCTCTCCTCACCTGTGAAGTCCAGGGGCTTTGGTACCAGGTGATGCGGCAGAGGACGCAGTGGTGTGCAGGGCACGGGGGAGGTGTCCATCAGAGGTCAGAGGTTTGCATCCTGGGGTAGGGGGTGGATGCCCAGGGAAAGAGGGTGTGCTGGGGTGAAGTTCCTGCTCCTTTCTCCGGTCCCCTCACACCCCAGGCCCCAGGGTCGTCTCACACTTGCCAGTTCGCAGAGGTATTTCCCTGGGGTCAGACGAGGGTAGGATGTGTCTCATGCTCCAAATCCGAAAGGCGGGCCATCCTGAATTCCAGCCTGGCTAAGAGGACAGAGCCTAAGGGACAGACAGCCCGCGGGAGGGGGGCTGAGGCCACCGGCATGATTTCAGGCCAACCCACCCCATTAAACAGTGTTTTTTCCCCAGCCAGAAGGAGGCCAGGCTAATTAAGTGGAATGCGCCAGTCTGTAAATCGACTTGTGCGCCAGGAGCTCCCAAACTGGGTCAGAGACTCTTCGTCCCTCAGAGTCACCCAGGAACGCCCACTTTCATCTGCATCTCAGAACCTGGATCTCTGCAGACACATCTAGCCTCCACACTCTCCCTACCCTGGGACCTGGCTTCAGGTCACTGACCGAGCTCTGACCCTCCAACTGCCCAGCCCACCCCAGGGTACTAGGCTCTTCTCTGGAGAGGCCAGGCCCCCAGGTACCCAATAAGGCTGGGCTCAGAGGTTCAGGGCGAGTTTAACGGCATACCTGGTGGGGGTGGGGAGGGCGGGGCATGTCCATGTATCATGGACAGTTCAGGGTCAAGGCCTCTTGGACTGCGAACAGAACCTGCTGAATTCACCAATGAGAAGAGAACAAACCACCCCAATACAAAGTCCAAAAGTGGCATCTTGGGGGCTAAAAATTACCAGCTAGAAGGCCCAGGCTAAGGGGTAGAGCTATTCAAGGCCTTCAAAAGAAGCCAGCAGCCATGGCCCAGATACAGGCTGGGGATATTTTCATAATAAAGAAAGATGCTGTTTATCAGGGGCTTGCCGCACGCCAGGAAATGTGCCCACGCACATGACATACATTTCCTCTTCAAATCTCACAGCTTCCTGTCAGTGACCCCATTTTACAGACAGTAAAACTGAGGCTCAGCAAGATAGAGTGACTTGCCAGAGGCCACGGCAGAGTCAGGGCTGGACCTCAGGCCTGGCTGACTCACAAATCCTCCCGCCATGTGCTGTGCAGCCTCTTGGCTCGTGGGAAAATCTCACAGCACATCCTTGGTGGCCCACCAGGCTGAGAGGGCCGCACGGAGCCATGGAGTCTGACACAACTGTGAACTGAGTCAGCATGGCGAGCCCCTGGGGTCAGCGCTCAACATGGTCAAACTGCAGGAGCCTGTGGGCATATCCTAAGGCTCAGGGCCCTGACCAGTGGGGATACAATGAGGGTGGACCTCATGGGCTTGTCCAAAAAAGACAGCCTGACAAGGAGTCAGGCTCCAAGTGGTCTTGGAGGACTTCAAAAGCCAGCAAAGATTGAAGGCAGGAGGAGAAGGGGGCAACAGAGGATGAGATGGTTGGACGGCAGCACCGACTCAATGGACATGAAGAAAGAAGTGAAGTTGCTCAGTCATGTTCAACTCTTTGCAATCCTATGGACTGGAACTTACCAGGCTCCTCTGTCCATGGGATTTTCCAGGCAAGAGTACTGGAGTGGGTAGCCATTTCCTTCTCCAGGGAATCTTCCTGACCCAGGGGTTGAACCCAGGTCTCCTGCATTGCAGGCAGACGCTTTACCATCTGAGCCACCAGGGAAGCCCAATGGACCTGAGTTTGAACAAACGCCGGGAGATGGTGAAGGACAGGGAAGCCTGGCGTGCTGCAGTCCATGGGGTCGCAAAGAGTCGGGCACGCCTGAGCGACTGAACAGCAACAGTGACAAAAGTCAAAGGAAGCCAGCTAAGCTGGAGCTTTCCGTGGAGAGCAATCATCTGAGCCTGGGGCCACAGTGGCTGTGAGGCCTGGCCGGGGAGATTGTGAGCGGAGGGTTCAGGCTGGCTCTTCTTGGCCAGTTGGGGAGATTCTAAGAGGCTGCAGGTGCGAGGGGTGAAAAGCAAAGTGAGAGCTGACAGAGGAGGTTGCGAGAGCAGGAGGGGGAAATGGAGATGAATTACAGGTGCTGCCTCCCCAGAAAACCAGGGGTGCAAGCTGCACATCTTCCCACCAAGAAAGCACAACAGCAACAACTGAGGGTGACCTGACAGCCCTCTGCTCTGCTCCTGGACACAGCCCACCCAGAAGGCCCCTTGTGAGAGGGATGGGGGAGCGTGGAGGCCTTCCCAAGCTGGGGAGGGGTTGTGAACCCCTCTATCATGCACAGTCTGTATTACTACGAAGTGGGAGGCAGCTTAGTGTGGCGATGAGGGCACAACTCAGAATGCCTGGTTCAGTCCCCAGATGTGCCACTAGCTAGCTGTGTGACTTCCAGCAAGTTACTTTACCTCTCTGTGCTTCTATTTCCACAACCACAGAAACAAGGTTTTTTCACCCCAACTTTTCATATTTAAACAGCTTTCTTGAGGTATAATCCATATATCACACAATCCACCTATTTAGAGTATACAATTCAATGATTTTTTCCCCCTATATCTAAAGAGTGGTACAGGGCCTCCCAGGTGGCACAGTGGTAAATAATCCACCTGCCATTGCAGGAGATGCAAGAGACTCAGGTTCCATCTCTGGATTGAGAAGATCTCCTGGAGTAGGAAATGGCAACCATAGGGGTATCTGGCTTTCATTGCTCCTCTGGGGCTTCGAGACTGCCGTGGCTTTGAGTCATGAAGTAGAGAGTTTCTGGACTCTCCTGGCTAAGCACTGGAGCCTCCCAGCCACAGAGACCCCCTGGACAGCACAGCATCAAAGCGTCTCTCTGGTTGCAAGTTGCCTCTTGTCCTTATGAACCACAGCACAGATCATAAAAGGGGTGAAAATAGAGAAGTTCCGAGTTTTTGGTCCTGAGACAATCCTAGTCTGACCACAGAGAAATGATGCACCTCTTACTTCCGCTCTGGTCTGTGGAGCACAACCCTGGCTAGTTTCATTCTGCCTCAGCCCAAAGCTCCCTGTTGGCAAGTTCAACTCCTTGTATGACTGTGGACTCCTGCAAAGCAGACCCCACTACACTGGGTGAGGGGGTAGGCTTCTCACAAGTTCATTTCTGTCTCCCTGAGCCCCTCAACCCCCACCCACCTGCCAAACAAGCCCCAGTTCTCATCCCATGTTCCCTTTGATCTAGATGATGAAAAGAACCAGATACTTTTCAGATTCATGTTCTGTCTCTTCGCAACATTATGATTCTAGGCAAGTTGGGGTTTTCCAGGTGGCACTAGTGGTAAAGAACCTGCCTGCCAATGTTGGAGACACAGGAGATGCTGAGTTTGATCCCTGGAAGATCCCCTGGAGGAGGGCACGGCAACCCACTCCAGTATTCTTGCCTCAAAAATCCCACAGACAGCGGAGCCTGGTGGGCTATGGTCCATGGGGTCGCAAAGAGTCGGATACAGCTGAGTGGCTGAGCACATGCCCACAGAATTGTTCAACCACTGCCACAGTCAATCTTAGAACATGTCATCAGCCCTAAACGAAACCCCATACCCGTTATAGCCACTCCCCATTCCCCACTGCCACCCCAGCCCTAGGTAACCACTGCTCTACCTTCTGTCACTACAGATTTGGCTATTCTGGGCATTTCCTGTAAGCAGAATCATACGTGACCTTTTGTGTCTGGCTTCTTTCACTTAGCATGTTTTCAAGGTTCATCCTCATGACAGCAGGTATCATTTCTTTTCACGGCAGGACACTCCATTGTATGGACAGGCCACATTTTGTTTGTCCACTCATCAGATGATGGACACTTGGCTTGCTTCCACATGGCGGCTGTGATAAACACCGTGGCTACGATAAACACTGTGGCTACAAACACTCGTGCACAAGTACTGGTGTGGACATATGCTTTCACTTTTACTGGGTAAATACCTAAGAGTGGAATTAACTGGTTCTTTACAGAAGTCTTTGTTGAATAAAAACATCCTTATTTCCTCTGGTACCACCCAGCAGAAAAGAAAGGAATTACTCTTTCTTGAACACTTTATGCCAATTACTGTCCGAGGTGCACTTCCACACACAGCTGGATTTAATTTTCATAATTTCATTGAGAGAAATTATTATTATTATTATAGTCACTATCTACATGCAAAAACTGAGGTGCAGACAGGAAAGGCAACTTGCTCAGTGTGCGTGATGTGTGGGTCCTCAGTTGCTCTGAGAAATTTCAGGGATTTGATGAACAAGCCCACTGCCATCTCCACGGTTTTATGGACCTGAATTATATCTCCCTCCTCAAATCTCATGACCCAAACAGCCACCAGGCCCATTCACTTGCCCAATAACGTAAGGTTTAAGTCCTTCCCTTTGATCAAAGTTCTCCCCTCAAAATGATACATCCTGGACTTCCCTGGTGGTCCACTGGATGAGAATCTGCCTGACAATGCAGGGAATTGGGTTTGGCCCCTGGTCCAGGAAGATTCCACATGCTGCTGAGCAATGAAGCCTGTGCATCACAACTACTGAAGCCCTCAGGCCCTAGAGCCCATGCTCTGCAACAAGAGACGGTGCCACAGTGAGAAGCCCATGCACTGCAGCTAAGAGTAACCTCCGCTCACCACAACTAGAGAAAGCCTTCTCGCAGTAATGAAGACCCAGCACAGCCAAAATAAAAGTAAATTAAATAAATAGCCTATTTTTAAAAAATGCACATTTACCTTTCCAAAAAAAAAAAAGATATAATACATCCTAAGTCAGTCAGGATCTAGGGACCCCAAAGCTCATCCAATCAGCAGTGAAATGTCCTGCAGCCTGGGGTGTCTTCTGTGTCCCCCCATGCCCCAGGGAATCCCCACCAGCTTCTCCGGCACTGCAGAAAACCCGAGCAGCATCCAAAGAGCCAGGTGTCTGGCCTGATGATTGAAATGTGCCTACCATGGACTGAACCATGCCCTTCCTCAAAGTCATCTGATGAAGCCCCAAATCCCAGCATGTTCGGAGGTGGTGCTGTTGGGAGACCATGAGGTTTAAATGAGGTCTTGTCATGATGAGATTGGTGCCTAAGATTCACAAGAGAGTCTGCTGGCTCCCTCTCCCTGCCATCTGAGGACGCAGGAAGATGGTGGCCACTGACAAGCCAGGAGGAGGATTCCCACCAGAAGCAGACCAGGCTGGCCCCTCAGCCTTGGACTTTCAAGCCTCTAGAACTGTGAGAAAATAAATTTCTGCTCTTTAAGCCATCTGGTTAATGTTACAGTGCTATGGCAGCCTGAGCTGACAAGACATAGTCCCCAAGCCAGGGCCACCAGAAGAGACTGGGTTGAAATGACCTGGGGGGTTTGGGGCCCCCATCAGCTGTGCCCTGGGAGGCACCCGGGTCAATGCCATCATCAGTCACTGAGTTCCATGAGTCAGAAGCTGTTTATTAGCCGGAGCACACCAAGACCAGAATATACTTGCCAAAAATGGAGTTTGAAGAAATCTACAGAGTTGTGTGGGTTTTATGAATATATTTTCAGCTGCAGAGACAAAGATGGTGTATTTGACATGCCCCCAAACCTACCTACCGATCAATCTGTATAAAACCCAACCCCTTCCATTAATTAGAGCTTTAACCTTCAGCTTTTTTAAGTGAAAAACTATTTCACCAAAGAAGAGCTTCCCAGAGTGAGTGGCTTATCTTGGAGACAGCAATAGGACACCACGTCATATATGATATGATATGATTGCATTGTTTTCATGAAATAAGAATAGGCTCTTTAGGACCCAAATGTAAATTGAGTTAATTTTTTTTTTCTGGAGCCTGGAAAATTATTGTCTGGAATATATAATGTTTTCCAGGTGCCTGGTTGAAAACATCAGCTAGGCATGATCCTTGACATGGTATCTGTCTCAAGATGTGCTGGAAAGGACGGAAGAGAGAGAGACAAACTTCCCAAACCCAGGAGCTTTCTCTTCCTTTGTCTCATTCTATATAGATGATGGAAATTCACCATGGACTATAAATGTCTCAATGCAAATGAGATCTGATTGCCAGTGGTGGATGCGCTCTGTGAAAGACTAGTGCTTAATTGTTGCTTTCTCGGACAGACCTCGTTGGGAATCAGTTTAGAACCCGGCTGCTAGGTGGCTGCGTCCACCCGCAGGTGGGGGCCGTGGGCGCTTGTTTTGTTTCTCAGTTTCCTTCCTCAAGCAGGATGCTCTCCCTGAGCCCTCATTCCTGGCCCAGACCTTGCTAAGTTAAATGGTGAACGGGGAGGACTAACCTCCTGAAGAGGGATAAATACTCCACAAGAGGTATGATCCATGCAGCACAAGGCTTAGAGTGCAAGTTCTGATGTCAGACAGTCCTGGCTCTGCCTTTTACCTGGGGAACTCATTAGACCTTTCTAAGCCTCAGTTTATCCATCCGTAAAATGGGGCTACCAATAGTAGTTGCTCCCACTCCAGGTCTGGGGCCCGCTACTGTTCCACCACGGTAACTCCCACTTCGTGCTTCACCTTCACCATTTAGCTACATCCTCCAGCTCCTCCCTCATTGCTCAGCTACTTCCCCTCTCTCCTGCTACTGCCCATTCCCTCAGTTGCTCCTTCATTATCCAATTCTCAGTCAACCATTCAGATGACCACTCAGGCCCCAGTCACCCTGCCACTCCCCAGTTCCCGTTTCACCCTCATATTATCTCGAGTTATATTCTTCTGACTTAACACAAGCTTAGAACAATCAAGGGAATCTTGGCTTTCATTGGGACAAATCTGTCCTAGTCTATATATACTTTTCTCTGCAGGATGCTGTCTCTTCCTGGACCAAGCAGTTGATGTTTAGAGATGGAGTGTTTCCTGCCTATTATCTTTGAGCCCTTTGGTCTGGACTACAGAGAGTGGGAAGGCAAAGCCCACATGGTACAAAGACTTGGAACATTGCCAGGCAGAGCCAGGTGTCTCCACCACACAGGAAGACGCTGGCGGGTTGGCTGGTATAGCCTTGGAGCAGCTCTCCTGGTTCCAGGTGGGATGCTGAAACAAGAGGCTCCTCCTCCTCACCAGGGCCCTGCCCCTAAGCATCCTGCAGTTCAAGATGCTCTCTCCTAAAAGTTGGGAGAGCTTCATTATGGATCTGATTAAATCATAAGAAACCTCATCCCAAGCTTGCCAGAAAACAAGTTATTTTCAGCATCCGTGGGCAGCAAATGGAGAAGAAAGTCATGAGCCGGAAGAAATGACTATGTAGAAACTGAGCCCATTTAGATGAAGGTTGGCCACCATTTATCCTTGACAAAATGGTAGATGCCAAGGAATTTGGTAGAAGTTTTGTGATATAATCTAAAGGTTCTTTTTTTTTTTTAATAACAAGGGAACAGATCGTATTAACTACAAAAGGTTAGAGAAAGAAATGTATAGAAACCAATTTAAGGTCCCTCCAAAGAGTTTTGTAATTATAGATGGGTTTTAAACGTTCAAATGGCTCAAGCCAAGCAAAATAAATTAAGAGATGACACACAGAAATCAGGAAATCCCAGGCACCTTGAATGCTATGGTTTCCGTCAGTGGCCTGACAGAAGTTCTTCAGGGGGCAAGTCGTTTCATTTTAGGGACTTTGAAAGGGTTCTCTCATGCAAGCAGGTTTTAAGTGTTACACTATGTGGGGTGGTCAAAGTCTTTCACTTGACACTGGCTGACAATGAAAATCAATGTAAAGCATTTTTCTGTAACTCTTTTATACTAAACTGTAAAATGACTACAATCAGAATAGTCTCTTGTAAATGACTAATAAGAGATTAGCAATGAGTAAACAGAGAATGAGAGTAATTAAGGCGGTATGGGCGAGCAGAAGAAAAAAGAAAAAGCTGAAGCTAATGGTAGATGATACTAATAGTGACATTGACTATGCTCGCTGTCCAGCTTTTATGTCAATGAATCTTCCCAATCCCACTGCCACAGCCATTATTCTCTCCACTTTACAGATGGGGAATTTGAGCACAAAGAGATTAAGGTAACTCACCCAAGGTCACAAAAGAGAGATTAAAAGTTAGTTTTGTCTGACTCCACGTTCTTAACCTCTGAAGTCTGCCTCCCTCTCTGCAAAGCTTCCCGACTTTCACACAAAAACCCTCCTTTGATTCAACTTCCCCTATGCCATCCACATTTTGAAAGATTTTATCTACTGAGCACACTATATTTGTGAACTAATAATTTGTTCCATCTGGCTGATGATTATTTTTCTGTTCCTATTTCTGTTTCAACATCGATCCAGACTTTAACCCCAATTACTGAGGGTTCAACATAATATTATGAAATCACATAAATCACTGTCATGGCTACGCAGCTAATAAGCAATAAAATTAAATAGGCATAACCACTGTTCCCCAGTGCTGAATTCTGACTGCCACACAGTTTGAGTCCATGTCAACCACATACTTGGTATACTCAACCCAGGACCCATGGTTCCCAGAGAGTGGACTCTGGTAGCAGCGTTTGGTCTACCCAATACATCCCAGATATTTCCAGGGAAATAAACAGCCAATTACAGTGTTTGATCCTTGCCTAGGGTAATCACACTGGGTTGCTAGAATTCCAGTCTAGAGCAAAGTGAAGTCTAGAATGTGGAATAGATTGTAACAATAATACCTGTGGTGGATTCATGTTGATGTATGGCAAAACCAATACAATATTGTAAAGTAATTAACCTCCAATTAAAATAAATAAATTTATATTTAAAAAAATAATGGCCATCAATGAATCATGACTTTTAGTACCCACAGGCTATATAGATTCCTCCCACAGTGACCCTGAGTTTGGCCATGTGACTTCCTTTAGCCAGTGAGAGAGACATCAGCAAACACGATGCCAGAAAAGGTTTGATAAATGCTTTGAGCTCGCCTTCTTGGAACCCCAAGACCACCATGCTAGAAGAAGCCCACTTGAAGAGAGAAGCCCAGCCATCATAGCTGAGCCTAAGCACTGGCTTACCAGGCCACTAACTGCAGTCTCATGAACCCAGGCAAGACTGGGAAGAACTGTTCAATCCATCCCAAGAGTCACTGAGAAATAATAAGCTATTTTACGCTGCTAGGTGGTTTGTTTCAGGGTAGTTTGTTATACAGTAACAGCCAACCAATACAGCATAGTTCTTGATGGTGACTCATCCAGAGGACTATCAGTACTCTCTTTGTGGTGCCCAAGGATCCCAAAGAATCCTTAAGCCAAAAAGCCTGTATACTAGGGTTTCTTTGGAGGACTGGGAATTCTGACTCCTCCATCAAGATGTAGGTTTCACTTGACTCTTCCTGTGTAAATGACAATGGGACCATTTCCCTTTCCCAGACTCAGTGGGTTTCATATTTATCCTGTCTTAGTCTTCCCCTCTGCTCTAGACACAAATTCGTCCATCAAATATGGTAGACAGAGGATGGGGCAGTGGGACCAGCTCTATTTGTTGGCACAATCATGGGATGAACACACGGGATGATGCAATACTCTAGCAGATTCTGGAACACTGTTCTGTTTTTCAAACCCCAACCTGCCTCTCCATGTTTGATACTCTGGCGTCTCTGACTATTGAGAGAAGGACTTAGAGTTTGGCATTTAAAGAGCCTCTGAGTCTCGTGGACAGAAATACTGACCATTTTCTCACTCCATTAGAAGAGAAACACTGGTTCCCAGAAGCCAAGCAAGAATAAATCATGCTAGAAATTATTTCATTTATCTCCTCCACAGGGTTGCTAGCCGGAAAAATGCCAGTGTTAGGAACTGTCTAGACTTCATTGAACATTTGACAAGCATCTCATATATCTCCTTATCAATGACCAAGAGAAATGCTGGTTGAATGCCATGGTGTGTTGGGTTTAAGAAGGTTCCAGGAGAGAACCAAATTGGATGAATTCCTCAGAATGGCATCACCTTGGTTTATCAGCCTACTATAAGTGGTTTCTTCTTCCAAGGGTAAACTCACACTATCCAAGCATATAAGGGTACTGAATAAAGCCACAATGCCAGTTTCACATGATAAAGAGAACTGTCTTGCATGCCAGAAATTTATTTAAGCATGATCAACTCACTCTGTGTCTGTAGGCAGTCTTGGTTGGCACACCAAATTATAATCAGAAGGTTGCAAGGAGATACATAATCTTCACGTTTAATGGCATTATGTCAACATGGGTTGAAATCTCCTTTTCCATCAAACTGTCATTAGCAACAAGATGGTAATCTTCAAAGTTGTTGCTCACATTATCCTCTCTTATGGACAGCATTTAGATCTCATTGCTCACAAATGATCCCCTAGCCTCCTTATTTTTTCTAGGCATCTGTTCTTTATTTATCTGCACTGGGTCTTAGTTGCAGCACATGGGATCTTCCATCTTCACTGGGGCATGCAAGATCTTTAGTTGTGCCATGTGGGATCTGGCTTCCTGACCAGGGATAGAACCCCAGGCCCCCTGCCCTGGGAGCATGGAGTCTTAGCCACTGGATCACCAGGGAAGTCCTTGTTGTTTTTATTATTGGATTCAGTGGACATGAAATTATACAAATAAATATAATCAAACTAACAAAAAAGAGGAAAAGGAAGAAAGTACAAAACTGTATATTTGCTGAAAGTGCGTATATGCTCAGTCACTTCAGTCCTGTCTGACTCTTTGCAATCCAATGGACTGTAGCCCGTCAGGCTCCTCTGTCCATGGGATCTCCCAGGCAGGAGTACTGGGGTGGGTTGCCATTCCCTTCTCCAGGGGATCTTCCTGACCCAGGGATCGAATCCACCTCTCCTGTGTCTCCTGCATTGCAGGCGGATTCTTTATCCACTGAGGCACCTGGGAAGCCCCAAAAGTGTGTATATATGCTAATAAAAAAAGATTCACTGTTAGAATTTGAAAAAGAATGGATAAGCATGTATGTATAATTGAATCACTGCTGTACACCTGAAACTAACACAACATTGTTAATCAATGATACCCAATAAAATAAAAATTTGTTTAAAGATTCACTGTTACACTTGGAACTTTTTGTCACTTTAAAATTATAATAAAATGAGCAAAATAGTGATTCCCCATATTAAATGTCTATATACACTCTTCAAATAAGTAAACACTATTATATTGGTATTTAAAGCTTTTAATGTAAAAAATGAGCTTGTGCTTATTGTTTGTTAACCTATCTAAGTTGAATTGACAACAACAGTACTTGCAGGGCATAAATTTTATCTATGATGCTTCCTTGTTTTACTTTAATGACATTCAGTTTAAATTAGTTTAACAGAGATATATTGAAGGGAATGGGATAATAGCTTTTCAAACAGGCCTGGGCAAACTAGGAAGGGTGTCAAGATCATAACTTCTTTGGTAAATGTTATAAAATGAAGGAAATAAATTGTAGCAATGTGTAGCAACATCAGCTTTGGCTTTTCTTTTTTTTCCTGCCATTGAAAAACACATTGCATTCTCTCTTTGCATGGAAGTATTGATATTATTAAAAATCAGACAGAATATCCCTGGTGGTCCAGTGCCTAAGACTCCATGTTCCCAATGCAAGGGGCCAGGGTTCAATCCCTGGTCAGGGAACTAGATCCCACATACCACAACTGAAGATTCTGCATGCTGCAATGAAGATCAAAGATCCCACTGGCCGCAACTAAGACATGGAACAGCCAAACAAATAAACATTTAAAAAGTCAGACAAATAAGCAAGTCTGTCTGTCAAATTGCCAAAATTACATTTTTAAAAGGTGAGAGGAAACTGTTTGTTTTTTTTTTTTTTTTTCCTTGTTTTCCCCATCTCCACAGTCCCTGGTAATCACCCTTCTAGTCTCTGTCTCTGTGAGTTTGGTTGCTTTAGATCCCACATAGAAGTAATATCATACTGTATTTATCTTTCTCTTACTTATTTCACTTAGAATAATCTAGGCATCTGTTCGTGACAAAGCTCTCTTTATTATATTATCTACTGTGAAGCATGTTAATACTGTGCTTTCTTCAAAGTGACTTTGCTAGACTCAGTTCCAACATGGCCTGGCTGGGTCTCTTATTCACTATCGACCACTAGTGCTGGGCTGAAGATGTCCAGACCGTATTCTATGAATGTTTGTGCATGAATTTCTTACTCTGATTCCTTATATGTTTTGTTATCATTTAATTCTCAGAGAGACCTCCTCTTCCACCTAAGCGTAGGAAAGGAAGGTAGACTCTATTGTTCCCAGATACCAACTACAAATAACAGTACAGTTAAGTTCATTTCAGTTGAACAAATATCCCCAATGGGCAATGACTGACCATGAAATCTTAATAGGAAGGCAGCCTCTGGGGTTGTGCCCCCAGGCTCTTGTCTTTGGCCATGATCTGTTCAACATTTTTGTCAAGGATTTGACAAAATTGTCAAGGGCTGTATTGTCCTATACAGTAGCCTCCAGCTTAACCACAGTTGACTACTTAAATTATTTTAAATTAAATAAAATCGAAGCAGTTCCTAAGTCACACTAGTCACCTTTTAAGGGCTCATTGGCCATATATGACTAACAGTTGCCATATTGGACAAGGCATTTCCACAATAAAAAAAAAAAGGTTCTATTGGACCCCTCTGATATAGAATGCAAATGCTCACTGCATTTATGAACAACACAGAAAAGAAATTGTTGATGAATATTTCATTGGAAGTGGACATGTTTTTAAACCATGATCTTTTTCATAGTTTAATAGCCAACATCCTTTTCCCCTCCTTATTGTAACAGCATTCCAATTTTCCTTGGGGTAGGTACAGCAAACCTCCAAGTATCAGTTCATGTATTTCAGGAAGACTCCAGTGCTGAACATATCACTCAGATCAGACCAATTATAGCTTTATACTCAAGCTCTAGCAGCAGTCGCTCAGTCATGTCCAACTCTTTGCAACCTCATGGACCGCAGCCCACCAGGCTCCTCTGTCCATGGAATTCTCCAGCAAGGATACTAGAGTGGGTAGCCATTCCCTTCTCCGGGGGATCTTTCCAACCCAGGGACTGAAACCAGGTCTCCTGCACTGCAGGCAGATTCTTTACCATGTGAGCCATAAAGGTAAGTACATAGCCAATCTCAGCCAATGAGATTCAGTTCTGAGACTTGTTGAACCTAGGACATGATTGGGAGAAGAAATAATTCCCCTTGGAGTTCCAAAAAAGGTAGGATATACACTTCAAACTGCTGTCAGTCATCTACTCAGAGACACTTTTTGACAGTTTTATGTACACATATGTTAGTTTGAGTTCGATTTCTTGTCTCTTATCTTATCATTGAAGACATCCAAATTATTTGAGCGGGTGGATTATGGGCTCAAAACTCAGCAAGCTTGGGACTTCCTTGGCAGTCCAGTAGTTAGGACTCTGTGCTTACACTCCTGAGAGCCCAGGTTCAATCCCTGGTCGGGGAACTAAGATTCCACAAGTCCCGCAGCACAGCCGATAAATTAAATAACTCAACAAGATACATGTAGAGCCTTGATTTCAAAGTTGAAAATCACCTGTAGGTCCAGGAAGGCTGCTGGGGTGCTGCTGCTGTTTCTCCTCTTGATCTGAGTGAGTGCTGGTTACATAGGGATGCTCAACATATGAAAATGCAACCAGTTTTTCCCTTTGCTGTATGAATAATACACTTCAACAAA
>SJYT01056522.1:0-20443 GCA_006410635.1 Cephalophus harveyi
GGTCCTGCACTCGTTCAAGGTGTCAGCCAAACCTGCTGAGCCTTACTCTGACCCTCAGGCTAGTGCTGGCCATATTCAAGCCACCAACCTACAATCCTGAGCCCACAACTCGCTCTCTGCCTCTGAGCTAGGGTGTGTCCTGCCATTGGTTAGTCCCCCATGAAGCACTCCCAACCCCGCATCTCACTCACTGCCCAGAATGAGGCTCGAAGTGCCTTTCTGCAAGACCCCAACCAACACTGCTGAGCCCACTTTTCGATCCTTACACTGATCATACTCAGTCCTGCCCTTGTTCAAACCATGACAATTTCTCCTCAGCCCACATCTCGGTCCCTGTACTGAACCAGGCTACGTTCTGGCTACATTGACACCTCAGCCAATACTCCTGAATCGACATCTAAGTACCTGCACTGAACCCGGCTGGGCCAAGAGCTTGTGCACGACACTTGAAGACCCTCCTGAGCCTCTCTCTGTCCATGCGGTAAACCAGGCTGGGTCCTGCACTTGTTCAACCCTGAGACATACCTCTGAGCCCCATTTCAATGCTTCCACTGACCAGGCAAATATTCTCGAACCCACTTATCAGTCCCTGCACTGAATCAGGCTATATTGTTCCCATGTTCATGCACCGACAGACAACCGTGAGCCCAAAAGTGCATTCCTGCACTGAAGGAGGCTAAGTGCTGCCTCGGTTCATGACCCCTAACAACAACCCCTGAGCCACCATCTCGAGCCTGTCACGGAAGCATTTTGCAACCTGTCCATGGTGTAACCCCAGAAACTGCTCCTGAGCCCACATCATGGTCCCTGCACTGAACCAGGCGGGTTCCTGCCTTTGTGTATACCCCCGAGAAACACTCCTGAGCCCGCATCTCCAGCTACAGCTGAAACTCCAGTACTTTTNGCCTGTCACTGAAGCATTTTGCAACCTGTCCATGGTGTAACCCCAGAAAATGCTCCTGAGCCCACATCATGGTCCCTGCACTGAACCAGGCGGGTTCCTGCCTTTGTGTATACCCCCGAGAAACACTCCTGAGCCCGCATCTCCATCCCTGCCATGGACCATGCTGGGTCTTGCACTTATTCAAGGCCCCGACCAACATAGCTGGGCCTGTATCTGACTCTCATCCTAGTACCTGGCCTTATTCAAGCTACCGGCAAACAATCCTGAGCCAACAAGTACCTCCATCCATTGGAACTATGGTGGGTACCTCCATCATTCAGTCCCCCAGATGACACTTGCGATCACACATTGCACTCGCTGCCCTGAAGAAGGTGGGTCAGCCTTTGAGCAAGACCCCGAAAAACACTCCTGAGCCCACCACAGGTCCCTGAAGTGAACCATGCTGAATCTTGCACTGGTTCAAGCCTCCGGCAAACACTCTTCAGCGCACCTCTGTTGTCCAAGCTTCCAAAAAATATTCCTGAGCCCACCTCTGGGTATCTTCACAGAATCAGGCTAGTTCACAACGGAACCAAGCTGGATCCAGCTCTTTTTCAAGCCCCTGAAAAGTACACCCAAGCCCACTTCTGGGTCCATTCACTGAACCAGGCTGTTCCTGCACTTGTTCAGACTCTGAGAGACACTCATGAGCTCACATACAGTCCCTGCACTGAACCAGGGTGGGGCCTGTACTTGCACAAGCGCGCTAAAAATATTCTGGAGCCCATATTTTGGCCCCTCTAGTAATCCAGACTGGTTCCTGACCTTATTGCAGCCCCAGACAATCGCTCCTGGGCCCACATCGCAGTTCCTGAGCTGAATTACTCTGGGTCCTGCACTGGTTCCATGTCCAGACCAACACTCTTGAGCCCATATCTCACTCCCAGAACTGAAGCAGTCTGGACCCAGCGTTTATTCAAGCCCTGGCAAACACGCCTAAGCCCACAACATCGTCTCTGAACTGACCTAGGATGGTCCTGCACTCATTCAAGGTGCCAGCCAACACTGCTAATCGTCTCTCTGACTCTCAGGGTAGTCCTGGCCGTATTCAAGCCACCGACCTACAATCTTGAGCACGCAATCTACTCCCTGCCTCTGAGCTAGGGTTTGACTTGCCATTGGTCATTCCCCCATGAAGCACTCCCCATCCCTCAGAATAGTCGTTGCACTGAACGAGGCTCGACGTGCATTAGTGTAAGACTACTACAAACACTTACTACTACAAACACTCTTGAGCCCTCTTTTCGTTCCTTTCATGGACCATGCTCGGTCCTGCCGTTGTTGAAACCATGACAACTTCTCCTGAGCCTACATCTCGGTCCCTGTACTGAACCAGGCTACGTTCTGGCTATCTTGAAGCCTCAGAGAATACTCCTAAATCAACATCTAAGTACATGCACTGAACCTGGCTGGGCTGAGAGCTTGTGCAAGAAACTTGAACACCCTCCTGAGCTTCCCTCTCAGTCCCTGCGGTAAACCAAGCTGGGTCCTGCACTTGTTCAACCCCGAGAAATACTCCTGAGCCCCCTTTTGGTGCTTACTCTGACCAGGCTGGATTCTGCCCTTGTTCAAAACCATGACAAATACTCTTGAACCCACTTCTTGGTCCCTGAACTAGGCTAGCTTCTTCCTATGTTCAAGCACCGACAGAAAACCCTGAGTTCAAATGTCCGTTTCTGCACTGAACGAGGCTAACTGCTGCCTAGGGTCATGACCCCTAACAATAGGCCTGAGCCAACATCTCTCACCTGGCACTGAAGCATTTTGGGATCTGCCCCTGGTGAACCTTCAGCAATTTGTCCTGAGCCCACATCAAGGTCCCTGCACTGAACTAGGCGGGTTCCTGCCTTTGTGTATGCCCCCGAGAAATATTCCTGAGCCCACAGCTCCATCCATGCTATGAACCATGCTGGATCCTGCACTTATTCATGGCCCCCAACAACGTAGCTGGGCCTGTATCTGACTCTCATCCTAGTTCCCGGCCTCATTCAAGCTTCCAGCAAGCAATCCTGAGCCAACAAGTAGCTCCATGCATTGGAAATATGGTGGGTACCGCCTTCGTTTAATCCCCCAGGAAACACTTCTGATCCCACATCCCACATGCTACACTGAAGAAGGTCCGTCAGCCTTTGAGCAAGACCCTGAAAAACACTCCTGAGCCCACCACTAGGTCCCTGCAGTGAACCATGCTGAATCTTCACTAGATCAGCGTCCAGAAAACACTCCTCAGCGCACATCCGCTGTCCAAGCTTCCGAAAAACATTCCTGAGCCCACCACTAGGTCCCTTCACAGAATCTGGCTGGTTCCTGACCTTGTGAAAGAAAATACGGAGCCAAGCTGGATCCAGCTCTTGTTCGAGCCCCTGAAAACTTCACCCGAGCCCACATCTTGGTCCCTTCACTGACCCAGGCTGCTCCTGCACTTGTTCAGACTCCGAGTGACAGTCATGAGCTCACAGACGGTCCCTGCCCTGAACCGGCGTAGGGCCTGTAATTGCACAAGCCCTCTAAAAATATTCTGGAGCCCACATTTCGGTCCCTCTACTAATCCAGACTGGTTTCTGACCTTATTGTAGCCCTAGACAATTACTCCTGGACCCACATTGCAGTTTCTGAGCTGAATTATGCTAGGTCCTTCACTGGTTCTATGCCCCAACCAACACTCTTGAGCCCATATCTCACTCCCAGAACTGAAGTAGTCTGGATCCAGCCTTTATTCAAGCCCTGGCAAACACACCTGAGCCCACAATGTCACCTCTGAACTGACCTAGGATGGGTCCTGCACTCGTTCAAAGTGCCAGCCAACACTGCTGAGCCTCTTTCTGAACCTCAGGGTTGTCCTGGCCATATTCAAGCCATTGACCTACAATCCTGAGCACGGAATGTGCTCCCTGCCTCTGAGTTAGGATGTGACTTGCCATTGGTCAGTCCCCAGTGAAGCACTCGCAATCCCGTATCTCACTTGTTTCACTGAATGAGGCTCGACGTGCCTTAGTGTAAGACCACTACAAACACTCCTGAGCCCTCTTTTCATTCCTTTCACAGACCATGCTCGGTCCTGCCCTTGTTGAAACCATGACAACTTCTCCTCAGCCCACATCTCGGTCCCTGTACTGAAGCAGGCTACATTCTGCCTATATTGAAGCCCCAGCGATACTCCTGAATTGACATCTGAGTACCTGCACTGAACCCGTCTGGGCCGAGAGCTTGTTCAAGACACTTGACGACCCTCCAGAGCCTCCCTCTCTGTCCCTGCGCCAAACCAGGCTGTGTCGTACACTTGTTCCACTCTGAGAAATACTCCTGAGCACAATTTCGGTGCTTACACTGACCAGGCTGGATTTTATCCTTGTTCGAAACCATGACAAATACTTTTGAACCCACTTCTCAGTCCCTGCACTGAACCAGGCTAGCTGCTTCCCATGTTCAAGCACCAACAGACAACCCTGAGCCCAAATGTCCATTCCTGCACTGAACGAGGCTAAGTTCTGCCTAGATTCATGAGCCATAACAACAGGTGTGAGCCAACATCTTGAACCTGGCACTGGAGCATTTGGGGACCTGTTCCTGGTGCACCCCCAGCAAATGCTCCTGAGCCCACATCATGGTTCCTGCCCTGAACCAGGGGCTTCCTGCGTTTGTGTATATCCCCGAGAAACACTCCTGAGCCTGCCTCTCCATCTCTGCCATGAACCATGCTGGGTCCTGCACTTATTCAAGGCCCCGAGCAACATAGCTGGGCTTGTATCTGACTCTCATCCTAGTTCCCAGTCTTATTCGACCTACGGCAAGAAATCCTGAGCCAACAAGTAGCTCCATGCATCGGAACTATGGTGGGTACCTTCATCGTTCAATCCCCCAGGAAACACTTGCGATCCCACATCCCACTCGCTGAACTGAAGAAAGTCAGTCAGCCTTTGAGTAAGACCCTGAAAAACACTCCTGAGCCCACCACTAGGTCCCTGCAGTGAACTATGCTGAATCTTGCACTGGTTGAAGCCTCCGGCAAACACTCCGCAGAGCACATCTGTTGTCCAAGCTTCTGAAAAATATTCCTGAGCCCACTACTAGGTCCCTTCACAGAATCAGGCTGGTTCCTACCCTTATGCAAGACAACAACGGAACCAAGCTGGATCCAGCTCTTGTTCAAGCACCTGAAAACTACACCCGGGCCCATATCTGCATTGTCTGTTCACTGAACCAGGCTGGTCCTGCACTTGTTCACTCCCCGAGAGACACTCATGAGCACACATACGGTACCTGAACTGAACCGCATGGGTCCTGTACTTGCACAAGCCCTCTAAAAATATTCTGGAGCCCTCATTTTGATCCCACTATTGATCCAGACTGTGTCCTGATCTTATTGCAGCCCAAGACAATCACTCCTGGGCCCACATCTCACTTCCTGAACTAAATTATGCTGGGTCCTGCACTGCTTCCATGACCCGACCAACACTCTTGAGCTCATATCTCACTCCCAGAACTCAAGCAGGCAGGACCCTGCCTTTATTCAAGCCCTGGCAAACACGCCTGAGCCCACGTCGTCTCGGCACTGACATAGGATGGGTCCTACCCTCGTTCAAGGTGCCAGACAACACTGCTGAGCCTCTCTCTAACTCTCAGGCTATTCTTGGCCATTTTCAAGCCACCGACCTACAATCCTGTCCCCACAACTCGCTCCCTTCCTCTGAGCTAGGGTGTGTCCTGCCATTGGTCACTCCCCCATGAAGCAGTCCCAATACCGCATCACACTCGCTGGACTGAACGAGTCTCGAAGCCTTTGTGCAAGACCCCAAGAAACAATCCTGAGACCACTTTTCGATCCTGACACTGACCATGATCGGTTCTGCCCTTGTTCAAACTGTGACAATTTCTCCTGAGCCCACATTCGGTCCCTGCACTGAACCAGGCTACGTTCTGGCAATCTTGAAGCCTAGGCGAGTACTACTGAATCGATATCTAAGTACCTGCATTGAACATGGCTGGGCTGACAACTCAGGCAAGACACTTGAAGACCCTCCTGAGCCTTCCTCTCAGTCTTTGCACCAAACCAGGCTGGATCCTGCACTTGTTCAACCCTGGGAAATACTCCTGAGCCCCATTTCAGTTCTTATACTGACCAGGCTGGATTCTGCCCTTGTTCAAACCATGACAAATACTCTTGAAACCACTTCTCAGTCCTGCACTGAACCAGGCTAGATTCTTCCCATGTTCAAGCACCAACAGACAACCCTGAGCCCAAATGTCCATTCCTGCCCTGAACGAGGCTAAGTGCTGCAAGGGTTGATGACCACTAACAACAGGCCTGAGCCAACATGTTGAGCCTGGCACTGAAGCATTTTGGGACCTGCCCCTGGTGCACCCCCAGCAAATGCTCCTGAGCACACATCATGGTCCCAGCACTGAACCAGGCCAGTTCCTGCCTTTGTGTATGCCCTCGAGAAACACTCCTGAGCACGCATCTCCATCCCTGCCATGAATGATGCTGGGTTCTGCAATTATTAAAGGCCACGACCAACATAGCTGGGCCTGTATCTGATTGTCATCCTAGTTCCCGGCCTTATTTGAACTACCGGCAAGCAATCCTGAGCCACCAGCAGCTCCATGCATCGGAACTATGGTGGATACCGCCATCGTTCAATCCCCCAGGAAACACTTGCGATCCCACATCCAACTCACTCCACTGAAGAAGGTGGGTCAGCCTTTGAGCAAGACCCAAAAAAACATTCCTGAGCCCACCACTAGGTCCCTGCAGTAAACCATGCTGAATCTTGTACTGGTTGAAGCCTATTGAAAACATTCCTCAGCGCACATCTGTTGTCCAACCTTCCGAAAAATATTCCTGAGCCCAGCACTAGGTCCCTTCACAGAATCAGGCTGGTTGCTACACTTGTGCAAGACACCAACGGAACCAAGCTGGATCCAGCTCTTGTTCAAGCCCCTGAAAACTACACCCGACCCACATCTGGGTCCCTTCACTGAACCAGGCTGGTCCTGGGCTTGTTCACACTCCGAGAAACACTCATGAGCCCATATATGGTCTCTGCACTGAATTGGGGTTGGTCCTGTACTTGCACAAGCTCTCTAAAAATATTCCGGAGCCCATATTTTGGTCCCTCTAATGATCCAAACTGCATCTTGACCTAATTGCAGCCCCAGACAATCGCTCCTGGGCCCACATCGCAGTTCCTGAGCTGAATTATGCTGGGTCCTGCACTGGTTCCATGCCCCGACTAACACTCTTGCGCCGGTATCTCACTCCCAGAGCAAAAGCAGGCTGGAGCCTGCCTTTATTCAAGCCCCAGCAAACACGCCTGAGCCCACAAGGTCATCTCTGCACTGAACTAGGATGATTCCCGCACTCATTCAAGGTGCCAGCCAACACTGCTGAGCCTCTCTCTGAATCTCAGGCAAGTCCTGGCAATATTCAAGCCACCGACCTACATTCCTGAGCCTGCAATGCTCTCTCTGCCTCTGAGTTAAGGTGTGTCCTCCCATCGGTCAATCCCCCATAAAGCACTCCCGATCCCTCATCTCACTCGCTGCACTGAACAAACCTCGACGTGCTTTTGTGCAAGACCTCAACCAACACTCCTGAGCCCACTTTTCCATCCTTATACTGACCATGCTCAGTCCTGCCCTTGTTCAAACCATGACAATTTCTCCTCAGCCCAACTCTCGGTTCCTGTACTGAACCAGGCTAAGTTCTTGCTATTTTGAAGCCTCAGCGAATACTCCTGAATCGACATCTAAGTACCTGCACTGAACCTGGCTGGGCCGAGAGCTTGTGCAAGATTCTTGAAAACCCTCCAGAACCTCTCTCTCTGTCCCTTCTGTACTTGTTCAACACAGAGGAATACTCCTGAGCCCCATTTCAGTGCTTACATTGACCAGGCTGGATTCTGCCCTTGTTCAAAACCATAACAAATACTCTTGAACCCACTTCTCTGTCCCTGCACTGAACTAGGCTAGCTTCTTCCCATGTTCAAGCACCGACAGACAACCCTGAGCCCAAATGTCCTTTCCTGCACTGTACGAGGCTAAGTGCTGCCTAGGTTCATGACCCCTAACAACCGGCCTGAGCCAATATCTCGAGCCTGGCACTGAAGCATTTTGGGACCTCCCTCTGGTGAACCCACAGCAAATGCTCCTGAGAACTCGTCATGGTTCCTGCAGTGAACAAGGGAGGTTCCTGCCTTTGTGTGTGCCCCCGAGAAACGCTCCTGAGCCCGCATCTCTGTCCCTGCCATTAACCATGCTGGGTCCTGCACTTATTCAAGGCCCTGACCAAGATAGCTGGGCCTGTATCTGACTCTCATCCTCGTTCCTGGCCTATTTTGAGCTATCGACAAGCAATCCTGAGCCAACAAGTAACTCCATGCATCGGATCTATGGTGGTTACCACCATCATTCAATCCCCCAGGAGACACTTGCGATCCCCCGTCACACTCGCTGCACTGAAGAAAGTGGGTCAGCCTTTGAACAAGACCCCAAGAAACACGCCTGAGCCCACCTCTAGGTCCCTGCAGTGAACCATGCTGAATCTTGCACTGTTTGGAAATCCGGCAAACACTCCTCAGCACTTATCTGTTGTCCAAACTTCCGAAAAATATTCCTGAGCCCACCACTAGGGCCCTTCACAGAATCAGGCTGGTTCCTGCCCTTGTGAAAGATAACAATGGAACCAAGCTGGATCCAGCTCTTGTCCAAGCCCCTGAAAACTGCACTGTAGCCCATGTCTCGGTCCCTACACTGAACCAGTCTAGTCCTGTGCTTGTTCAGACTCCAAGAGACACTCATGAACCTACATACAGTCCCTGCACTGAACTGGGGAGGGTCCTGTACTTCCACAAGCCCTCTGAAAATATTCTGGAGCCCACATTTTGGTCCCTCTACTTATCCAGACTGGTTCCTGACCTTATTGCAGCCCCAGTCAATCACTCCTGGGCCCCCATCGCAGTTCCTGAGTTGAATTATGCTGCATCCTGCACTGGGTCCATGCCCCGACCAACACTCTTGAGCCCATATCTAACTCCCAGAACTCAAGCAGGCTGGACCCTGCCTTTATTCAAGCCCCAGCAAAAGCTCCTGAGCCCACAACATCATCTCTGCACTGACCTAGGATTGTTCCTGCACTCGTTCAAGGTGCCAGCCAACACAGCTGAGCCTTACTCTGACACTCAGGCTAGTCTTGGCCATATTCAAGCCACTGACCTACAATCCTCAGCCCACAGCATGCTCCCTGCCTCTTAGCTAGGGTGTGTCCTGGCATTGGTCAGTCCCCCATGAAGTACTCCCGATCGCACAGCTCACTCGCTGCACGGAATGAGGCTCAACATGCCTTTGTGCAGTTCAATTCAGTTCAGTCCAGTCGGTCAGTTGTGTCCGACTCTTTGTGACCCCATGAATCGCAGCACGCCAGGCCTCCCTGTTCATTACCATCTCTCGGAGTTCACTCAGACTCATGTCCATCGAGTCCGTGATGCCATCCAGCCATCTCATCCTCAGTCATCCCCTTCTCCTCCTGCCCCCAATCCCTCCCAGCATCAGGGTCTTTTCCAATGAGTCAACTCTTCACATGAGGTGGCCAAAGTACTGGAGTTTCAGCTTTAGCATCATTCCTTCCAAAGAAATCCCAGGGTTGATCTCCTTCAGAATGGACTGGTTGGATCTCCTTGCAGCCCAAGGGACTCTCCAGAGTCTTTTACAACACCACAGTTCAAAAGCATCAATTCTTCAGTGCTCAGCCTTCTACACAGTCCAACTCTCACATCCATACATGACCACAGGAAAAACCATAGCCTTGACTAGACGGACCTTAGTCGGCAAAGTAATGTCTCTGCTTTTGAAAATACTATCTAGGTTGGACATAACTTTTCTTCCAAGGAGTAAGAGTCTTCTAATTTCATGGCTGCAGTCAACATCTGCCTTTGTGCAAGACCCCAATAAACACTCCTGAGCCCACTTTTCGATTATTACACTGACCATGCTCTGTCCTGTCCTTGTTGAAGCCATGACAATTTCTCCTGAGCCCACATCTCAGTCCCTGTACTGAAGCAGGCTAGGTTCTGGCTATCTTGAAGCCTCAGCGAATACTCCTGAATCGACATCTAATTACCTGCACTGAACCTGGCTAGGCCGATAGCTTGTGCAAGACACTTGGAGACCCTTCTAAGGCTCCCTCTTGATCCCTGCGCCAAATCAGGCTGGTACCTCCACTTGTTCAACCCCGAGAAATACTCCTGAGGCCCATGTCGGTGCTTACACTGACAGGGCTGGATTCTCCCCTTGTTCGAAACCATGACAAATACTCTTGAACCCACTTCTCGGTCCCTGCACTGAACCTGGCTAGCTTCTTCCCATGTTCAAGCACCGACAGACAACCCTGAGCAGAAATGTCCATTCCTGCACCAAAGGAGGCTAAGTGGTGCCTAGGTTCATGACCCCTAACAACAGGCCTGAACCAACATCTCGAGCCTGGCACTGAAGCACTTTGGGACCTGCTCCTGTTGCACCCCAGGAAATGCCCCTGTGTCGGAAGCCAGCGTGAGGAATCCCGCCCGTGACAAGGTCATGAGGAAGGAAGCCTGACAAAACGCAGGACGTGATCAGGCTTCAGGGGTTCCACCTGGAATTTCCTGGGCATGTACCCCCAAAAGCAAAATCTGTCGGCCTTTGCACTCTGCTTTTCCACTCTTCTGATACACACTGGAAAAAGTCAACTCAGGGCTTTAGTCTTCTGCATTTGTAAGGGATGTTTCAGTTAAACCCCCTCTGATAGCTCTTTAGCTTGCCTAACAGGTTCCCCCGGTCCTCTTACAGCTTGTGTATTGCTTACAGCACCCCCACCTGCGAGAGGCACAAAGCTGAAAAGCATCTTAAAGATACAGAGCCTTTTCTAAAGAGTTGAAAATTATACTGGTAGAGGGTTTTCACTGTTGACTCAATGACTGCTGCCAGGCCTCCATATTCTTAATCTTTTAGGCACCTGGGAGGATGTTAATCAATGTGAACGGGATATGGAAAAAGACATATAGTAGATTTGATGTTAGCAACACTAGACTTTTGAGTTAGTTACTTTTCTCTTTATATATCACTGCTCTCCTCTTGTGTCCTTGCTATGTAAGAATGTAAGCTTATTTAATGCTGAGAGTGGCACCAGACTTTGGGAAGATCAGCACAAAGAAGTCTTCTGGTTGACAAACCCTTATCAGAAAAAAGGCTGTGAAATGTTAATTGGCCCTCTGGCTATAAGTTGATGTAAGTCACCTAAGACTTGTGTACACAACTAGGTATGCAGAGAGAAAAGCCTGGTTTTGATAAGAGTCAGGGCTGCTGACACTGCATAATTTTGTACTACCCATTGATCTCTATGTACAATCAAAAAGGTATAATAGGACATTCTAGACAATAGATGCCAGGGCCAGTCACTGGACTGGTTTCCCCCGTGTCTCCTCTTTACTCTAATTTCAGGCTGAATTCCCATGGGGCATGGAGGCTCACCAAGTCTACTTACTTGTCCCGGCTTCTAAGATCTGTAAGAGAGAGAGCCCAAGGTGGGGCACTCTCCAATATTCAAACGGACTCCGGTGGCCTAATGTAGATGGTGCAAGCTCCTTGTCTGGAACTTTATTGGCTTTCCACGCGAACCAAGTTATTCAGCCTCTTTTCTCCACTTAATTTTCCTACTACACTATTTGTTCCTAATCTCATCTTGTATTTCTATATTAATAAATAAATAAATGTTTTCCTCGCCAATGCCATCCCCACTTTGAATTCCCTGGATCCACCAGGGCTGGACCCCAGCACCGACCAACACTCTTGAGCCCATATCTCACTCCCAGAACTCAAGCAAGCTGGACCCTGCCTTTACTCAAGCCCGGGCAAACATGCCTGAGGCCACAACATCGTCTGCGCATTGACCTAGGATGGCTTCTTCACGTGTTAAATGTGCCAGCCAACACTGCTGGGCTTCTCTCAGACTCGCAGGCAAGTCCTGGCTGTGTTCAAGCCACTGACCTACAATCCTGCTCCTGGAACTCTCTCCCTGCCTCTGAGCTAGGGTGTGTCCTGCCCTTGGTAAGTCGTCCATGAAGCACTCCCAATCGCGCATCTCACTCACTGCACTGATTGAGGCTCGACATGCCTTTGGGCAAGACCTCAACAAACACTCCTGAGCACACCACTAGGTCCCTGCAGTGAACCATGCTGAATATTGCACTGGTTCAGCCACTGGCAAACACTCCTCAGCACACATCTGTTGTACAAGCTTCCGAAAAATATTCCTGAGCCCACCACTAGGTACCTTCACAGATTCAGGCTGGTTGCTACACTTGTGCAAGACACCAACAGAACCAAGCTGGATCCAGCTCTTGTTCAAACCCCTGAATACTACACTCAAGTCCACATCTGGGTCCCTTCACTGAACCAGGCTGGTCCTGCGCTTGTTCAGACCCCGAGAAACACTCATGAGCCCACATACAGTCATTGCGCTGAACCGGGGTTGGTCCTGTACTTGCAAAAGCCCTCTAAAAATATTCCAGAGCCCATATTTTGCTCCCTCTACTGATCCAGACTGGGTTCTGAACTTATTGCAGCCTCAGACAATCGATCCTGGGTCACAACGCAGTTCGTGAGCTGAATTATGCTGGGTCCTGCACTCGTTCCATGCCCCAACCAACATGCTTGAGCCCATATCTCACTCCCAGAACTCAAGCAGGCTAGACCCTGCCTTAATTCAAGCCCCGACAAACACGCCTGAGCCTACAACGTCGTCTCTGCACTGACCTATGATGGGTCCTGCACTTGTTCAAGGTTCCAGCCAATACTGCTGAGCCTCTCTCTGACTCTCAGGCTAGTCTTGGCGATATTTAAGCCAACGACCTACAATCCTGAGCCCGCAACTCACTCCATGCCTCTGAGATAGGGTATGTCCGGCCATTGGTCAGTCCCCCATTAAGAACTCCCGATTCCGCATCTCAGTCGCTGCACCAAATGAGGCTCGACTTGCCTTTGTGCAAGACCCCAACAAACACTCCTTAGCCCACTTTTTGATCCTTACGCTGACCATGCTTGGTCCTGCCCTTGCTCAAACCATGACAATGTCTCCTGAGCCCACATCTCGGTCCCTGTACTGAACCAGGCTAAGTTCTGGCTATCTTGAAGCCTCAGCGAATACTCCTGCATAAACATCTAAGTACCTGCACTGAAGCCGGCTGGGCCCAAAGCTTGTGCAAGATATTTGAAGACCCTCCTGAGCCTCCCTCTCAGTCCCTGGGCCAAAGCACGCTGAGCCCTGCACTTGTTCAACCCGGAGAATCACTCCTGAGAACGCTTTCGGTGCTTACACTGACCAGGCTGGATTCTGCCCTTGTTTGAAACCAAGACAAATACTCTTGAACCCACTTCTCAGTCTCTGCACTGAACCAGGCTAGCTTTTTCCCATGCTCAGTCACAGAAAGACAACCCTGATCCCAAATGTCCATTCCTGCACTGAATGAAGCTAAGTGATGCCTAGGTTCATGACTCCTAATAACAGGTCTGAGCCAACATCTCGAGCCTGGCATTTTGGGTCCTGACCCTGGTGCACTGCCTTACTGTCCTTGAAACTCTCAAGAGTCTTCTCCAGCACCACAGTTCAAAAGCATCAATTCTTCGGTGCTCAGCTTTTCTCATGGTCACCCTTAGAGCTCTTATTAATATTGTCTCCTCTAAATTGAAAGTACACCATGCCATGTGGCATGTGAGATCTCAGTTCCCCAACCAGGGATCAAACCTATGCCCCTGTCCTGGGGCCAGTGAACCACCAGTGTAAAGGACAACCAGATAGCAAATTCCCTCTAAGTCAATTCATTTTTAAGTTGAAGGAATCTGCTTTAAAAAGAAGTGCTTGGACTAAAAGTTGGAGTCCCTCTGAAGGCCTAAGGCACCTCCATGGCCGCACCACCCCCACCCAACCTGCCCTTTGCTTTGTGCATCCCTGCGGGCACTTTGGCTCTCCACAGGAGCTCCAGCCTTGGGACCTTTGAACTCCTTGGTTCCTCTCCCAAAATTCCCTCCCTCTGATCCTCACTTGGCTTACTTCCTCTCCTCCCACCTTTTTTCTGCTGTCATCTTGAAACCAGGCAGGCCTTGATCACCACCTACACTCCCAGCCTGCCCCCCGCCCCTCCCAGAGCCTTCTCTGTTCTCCATTCTCCACTTTATTTTTCTCCAAAGCGCCGGTGGTCAGCTGACACACTTGATATACGTAGGTGCTGACTGCTTGTCCCCAGGCTGTCCCCAGCTGAGTGAGGGGTGAGACGGCCTGTGTGTTCTGCTCACTGCCCGTGCACAGTAATTTTATGCAAATTGTACAAGAGAGGCCAGCTAACAGTAGGTGCTCAGCTAACGGAGCTCACACTCCACGTGGAGGGTCGGTGAGGATGCCACATGTCACAAAGTTAACTCTTTCTTGACAAGAGGGATTAATGCCTTGGAGGAGGAATATGGGGAGCTGGGAGAGGGAAGTACAGGCAGGCCTGACAGAGCTGGAACATGCCAGTGCGAGCTGGGAGGGAATGCTTCCTCAGGAGTGAGGCTGAGGCTGGAAAAGGATGAGTCCAAAGAGCTGGGCAAGAGGAGGAGCCTTCCTGGATGCTGGGATGATATATGCAAAGCTTTCTAGCCTTCCCTTTCTGGAACGCCTTCCTCAGGACCCTCCACCTTCTTGTGGGTTTTATCTGCTGAGAACCTAAACTTTTTTGCATTTCCTTAGAACCTGTTTCTGTGGCAGGAAGGGGGAAATGAGGTCCCCCAAATTAAACTCTGGGACATTAACAATCCACTTCCCAGGACTCTGGTTGGGGTGGATGTGAGGTGGGGGTGGCAGGCTCTCTGGGATGGTGCAGACATGTCCAGCCCCAGGACTTTACCAGCTCCTTCTTTTCCAAGAACAGAGCTGTGGCCACCATAAGCCCCCCTGCAATGAGAAGCCCTTGCATCGCAACTCTTAAGAGTTGTGACTGTGACTATACTTAACCTGCGTCACATCAGTCATTTCCAGCTTTCTCTTTAAAGGTCCTTTCTTAATGTACAAGACAGTGACCTAAGTCTGATAGAAGTAGGCTACTTGGGTGGGGTCACGTTTGGAGTGTTGACCTTTAAGAAATTCACTTCTTTTTGAGAATGTAGGTGATTATATACTCCCAAAGGTTTAGACAAATGTAATTTTCCATTGCTTTTCCTCCCTCCTGCCCCAAAGTAAGCCATCAGTATCCTTTAGAAATTAAAAAATTTATTGTCTAAATTAAAACCCCCAGTGTATGTCAAGCTTGGAATGTTTCAGCTTGCATACTTCTGTTTCTGTTGCTGTTGTCATTTGTTTGTTTGCTTTAATTTGGAAAAGAGCTCCAGTGGGACTCTATCAGAGGAGTACCAAACTACAAAGCCAGCTATTTGCTTTTGTAAGATGAGAGAGAGAAAGATCCTGTTTGTGGTGGCACTTTGCGCAAGGAGGTATTGGGCTAGCTAATAAAAAAGGAGAGTATATTTTTTAATCTCATGGCAAAAAAGAGAGGCACTAGAGTTGCTTTTGCATGTTATAAGCCTTGCCTTTGGGATCTCTGCCTTTTACAAGGGCCAAGCTCAAAACCACTTCTGCCCCTGCAAGGGGAAGGGGCAGTGGCTGTGACTGATATCCAAAATGTTGTCCTAGGCAAGGATAGGGGCTCCTCACTCTAGGGAAAGATTTTCTCCCAGCCCCACCCTGTGTTCTTGCTCAGGCCTGTTGTTAGGGGTCATGAACCTAGGGGGCACTTAGCCTCTTTCAGTGCAGGAATGGACGTTTGGCCTCAGGGTTGTCTGTCAGTGCTTAAACATGGGAAGAAGCTAGCCTGGTTCAGTGCAGGGACCGAGAAGTGGGTTCAAGAGTATTTGTCATGTTTTCAAACAAGAGCAGAATCCAGCCTGGTCAGTTTAAGCACCAAAATGGGGCTCAGGACCATTTGTCGGGGTTGAACAAGTGCCGGACCCAGCCTGGTTTGGCGCAGGGACTGAGAGGGAGGCTCAGGAGGGTCTTCAAGTTTCTTGCACAACTCTCAGCCCAGCCAGCTTCAGTGTAGGTACATAGATGTCAATTCAGGAGTATTCGCTGAGGCTTCAAGATAGCCAGAACTATCCTGGTTCAGTACAGGGACCGAGATGTGGTCTCAGGAGAAATTGTCATGGTTTGAACAAGGGCAGGAATGAGCATGGTCAGTGTAAGGATCAAAAACTGGGCTCAGGGGTGTTTGTTGGGGTCTTGCACAAAGGCACGTCAAGCCTCGTTCACTGCAGTGAGTTAGATGCGGGATCGGGAGTGCTTCATGGGGGACTGGCCAATGGCAGGACATACCCTAGCTCCGAGGCGTGGAGCGAGATGCGGGCTCAGGATTGTAGGTCGGTGGCTTGAATATGGCCAGGACTAGCCTGAGAGTCAGAGAGAAGCTCAGCAGTGTTTCATGGCACCTTGAACAAGTGCAGGACCCATCCTAGATCAGTGCAGAGATGACACTGTGGGCACAAGCGTGTTTGCCGTGGCTTTAATAAAGGCAGGATCCAGCCTACTTGAGTTCTGGGAGTGAGATATGGGCTCAAGAGTGTTGGTCAGGGCATGAAACCAATGCAGAACCCAGCATAATTCAGCTCAGTAACTGTGATGTGGGCCCAGGAGTGATTGTCTGGGCCTGCAGTACGGTCAGGACCCAGTCTGGATCAGTAGAGGGACTGAAATGTGGGCTTTAGAATATTTTTAGAGGGCTTGGGCAAGTACAGGACCCACCCCGGTTCAGTGCAGGGACCATATGTGCGCTCATGAGTGTCTCTCAGTGTGTGAACAAGCTCAGGACCTGCCTGGTTCAGTGAAGGGACCCAGAAGTGCACTCGGGTGAAGTTTTCAGGGGCTTGAAGAAGAGATGGATCCAGGTTGGTTCCGTTGTTTTCTTGCACAAGGGCAGGAACCAGCCTGATTCTGTGAAGGGACCTAGTGGTGGGCTCAGGAATATATTTTGGGAGCTTGGACAACAGATGTGCACTGAGGAGTGTTTGCCGTAGACTTGAACCAGTGTAAGATTCAGCATGGATCACTGCAGTGATCTAGTGGTCAACTCAGGAGTGTTTTTCTGGGTCTTGCTCAATGGCTGACCCACCTTCATCAGTGCAGCAAGTGGGATGTGGGATCGCAAGTGTTTCCTGGGGGATTGAGCGACGGCGGTACCCACCATAGTTCCAATGCATGGAGCTACTTGTTGGCTCAGGATTGCTTGCCGGTGGCTCAAATAAGACAGGGAACTAGGATGAGAGTCATATACAGTCCCAGCCTTGTTGGTTGGGGCCTTGAATAAGTGCAGGACCCAGAATGGTTCATGGCAGGGACACAGATGCAGGCTCAGGAGGGTTTCTTGGGGGCATACACAAAGGCAGGATTCTGCCTGGTTCAGTGCAGGGACCATAATGTGGGCTCAGGAGCATTTGCTGGGGTGCACCATGGGCAGGTCCCAAAATGCTTCAGTGCTAGGTTCGAAATGTCTCAGGCCTGTTGGTCATGAACCTAGGCAGCACTTAGCCTTGTTCAGTGCAGGAACGGACATTTGGGCTCAGGGTTGTCTGTTGGTGCTTGAACATGGGAAGTATCTAGCCTGGTTTAGTGCGGGGACCGAGAAGTGGGTTCAAGATAATTTGTCATGGTTTCAAAAAAGGGCAGAATCCAGCCTGGTCAGTGTAAGCACCGAAATGGGGCTCAGGAGTATTTCTCGGGGTTGAACAAGTGCAGGAACCAGCCCGGTGTGGTGCAGGGACCGAGAGGGAGGCTCAGGAGGGTCTTCAAGTGTCTTACACAAGCTCTCGGCCCAGCCAGCCTTAGTGCAGGTATTTAGATGTCGATTCAGGAGTATTCGCTGAGGCTTCAAGATAACCAAAACTTAGCCTAGTTCAGTACAGGGACTGACATGTGGGCTCAGGAGAAATTGTCATGGTTGAACAAGGGCAGGACCGAGCATGGTCAGTGTAAGGATCGAAGGGTGGGCTCATGAGTGTTTGTTGGGGTCTTGCACAAAGGCACATCAAGCCTCATTCAGTATAGCGAGTGACATGCGGGATTGGGGGTACTTCATGTGGGACTGGCCAATGGCAGGACACACCCTAACTGAGTCAGGGAGCATGTTGTGGGCTCAGGATTGTAGGTAGGTGGCTTGAATATGGACAGGACTAGCCTGAGAGTCATAGAGAGTATCAGCAGTGGTGGCTGGCACCTTGAACGATTTACAACCCTTCCTAGGTGAGTGCAAGACCCATCCTAGTTCAGTGCAGAGATGACGTTGTGGGCTCAGGCGTGTTTCCTGAGGCTTGAATAAAGGCAGCGTCCAGCCTGCTGGAGTTCTGGGAGTGAGATATGGGCTCAAGAGTGTTGGTCGGGGCATGGAACCAGTGCAGGACCCAGCATAATTCAGCTCAGGAACTGCAATGCTGGCCCAGGAGTGATTGTGTGGGTCTGCAATAAGATCAGGACCCAGTCTGGATCAATAGTGGGGCAGAAATGTGGGCTCTGGAATATTTTTAGAGGGCTTGTGCACGTACAGGACCCACCCCGGTTTAGTGCAGGGAACTTATGTTGGCTCATGAGTGTCTCTCGGTGTCTGAACAAGCGCAGGACCAGGCTGGTTCAGTGAAGGGACCCAGATGTGGGCTCAGGTGTACTTTTCAGGGTCTTGAACAAGAGCTGGATCCAGCTTGGTTTCATTGTGAACCAGCCTGATTCTGTGAAGGGACCTAGTGGTGGGCTCAGGAAAAATTTTCAGAAGCTTGGATAACAGATGTGCGCTGAGGAGTGTTTGTTGGAGGTTTGAACAAGTGCATGATTCAGCATGGTTCACTGTAGGGACCTAGTGGTGGCTCAGGAATGTTTTTGCAAACATCTTGCTCAAAGACCCTATCTTGTTCAAAGGCTGACCCACCTTCTTCAGTGCAGCGAGTGGGATGTGGGGTCGCAAGTGTTTCCTGGAATCTTCCTCATGCTGGCAACAATATATATATAGCATTTACACTGTTCAGTTCAGTTGCTCAGTTGTGTCTAACTCTTTGCGAATATCTTGTTCAAAGGCTGACCCACCTTCTTCAGTGCAGCGAGTGGGATGTGGGGTCGCAAGTGTTTCCTGGAATCTTCCTCATGCTGGCAACAATATATATATAGCATTTACACTGTTCAGTTCAGTTGCTCAGTTGTGTCTAACTCTTTGCGACCCCATTAATTGCAGCACGCCAGGCCTCCCTGTCCATCACCATCTCCCGGAGTTCACTCAGACTCACGTCCATTGAGTCCGTGATGCCATCCAGCCATCTCATCCTCTGTTGTTCCTTCCCGTTCTGCCCCCAATCCGTCCCAGCATCAGGGTCTTTTCCAATGAGTCAACAAACTCTTCTCATGAGGTGGCCAATGTACTGGAGTTTCAGCTTTAGCATCATTCCCTCCAAAGAAATCCCAGCGTTGATCTCCTTNGTATTTGTCATGGTTTTGAACAAGGGCGGAATACAGCCTGGTCAGAGTAAGCACCAAAATTGGGCTCAGGAGTATTTCTTGGGGTTGAACAAGTGCAGGACCCAGCCTGGTTTACCACAGGGACCGAGAGGGAAGCTCAGGAAGGTCTTCAAGTGATTTACACAATACTCTTGGCCCAGCCAGGTTCAGTGCATGTACTTAGATGTCGATTGAGGAGTATTTGCTGAGGCTTCAAGATAGCCAGAACGTAGCCTGGTTCAGTACAGGGACCGAGATGTGGGATCAGGAGAAACTGTCACGGTTTCAACAAGGGCAGGACCGAGCATGGTTCCTGAAAGGAATGAAAAGAGGGCTCAGGAGTGTTTGTAGTGGTCTTACACTAAGGCGCGTCGAGCCTCGTTCAGTGCCAAGACTGAGATGCGNGTACAGGGACCGAGATGTGGGATCAGGAGAAACTGTCACGGTTTCAACAAGGGCAGGACCGAGCATGGTTCCTGAAAGGAAGGAAAAGAGGGCTCAGGAGTGTTTGTAGTGGTCTTACACTAAGGCACGTCGAGCCTCGTTCAGTGCCAAGACTGAGATGCGGGATCAGGAGTGCTTCACTGGGGACTGACCAATGGCAAGTCACACCCTAGTTCAGAGGCAGGGAGCGAGTTGCGTGCTCAGGATTGTAGGTCGGTGGCTTGAATAGGGCCAGGACTAGCCTGCGAGTCAGAGAGAGGCTCAGCAGTGTTGGCTGGCACCCTGAACGAGTGCAGAACTCATCCTAGGTCAGTGCAGAGACGACGTTGTGGACTCAGGCATGTTTGCTGGGGCTTGAATAAAGGCAGGGTGCAGCCTGCATGAGTTCTAGGAGTGAGATATGGGCTCAAGAGTGTTGGTCTGGGCATGGAACCAGTGCAGGACCCAGCATAATTCAGATCAGGAACTGAGATGTGGGCCCAGAAGCAATTGTCTTGGGCTGTAATAAGATCAGGAATCAGGCTGGA
>SJYT01056529.1:1354-38542 GCA_006410635.1 Cephalophus harveyi
ACTCTTGAGAGTCCCTTGGACTGCAAGGAGATCCAACCAGTCCATTCTAAAGGAGATCAGTCCTGGGTGTTCTTTGGAAGGACTGATGCTAAAGCTGAAACTCCAGTACTTTGGCCACCTCATGTGAAGAGTTGACTCATTGGAAAAGATTCTGGTGCTGGGAGGGATTGGGGGCAGGAGGAGAAGGGTACGACAGAGGATGAGATGGCTGGATGGCATCACCAACTCGATGGACATGAGTTTGAGTGAACTCTGGGAGTTAGTGATGGACAGGGAGGACTGGCGTGCTGCAATTCATGGTGTCGTAAAGAGTTGAACACGACTGAGTGACTGAACTGAACTTCCACTTTTGATTGGCTCTTTCTTCTTAGTAATTTAATATTTCTTTCCTTCCTTTCTCCCTCCCTTTTTCTTTTTCTGTTTCTCTCTCACTCTATCTTTGTCCCTTCACTCTGTTTCTTGTTGAGTTTCAATAAATGTAGTGTGGACATAAAATAAGGAAATTATTCCTCCAAGAAAAAGGCAACTGCAAGTAAGCCCAAGAGAATTCAAGTTATTTTCAGGCCAAGCCCCAGCCTGTGACAATCAGCTGATTTTATTAGTCTTAAGATTCTGCAGTATCCAGTGATGCTGATTAGTGATGAAGTAAATAAAGAAAGCCCACATGATGAATAAGAGGCAACAGATGGATATAAGCATGATTTTGATGGTCCATACGAAACAGGTAATAATCAGTAATATACAATCAGTATACCCAAACTTCCTTATGTCCAATGATAATGGAACTGTCTTTTTGACTTCTTGGGCAGTTTCTGGAATATCACCTCCCATCGTACTTCACATGCATTGTCAGATGGGATCATCAGTGGGGACATTAAACAGATATCAGACTTTCAGAATTGAGGCTGTACCTGTAGCCTCACTCCCCCAAGCTGGACATGCACAGGAGTGAGCTCTGAAGAGGCAGACAATAGGGGTGGGGTAGCTGCAACAAAAGGGATGCTCTAGGAAGGAAAGCTATGAAAAACCTAGACACTGTATTAAAAAGCAAATATATCACTTTGCTGACTAAGGTCTGTAGAGTCAAAGCTATGGTTTTTCCAGTAGTCATGTACGGATGTGAGAGTTGAACCATAAAGAAGGCTGAGCACCAAAGAATTGATGCTTTTGAGCTGTGGTGCTGGAGAAGAAGCCTGGCATGTTGTAGTCTGTGGGGTTGTAAAGAGTTGGACATGACTGAGTGACTGAACAACAACAACTGCACTTTTGGTGGGAGTGTAAATCGTTATAACCACTGTGGAGAACAGAATGGCGATTCTTTAACAAACTAAGACTAAAACTACCATATGATCCAACAACCCCACTACTGGGCATGTACCCTGAGAAAGCCACAATTAAAAAAGAGACATGTGGCCCAATGTTTATTGCAGCACTGCTTAAAGTAGCCAGGACATGGAAGCAACCTAGATGTCCTTGGACAGATGAATGGATAAAGAAGACATGGTACATACATGGAATAGAATACTACTCAGTCATAAAAAGGAATGAATCTGAGTCCGTTGTAGTGAGGTGGATGTAGAGCCTGTTATACAGAGTGAAGAAAGTCAGAGAAAAGCAAACATTGTATATTAAGACAATATGGAATCTAGAAAAATAGTACTGATGAAACTATTTGCAGGGCAGGAATGAAAATACAGATGTAGAGAATGGACTTGTGGACACAATGGGGAAGGAGAGGGTTGGGCAAGTTGAGGAAGGAGCATTGATATATATACACTGTGTGTATGCATGTGTGTGTGTTAGTCACTCAGTCGTGTCCAACTCTTTGCAACCCCATGGACTGTAGTCTGCCAGGCTCCTCTGTCCATGGAATTCTCCAGGCAAGAATTCTAGAGTGGGTTGCCATTTCCTTCTCCCGGGGATCTTCCCTATCTAGGTATTGAACCTGGGTCTCCTGTGTTGGAGACATTCTTTACTGTCTGAGCAGTACACATTTACCATCTGTAAAATAGATAACTAGTGGGAACCTTCCGTATAACACAGGGAGCCCAGCCAGGTGCTCTGTGGTGACCTAGAAGGGTGGGACGGGAGAGAGGCTCAAGAGAGAAGCTATATATATTTGTATTGTAGGGCAGAAACCAACAGGACATTGCAAAGCAATTATTCTCCAACTAAAAAAGAACCCATGGCTTCTGGAACCGCATACCTGGAATGGTCCTCAAAAGGTGGAAGTAGAAATAATTGCAACAGGGAAAAAGGCTGGTCACTCCGTACTGCAGTCCTGTCTGTGTGTCCCAAGGAGAAGCAAAATGTGCTGAAGAATAATGTCCCCATTCACTAAATGAAAAAAAAATAGTTTTTTACCCACATGAAATTTGCCATAACTAGATTCCCTAAGGTGAAAAACACACAGGGAGAGAGGGAGGGAGAGATGGTCAGAGACAGAGAGAGGGAGCCTGGTGGTGTTGAAACTCAGCTTTTCCTTAAGGAATATAGGAAAAGATGACATTCTTAGAAGATGACCGTAATCCAGGGCACTAATTAGATAGAACTTCAGAAGTTAGAATTCCTCACCAGGAAAAGGGATGGTGGCGGCGCCAGTAGTAAAGACCCTGCTGCCAGTGCAGGAGACGTAACGGACGCCGGTTCAATCCCTAAATTGGGAACATCCCCTAGCGATGCAACCCACTCCAACATTCTTGCCTGGAGAATTTCATGAACAGAGGAGCCTGGCGGGCTACAGTCCATAGGGTAGTATAGAGTCGTACACGACTGAAGGAGCTTAACACTGAAAGGGGAAGTCAGCTAAAAGTGGAGCGTGGGAGGTCCAGTCTGTTCTCCCGCTGGGCGGTGAGTCCCCCTGGGCAGTCTCCTTGCCTCCTGCTCCGGCTGCTCTTGCGTGCTGGAGGCTGGAGGGGCGGCGACCGACAAGGCAAGAAGACCCTGTACCCCCGGCCACCAGGGCCCCAGTTGTCCATTCTCGTCCCGGTTCCCCCTTCCACCGTGTTCCAGGGCGCCGGCTGGGACCACACAGCCTGCCTGGGGCGGCGCTAAGCCATGCAAAAAGTCCAGCGCCCATGGAAAGCGCTCCTACCCCGCCCTCGGCCCACCATGTGTGAAAGGCGCTGGGGGCAGCAGGCGCGGGCCAGGCGCCCATCAGCGCCGGCAGCGGCTTGGCCTTCACCTCCTGGGACGCGCGCAGCATTGACGGCCAGAGCAGCGCGGCCAGGGCTCGCACTGCTCCAAGCGGCCCCGGGGAGAATGCTGGAGCCCCTGCCACGGCGCCGGTCCGCTCCGCGGGAGTAGAGAACTCCCTGCTTTAGCCACCGGGGGGCGCCCTCTACGCGCCACTGCAGTAGCTACCTGGAGCCAGGAGCTCGGCCTCGGGTGCAGCGACGGCGGGACTCGGGGCGACCAGGCGGACTCTGCTGGGAGCCACAAGCAGGTACGAAGTTAGTTACAAAGTCCTGGCGCAGTTTAAGGAGGCGGGTAGAAAGACAAGGGCAAACGCGGTCCCCCGCAGCCTCTGGGTACTCCGCTGCGAACTGTACTAAGTCCCTGCACTGAGCCCTGGCACTCACCCAGAAGGTGGAGCGTGAGGGGGAGGGTCGGGGCTGGGGATGATGGTGCGGGGGCTGTATTAGTCTTTGCTGCTCAGTAATGCACACTGGGCTGCAGGGGAGATCTGGAGAAAGCTGGCAGAGAGCAATACTAGCCCGCCTTCGGGGCATTCTGCCCTTATCTGGACCAAACAGGGTGTTGTGGTAGATTCACCAATTTTAAAGAAGCCTAAACCTATAGGAACTTCTCGGGGCTTCACTGGTGACTCAGACGGTGAAGAATCTGCCTGTAATGTGGGAGACCTGGGTTTGATTCCTGGTTTGGGAAGATCCCCTGGAGGAGGACCTGGCAACCCACTCCAGTATTTTTGCCTGAAGAATCCCCATGGACAGAGGAGCGTGTCAGGCTATAGTCCATGACGTCGCAAAAAGTCAGACACAACTGAGTGACTAAGCACAGCACAGCAATCCTATAGGAACTTCCCCAGACAGGCCACCCCACTCCCCTTACCTCTTGTTTGTAGAAAAACTTTAATCTCAGGCCTCCCCTGAGTCACAGAAGGCTGGTGATTGAAAGAATGTGAAGTACAGTGACAAAATTTAAATAATAGGTCAGCCATATAGCAGTCATAGAATCTTTAGTTCCTCCCAGAAGGGCACAAATAACAGTATCTGGCACATATTCTTGTGTTGTTGTGTATTTAGTCCCATTTGGCTCTTCCTACCCCTTGGACTGTAGCCCCCCAGGCTCTTCTTATCATGGGATTATCTAGTCCAGAATACTGGAGTGGGTTGCCATTTCCTACTCTAGGGGATCCTCCCAATTCAGGGATCAAACCTGGGTCTCCTGTATCTCCTACATTGGCAGGCGAATTCTTTACCACCAGCACCACCTGGGAAGCAGATACTAAACCAGTATCAGATGGAGGAGGTTAACTGCATGATGACTATGAGTAGACAGGTCCCAGACCAGTTGAAGCCTAAGGATTCATGATGTCAAGCCCCATGATACTATCCTGTTATCTCATCATCAACCGGGGAAGTGTATGAGCTGATCGCTGTACTGTGGGTGAAGAATGGTGCCTGACCATCTCAGTAAACAAATTATGTTGAGGCCATCCAGGCATCAGTCACTGCAGCCACCCCCAAATGTGCACCTTGAGGGGCTTCAGCATGGAGGAAAACAGGATATTGATACTATCCCTAATAGTTAAGAATAGAATGCACAACACCAAGAATGAACATTAATACAAGTGATGGACTTTGGATGACTATGATGTGTCAATGTAGATTCATCAGATATAGCAAGTGTGTCTCTCTGGTAGGGATGTTGAGAGTGGGGAGGCTATGGAGTATGAGGACAAGGGGATATGGGGAATCTCTGTACTTGCCCCTTAAAAAAAAAAAAAAGAAAAAAAGAACTATGAACTACTTGTAAGTTATTGGAGATGTGTATAAGAGACAGGTGGAGCGTGAGGGGGAGGGTCGGGGCTGGGGATGATGGTGCGGGGGCTGTATTAGTCTTTGCTGCTCAGTAATGCACACTGGGCTGCAGGGGAGATCTGGAGAAAGCTGGCAGAGAGCAATACTAGCCCGCCTTCGGGGCATTCTGCCCTTATCTGGACCAAACAGGGTGTTGTGGTAGATTCACCAATTTTAAAGAAGCCTAAACCTATAGGAACTTCTCGGGGCTTCACTGGTGACTCAGACGGTGAAGAATCTGCCTGTAATGTGGGAGACCTGGGTTTGATTCCTGGTTTGGGAAGATCCCCTGGAGGAGGACCTGGCAACCCACTCCAGTATTTTTGCCTGAAGAATCCCCATGGACAGAGGAGCGTGTCAGGCTATAGTCCATGACGTCGCAAAAAGTCAGACACAACTGAGTGACTAAGCACAGCACAGCAATCCTATAGGAACTTCCCCAGACAGGCCACCCCACTCCCCTTACCTCTTGTTTGTAGAAAAACTTTAATCTCAGGCCTCCCCTGAGTCACAGAAGGCTGGTGATTGAAAGAATGTGAAGTACAGTGACAAAATTTAAATAATAGGTCAGCCATATAGCAGTCATAGAATCTTTAGTTCCTCCCAGAAGGGCACAAATAACAGTATCTGGCACATATTCTTGTGTTGTTGTGTATTTAGTCCCATTTGGCTCTTCCTACCCCTTGGACTGTAGCCCCCCAGGCTCTTCTTATCATGGGATTATCTAGTCCAGAATACTGGAGTGGGTTGCCATTTCCTACTCTAGGGGATCCTCCCAATTCAGGGATCAAACCTGGGTCTCCTGTATCTCCTACATTGGCAGGCGAATTCTTTACCACCAGCACCACCTGGGAAGCAGATACTAAACCAGTATCAGATGGAGGAGGTTAACTGCATGATGACTATGAGCAGACAGGTCCCAGACCAGTTGAAGCCTAAGGATTCATGATGTCAAGCCCCATGATACTATCCTGTTATCTCACCATCAACCGGGGAATAGTGTATGAGCTGATCGCTGTACTGTGGGTGAAGAATGGTGCCTGACCATCTCAGTAAGCAAATTATGTTGAGGCCATCCAGGCATCAGTCACTGCAGCCACCCCCAAATGTGCACCTTGAGGGGCTTCAGCATGGAGGAAAACAGGATATTGATACTATCCCTAATAGTTAAGTTGTATATCAAATGAATGATTTCATTAAGCCCAGAATCTTGCATCTTCCCATGTTTAGAAAAGCACTAGATTCATTAACTTGAGATGCCTGGTTTTCTTTATTATTTTTGAATGCCTTCTTTTTGGTTAAATTTTTGTTTTGTATTTGTCTGCACTGGGCCTTCTTTGCTTTGCCTGGGCTTTGTCGAATTGTAATGATCAGTGGTGGGTGGGTGAGGGTGGAGGTGGGGCTACTCTCTGCTGCAGCTTGAGGGCTTCTCATTGTGGCAGCTTCTCTTGTTACGGATCATCAGCTCTAGGGCTCGCAGGCTTCAGTAGCTGTGGAACAGGGGCTCATTAGTTGTGGTTCATGGGCTTAGTAGTGGTGCAGCATGCGGAATCTTCCCAGACCAGGGATTGAAACCATGTCCCCTGCATTGGCAGGTGGATTCCTATCCACTGTGCCACCAGGAAAGTCCTGTCTGATTTTCTTTTGATATTCTGACTACCAGTTTTTGCAAAAAATCCTTTTTGTCCTGGCTCTTCCCTCTTCAGAGCAGCCCCTCATAGCTATTGAGAAGCTGTCTCCTGGGTTTAAATCCTCAGCGACTCTGCCAAATAATTCAGAATTCTCAATTTAGTACCCTGGACTCTCCCTCACCTTGCCTTTAAAAACTCTCCCCTGAAATTTACTGGGGTGTTTGGATCTTTGAGCATGGGCTCCTTTTCTCCTGGCTTGGCCCTTGCAATAAACCTTTCTCTGCTTGGAACTCCAACATTTCAGTGTCTTTGGCACCACTGTGTCTTGGGCACAGGAACTTGGGTTCAACAACACAATCTGTGGCCAACCATTTGACCTCAGGCAGCAACAGAATTTAGCACAGATTCTGTTTGTAGAGCTACAGAGACCTAAAGAAAAGTAACAGAAGATTAGAAAAGCTCAAATGATTTTGGAAGATGACTCAATGCTGTCATTGGGGATAGGCCTTTTTCATCTTACATGATAGACTATGTAGGGACCTCTGAGACTTTTCTGCTCCCCTCTTAGACTGCGAAAGGGGAATATGGGGAGAGAGAGAATGACATGATTTATTTCATCATGAACTCAGGGTCTAGCAGCATAACAGTGGTATATGTTACAGAAAGCAAGGTTATATGCATTTCCAGGAACCTTACCTCACTTTTAACTCTAACAATGTCCTATTCAAGAAGGTATTATTATTCCTCTTTTATGGATGAGAAAGATGAGGCTTATAGATAGCATTTGTCCAAGGTCTTCAAATCAGTAAATGGTGAATCTTGTTTGGGACTCAAGTCCAATATGGTTGTCTCACTGGCAGATTGACAATGTGCATGAAAAGTACTTACAATACACTGTTTGGATGACTGTAGAATTGAATGAATAAAATCTTGGACTCCCACTTATAAGTCTTTAGTTATTTGTGTAACTGTCTTGCTAGCCCATCAGCCTCTCTTTCCTTCCATCCTCAGTGAAGAAAGATAAAAATTTGTGGTGCTTCTAAGAAGATCATCTTGGTATTATTTGGTAATTTCCCATGTCCTTTGGCTAAGAATAATGTTATTAATAATGGCTTTTATCTTCAGTCATGTAAGAGGAATAATTTCTGTAGAACTGGTATATAGCCATGCGGCTACAGATGATAATATTGTACTGTGTACTTAGAACTTTCTAAAAGAGTAGGTCTTAGATATTTTTGACATAAAAAGAAAAAAAATTATTAAGATGTAAAGTGATGGCTATGTTGATTGGCTTGGTTGTGGTGAATATTTGATAATGTATATGAAGTCATCAGGTTGTACATCTTAAATATATACAATTTGTGATTGTCAATTATACCTCAATAACACTGGAGGAGAAATCAATTTTAAAGAAAGTCTTAGTGTATTCAAGCATTTTTTTAATGCTTGAATAAAAACATAAACATTTTGCCAAACATATAAGAATGGCAAAATGTTGATAATTTTCTATTGATGAGCACGGCAGGGGCTTATTATACAATTTTCTCTATTTTTCATGCATGTTTGAAACTTTCTATTGCAAAATGGAAGACATTAAGAGCTGAAAATTGTAATTTTTCAATTACCTGCCTTTCTGGTGTTAGCTCTTTCTCAGATAATGCAATATACAGCCTACATAACCAGCCCTCACCTCATCAACAGTTCTCTTTGATCTTTTGCTGGTGGCTCAGATGGTAAAGAGGCTTCTCTGGTGTGGCTCACACAGTAAAGAATCCGCCTGCAATACGGGAGACCCAAGTTTGTTCTCTGGATTGGGAAGATCTCCTGGAGAAGGGCATGGCAACCCACTCCAGTATTCTTGCCTGGAGAATTCCCATGGATAGAGGAGCTTGGCAGGCTACAGCCCATGGGGTCACAAAGAGTTGGACACAACTGAGTCACTACACTTTCTTGTTTTCACTGTGTGGCAAGATGATCCAGGAGTGAGGGATACCTAAGTGAGTAGGGTGAGTGGTGTAGAAGGGATTCTTATTAGAATCAAGTCTCAGGGTTCCTGAGGCTAATAGCATCCCTCCTTGGACGGTGTGACTTGCTGGAGCAGAAGCTGTCATTTTCCAACTTGTGTTTTCTGACACTCCTCCAGAATTAAGGTAGCTCACTGCTTATCAGGAACTCTCTTCTGAAGGGCCATTTCCTGGCTGTGGGAGCACATTGGGGTCATATACAAGGAAGGTCAAACCCCTGGATTTAACCTCAGCCAGAGATGGATGGAGGGCTTCCCTGATAGCTCAGTTGGTAAAGAATCCTCCTCCAGTGCAGGAGACCCTGGTTTGATTCCTGGGATGGGAAGATCCACTGGAGAAGGGATAGGCTACCCACACCAGTGTTCTTGGGCTCCCCTTGTGGCTCAGCTGGTAAAGAATCTGCCCACAATGCGGCAGAGCTGGGTTTGATCCCTCGGTTGGGAAGATCCCCTGGAGAAGAGAAAGGCTACCCATTCCAGTACTCAGGCTTAGAGAATTCCATGGACTGTATATTCTATGGTGTCACAAAGTGTTGGACATGACTGAGTGACTTTCACTTCACTTCACTTCAGAGATGGATGGGGACTTGGTAGATAAATGCCCCAGTCCCCTTGCCTTTCAGTTGGAATACTTCTGTCTCCCAGGGTGAGACCCAGCAGGAAGGAGTCTAGTTGCCTGAGCAGTAACTTGCTTGTTAACACACTTTTATTGGCTTCCTTCCCTTCTCTGTCTCACTTCTCCACTCCCTCCAAGTGTTTTCCTGGGATCACTTCCAAAATAAACTTCAGTTCAGTTGCTCAGTCGTGTCCGATTCTTTGCGAGCCCATGAATTGCAGCACACCAGGCCTCCCTGTCCATCACCAGCTCCTGGAGATCACTCAAACTCATGTCCATCGAGTCGGTGATGCCATCCAGCCATCTCATCCTCTGTCACCCGCTTCTCCTCCTGCCCCCAATCCCTCCCAGCATCAGAGTCTTTTCCAGTGATTCAACTCTTCTCATGAGGTGGCCAAATTATTGGAGCTTCAGCTTTAGCATCAGTCCTTCCAATGAATACCCAGGACTAATCTCCTTTAGAATGGACTGGTGGATCTCCTTGCAGTCCAAAGGACTCTCAAGAGTCTTCTCCAACCCCACAGTTCAAAAGCATCAATTCTTCAGTGTTCAGCTTTCTCCACAGTCCAACTCTCACATCCGTACATGACCACTGGAAAAACCATAGCCTTGACTAGATGGACCTTTGTTTGCAAAGTAATGTCTCTGCTTTTGAATATGCTATCTACTTCCAGTCAAATCTTTGTCTCAGGGTAAGCTACTGGGGAACCCAAACTATGACACCTACCAGAAACTAATTACTAAAAAATATATGCACTCCATTGCACCCATATAAACTCTAACTAGTACTATAAACCCTGGGTTATCCAACTTCATAGCATTATCCACAAGAGAATGCTGAGGACTTGAAATGCATCTGGTTTACACTGAGATGTGCTGTATGTATAAAATACATAATGCATTTCAAAGACATAATAAAACCTTTATGTCTCATTAATGATCTTTTACATTTATTACATGTTGAAATGATATTATTTTGGACAAATTGGTTTTCAAATATCTTCTGAATATTAATTTCACTTGTTCCTTTTTACTTTTTAATATGGCTACTACAAAGTTTATTAATAATATTAGTCATGTAGTTCACTTTTGTTTTTGTATGAACCCGAGATAAAGTGGTAGCTTTAAATAAGAAGCATGTGGGAAAGGACAGCTGGCTTTGGCCCAAAGCTGGTAGTTTTGGTCAGACAGCCTGAGGTGCCACCTCTTCAAATGAGCTGATCTGTAAGGACACGCTTAATTCTAGGTCATGTATCTAGCAAAGTTCATAATCAAACTGTGTTGTATAGCTTGCTTGCAACCTGTCTGAGATCTCGCTCTCTCTAAACTGAGACCAAATTCTGGACCAAGACCTCCCAACCCTTTTACCAACTAGTGTGCATGTTGTGTAGTTTATAATTTTTCAGTTAACTCTTTACTCATTAATCTTGAGACTTCCCTGGTGGTCCACTGGTTAAGACTCAACACTTCAATCCCTGGTTGAGGAAGTAAGATTTTGCATGCCTCATGGTGTGGCCCCACCAAAAAAAGTCTTTACTTGTTAACCAAAGCAGCCAGGCAAGCTATTTCTAGCACTCATCTGTGTGTCCTGTAGGACTACAATCATAAGTCTACTACCCTCAAACCACTTTTCTTATTTCAAATTTAGAATTTCACCCAACAGCTATCAAGCCTTGCCATCCATCTCTACCAGTCAACTTGTTCAGTTTCCATAGAACAACCATCTCTGTACCGTAATGACACTTCTTTGTAGATCCATTTGGGTGTTTTCTTACATTTTCCTGCTCCTTTAAAATAAAGACATAGAGGATGGAAAAATTAATATGCTAATATTAACAATAATGCAACCAAGGCAATTATGGGGAGAGCACAAAGTAGAAGAAAGTAGGTGACTTTTCAGCCTGGTTTGGATGAAAACTGGAAGTAAGCTCTTGATTATATTTTTAATTTTGAAGGAAGAGAAACAATTTTTTAATCTATAAAATATCTATAGCAGTTTATTCATAAATGCTGAAATGTAGAAGCAACCAAAGTGTCCTTCAGTAGGTGAATGTCTTAGGGAAAACACAGATCCAAACTGTCTGCCCTGGCCAGCCACCATAGTAAACACTTGCATTCATTATTTAAGAGGGAGGGCTTGGTAAGAAGTGTGGAACTAACAAGCCACCACCAACTGGAAGAATTGGGAAAGGTGAAAAGAAAAGAGAAGACTCTAGTTCATATGTCCTGCCAACCTCCCAGAATCCTTCTTGCTGGAATCCATCTTAGCTGTGTCACCAGGAAGGACTCTGAGCCAGAACAATTGGTCAGAGACAACTGTGAAACTAATTCCATCACCATACACCCCAAGACTGAGAGCCATGTGGCAGAGCAGTTCTCCTGGGTTCTCTTACTCTCCCCTTGGGTACCTCTTTTCCCAATAAAGTTGCTTACTTTGTCAGCATGTATGTCTCCTTGGACAAGAGTGTTAGACAAGAGTCCACTCTTGGGTCCTGGAAGGGTCCCCCTTAAACTGTCCTGTCCAGACAATGGAATATTATTTAGCACTAAAAGAAATGTGCTACCAAGCCATGAAACTACATGAAGGAAAATTAATTAATTACTACTAAGTGAAAATCAGTCTAAAAAGAGCTACATACTATATCATGCTAACTATATGACATTCTCAAAAAAGGCAAAATTATAGAGACAGTGAAAAGATCTGTGGTTGCCAGAGGGTGGAGTTGGGTGGAGGTGGGAGTGAGGGATGAATAGGAGGAGCAGAGATAATTTTTAGGACAATGAAGATACTCTTTATGGTACCATGGTGACTGAAATGTCATTATACATTTGTCCTGTCAACTAAAAAATTAATCAGAACCTGAAAGTAGAGCTATTTTATTTGGTGGGAATGTTAAGGACTCCAAGCCCAGGAGAGAGCATCTTAGTAACTCTGAGAAAACTGCTCTAAGGAGTCAGGAGGGGAAGTCAGGCTATATACAAGTTTGCAACAAAGGGGCCAGGCAGTCTGAACATCGAAGATTATTGTTAAGTAAGGAAAACCAGATATCAAGTTAAGGAATTTAGCATTCTTCTATGTATGGGAAGATGCAAGCCTCTGGGCTCACTGAATTCATTCCTTTCATATGCTCCTCAGCTATCTGGAGCCAAACCCTTTTTAAAAAAAAAAAATTGTTTTTTTTATTTCTTACATCTCTCTTCTCCCATTAAACACCCATCTCTTCAGCAGTCACTGTGGGGGTTGGCAGCATCTGCTGGATCTCAGGCATAGTGTTCCCTTTTGAGAGTCCTCATTCACATTTGGAGGTTGATGCCTGTTACATCCTTGTTTATTCATATGGCCAGAGATATTCCTTTTCACAGTCCAAATCCATAGAATGCACAACACCAAGAATGAACATTAATACAAGTGATGGACTTTGGATGACTATGATGTGTCAATGTAGATTCATCAGATATAGCAAGTGTGTCTCTCTGGTAGGGATGTTGAGAGTGGGGAGGCTATGGAGTATGAGGACAAGGGGATATGGGGAATCTCTGTACTTGCCCCTTAAAAAAAAAAAAAAGAAAAAAAGAACTATGAACTACTTGTAAGTTATTGGTGAAGAAGATTGCATATCCGAATGGTGAAATGTACATGGGGTCGCAAAGAGTCGGACACGACTGAGCGACTGAACTGAACTATGTATGGGAAGATGCAAGCCTCTGGGCTCACTGAATTCATTCCTTTCATATGCTCCTCAGCTATCTGGAGCCAAACCCTTTTTTAAAAAAATATTTGTTTTTTTATTTCTTACATCTCTCTTCTCCCATTAAACACCCATCTCTTCAGCAGTCACTGTGGGGGTTGGCAGCATCTGCTGGATCTCAGGCATAGTGTTCCCTTTTGAGAGTCCTCATTCACATTTGGAGGTTGATGCCTGTTACATCCTTGTTTATTCATATGGCCAGAGATATTCCTTTTCACAGTCCAAACCCATAGAATGCACAACACCAAGAATGAACATTAATACAAGTGATGGACTTTGGATGACTATGATGTGTCAATGTAGATTCATCAGATATAGCAAGTGTGTCTCTCTGGTATGGATGTTGAGAGTGGGGAGGCTATGGAGTATGAGGACAAGGGGATATGGGGAATCTCTGTACTTGCCCCTTAAAAAAAAAAAAAAGAAAAAAAGAACTATGAACTACTTGTAAGTTATTGGTGAAGAAGATTGCATATCCGAATGGTGAAATGTTATAATACAGGAAATGGAGAGTGTTTTGAAGTTATAGATTGAGAGTCTATGTCCCATTGATCCTTTAGAGAACTTCATAGGCTTATATATCGCCTGATACAGATAAAGCTGACCCCAACAGTGAATTATTGCCACTTTTTCTGGAAGCTGCCCTACTTCTAGGAGGCTCATCCTCTGTCATCCCCTTCTCCATCTGCCCTCAATATTACCCAGCATCAGGGTCTTTTCAAATGAGTCAGCTCTTTGCATCAGGTGGCCAAAGTATTGGAGTTTCAGCTTCAACATCAGACCTTCCAATGAACACACAGGACTGATTTCCTTTATGATGGTCTGGTTGGATCTCCTTGCAGTCCAAGGGGCTCTCAAGAATCTTCTCCAACACCACAGTTCAAAAGCGTCAATTCTTTGGTGCTCAGCTTTCTTTATAGTCCAACTCTCACATCTGTACATGGCCACTGGAAAAACCATAGCCTTGACTAGATGGACTTTTGTTGGCGAAGTAATGTCTCTGGTTTTTAATATGCTGTCTAGGTTGGTCATAACTTTCCTTCTAAGGAGTAAGTGTCTTTTAATTTCATGGCTGCAGTCACCATCTGCAGTGATTTGGGAGCTCAAAAAAATAAAGTCTGCCACTGTTTCTACCGTTTCCCCATCTATTTGCCATGAAGCGATGAGACTGGATGCCATGATCTTAGTTTTCTGAATATTGAGCTTTAAGCCAACTTTTTCACTCTTCTCTTTCACTTTCCTCAAGAGACTCTTTAGTTCATCACTTTCTGCCATAAGAGTGGTGTCATCTGCATATCTGAGGTTATTGATATTTCTCCCAGCAGTCTTGATTCCAGCTTGTGCTTCCTCCAGCCCAGTTTGATCTAATTGTTTTGAAAAATAAACAGTCTCTTCAGGGAGGATTCCCAGTCTTTGAGCTAATACCCCAGGGGCAATTCCCCTTATGTCATGAATGTAAAGGTCAAGCTTGACATTCATACTTCCCTGGTGACTCAGATGGTAAAACGTTTGCCTGCAATGTGAGAGGCTCGGGTTTGATCCCTGGGTCAGGAAGATCCCCTGGAGAAGGCAATGGCAACCAACTCCAGGACTCTTGCCTGGACAATCCCATGAACAGAGGAGCCTGGAAGGCTACAGTCCTTGGGGTTGCAAAGAGTTGGACACAACCAAGCTACTTCATTTTCCTTTCCTTTCCTTTTCAAAGGTCAAGGTTTACTTAAATCTGAGAGGCACAGGGCAGTGGCCTGAAGTAATTGCTTTTCCAATTCTTGAAAGGCCTTTTGTGTTTTGAATTCTATTCAAAAAGACCATCGTTTTATCCTTTCGACTTTTCCTCTAAAGGTCTATTAGATCATAGTTAGGGATCCAGATGCTGCACAGCCCCCCATTCTCCAGCAAACCTTTAAAATATCTTCTAGTTCCTGGAGCAGTGAGACTGCAAATAACAATCTGTCTCTCTTTAAAATAATGCTTTTATTAACTCACCAAAACCTCTGCTTTGCCAAATCCCATTGTCACTCTTCTGTCTTCATCTTACTCAGAAGCATGGACTCCAGCTTCGCCTTCTAGAAACATACTCTTGACCTCTGTGACATCACGTTCTCTTTCACCTCAGACTCCTTGGATGAGTCTCTACCTGTGACTGTAGCCTCAGGCCTCAGTCTTTGGCTTCTATCTCTTTATGTCTTTTGCTCTCTCTCACTGTTTTCTTTCTTAAATCTTATTTAACAAAAATTCTTAAATGAGTAGAAAAACTATCAGCATCTTATATAATCTGGGATTTATATATATAATAAAATTTAAAATTGGGGTATTTTTAGCATCCTTGATATACTTAATGTTAAAAGAAGAGGGCAATTTACTAAACGTTTAGGAACATCCTGGTGGCTCATGGGCTTCCGTGGTGGCTCAGATGGTAAAGAACCTACTTGCAATGCAGGAGACCTGGGTTTAATCCCTGGGTTAGGAAGAACCCTTGGAGAAAGGAAAGGCTCACCATTTCAGTATTCTTACCTGGAGAATTCCTTGGACTGGTGGACTAAAAGAAATGCATTTGGTCCATGGGATCTCAAAGAGTCAGACACGACTGTTCAACTTTCACTTTCACTTTTCATTCTCCAGTGGCTCAGAGGTAAAGCATTTACCTGCAATGAAGGAGACCTGGGTTCAATCCCTGGGTCAGGAAGATCCCTTGGAAAAGGAAATGGCAACCCACTCCAGTATTCTTTCCTGGAGAATCCCATGTACAGAGGAGCCTGGTGGGTGCATGGGGTTGAAAAGAGTGAGACATGACTGACCAACTAACACTTCACTTCATTAAGCCATTAGCAAACCAAAGTGTCTTCTGATAATATCCACTTCTTCAGCTGTCATTCTTTGGATGATTTCAGTCTCACAGAAGACAAAGGTGTTGACCATCTGGTGATGTCCACGTGTAGAGTCTTCTCTTGTGTTGTTGGAAGAGGGTGTTTGCTATGACCAGTGCATTCTCTTGGCAAAACTCTATTAGCCTTTGCCCTGCTTCATTCCGCATTCCAAGGCCAAATTTGCCTGTTACTCCAGGTGTTTCTTGACTTTCTACTTTTGCATTCCAGTCCCCTATAATGAAAAGGACATCTTTTTTGGGTGTTAGTTCTAGAAGGTCTTGTAGGTCTTCATAGAACCATTCAACTTTAGCTTCTTCAGCATTACTGGTTGGGGCACAGGCTTGGATTACTATGATATTGAATGGTTTCCCTTGGAGACGAACAGAGATCATTCTGTCGTTTTTGAGATTGCATCCAAGTACTGCATTTCGGACTCTTTTGTTGACCATGATGGCTACTCCATTTCTTCTGAGGGATTCCTGCCCGCAGTTGTAGATATAATGGTCATCTGAGTTAAATTCACCCATTCCAGTCCATTTTAGTTCTCTGATTCCTAGAATGTCGATGTTCACTCTTGCCATCTCCTGTTTGACCACTTCCAGTTTGCCTTGTTTCATGGACCTGACATTCCAGGTTCCTATGCAATGTTGCTCTTTAAAGCATCGGACCTTGTTTCTATCACCAGTCACATCCACAACTGGGTATTGTTTCTGCTTTGGCACCATCCCTTCATTCTTTCTGGATTTATTTCTCCACTGATCTCCAGTAGCATATTGGGCACTTACCAACCTGGGGAGTTCCTCTTTCAGTATCCTATCATTTTGCCTTTTCCTACTATTCATGGGGTTCTCAAGGCAAGAATACTGAAGTGGTTTGCCATTTCCTTCTCCAATGGACCACATTCTGTCAGACCTCTCCACCACGATCCGTCTGTCTTGGGTGGCCCCACACGGCATGGCTTAGTTTCACTGAGTTAGACAACACACGACTACTGGCAAAACCATAGCTTTGACACTATGGACCTTTGTTGGCAAAGTAATGTTTCTGCTTTTTAATATGCTATCTAGGTTTGTCATCACTTTTCTTCCAAGGAGCAAGCGTCTTTTAACTTCATGACTAGTGTACGCTTTATATTTTGTCTTTGTTAATATACAGACCCCTTTAAGTTAGGCCCAATAATATCTCCATTTTACAGATGGGAAACTGAGGCATGGGGAAGCATAACTGGCTTCAGATCACATAGACAGTAAGTGGCCAAGGTAGGGTTCCAACCCAGACTCCACTCTCTTTAACCTCGACATCCTACTAGATCGGATCTTTCCGTTAACATACTGAAAGGGAGATATGACAGATAAAGAGGTATATTTCAGCCTAGAGCATTCTGGTCAGTATTTCCTCATAAGTTTTCAGGTTATAGAAAAATAATCTGTCCAATTTCATTCATATTTTGTCACCAATTTTGAGTATTAATATGTAATCAGAATGTACAGCATTTTCTTTGAAATATCTAACTATGAAAGCATTAGTAGATATACTGGTCTGTTATTTCCCCCCTCTGGATAACACAACTTTGAAATATAATAATGTGAGCCACAAATGTATGTCACATATAGAATTTTAAACTTTTTTAGTAGTGATATTTAAAAATTTTGAAAGAAAATAGGTAAAATTCATTTTAATGATATATTTTATTTAACCTAATATATCAAAAATACTTTTTCAACATGTAATCTGTACAAACTATTAAAAACAGACTGTGCATTCTTATTTTCACATTACAGCTTCAAAATCTAATTTGTTTTTTTTTTTACAGCTGCAGCACATCTCAATGAAAATTAGTCACTGCTTAACAGTCACATGGGGCTAGTGGCTACAGCAATGAACAGCACAGCTGTAGAGCATGTACCCCCACTCTATGGTTAAGGTAAATATGAAAACATGCCTCTTTGCACATATTTCCTTCACAAACGTTTTGCCTTGATCTACTATCTTCTTTAAACTACAAAAAAAAAAAAAAAAAAAAGAAGAAGAAGAAGAAAACTTGTATGAGACCTTGAATGTTGCAGGATGATCAAACATTAATTGCTAACTGAATATACTCCTAGGCTCATTTTAATGTGTCCAAGAGAGGAGTTCAATAACACTTTCTTCAGCTCTTGTCTTACCACTTAACTGTTCTGTGGCCCAAACAGAAGTTTGAGTAACGAACTGAGAAGTAAAAATATGTACCTACTTCTTGAAAAACAAGCTGTTGGTAGGTCAAATTGTCTTTTATTTCCAATGCACAATATTTCTCTCTCTGTGTAGTTACCTACATGAAATGTAGTTGAATCTGGTCACTTCACTCTGACATTTTCTTCAGTTAAAAGTCAATTTCACCCTAAATTCCCAGTCTGGATTTTCTCTCTCAGCAGTCAATTTGAGGCTATCAACATTAGATCTGTGGGGGAGAATAGGTGTGGAGAGGCTGGAGGTGGGGGGACCTCATGGATAGCAAAGGCTGTTTTTTTACCACTCATGCTTCATTTACTCAATAATTAAGTACATGTTAACCCTACCACCCTATCATCTTGAAAATGTGAAAAAATAATTTGAACAAAAGTTTTCTCTCTACCCTACCTAAGAGTAGGGATAACATCTAGGAAAAAGAGAATTCAACCTTTACAGAATTATTCAATTTAGCTGGTAAAAATCAATTGTTAGTACACTCCTACCAACCAGTCCCCTCAAAAAAAAAAAAAAAAAGCAGAGGGTGAAGGGAGGGAGGGAGAATGAATGTCAAAACAAAAGCCTGTGCTAGAAAATTTACAAGGAGAAAGAACAAACATCCTCTTTGGGAATTACTCTAGGCTACACAGCAAAGAATTATAGCATGTAAACTGAGGTTACATAAACACTCTAATAAAATCCAAGGCTTGATTTATAGAAGCAGCCTGTCTCGGGTTTGCTTCCATAGAAGACCTAGGCCTGAAAACAAGCAGAACTACCCTCCACCTCCCCAGCAGCAAGAGGAAGGGTTTGCTGGGAGCTGCTATCCTCTTCGATGGCAGGGGTTAGTGGGGATCCATTGTCCCCAGTCTACAGAAGGCTCTCTATCACCACCCACAAGCTCCAATTCCCACTGCCACCATGAGCCAAAAAGAAAAAGAAAAATACAAGGGAAAGCAGTTGAAAATAAACGGAGTGACCCTCACACACCCTCAGACACAGAGAAAGAACTATTAAAATAAAATCAACTTGATAAATACAGAATTATGTGTATGAAGGCCCCAGTGATAATCAGGAGAGGCTGTTTGCCAAACTAGCTCAAAGAGGTTAATTCATGGAGTTAGAGAACTCTCAGGTAATTCTTTTTCGAAACTCTCTTCCATCTCCACAGAAGTCCTGACTTCAGCTCTTGCCTCCATCTAGGGAATGGCATTCCTTTCTTCACGCAGGTGTTGTTTCACCTTTACTGATAGCTGCTTCACTCAAGCACCTCATCAGCATTCATTTACTACCTCTTTCCTACACATTGCTCTTCATACAAGACAATGGTTAATGGAGGAACAGCCTCGATGAAAGGTGTGCCATAATTATGTTCACTGTTTCTAAAGGAAGGGGAAGGGGAAAGGAAAGTTAAAGAAAGGGAGAAAGCAAGCTTCACAGAGAGATAAGCCTTACAATATACGACCCTAACATTTTTAGTAGATAAAGCTAATTTTACGTTTCAGGGAAGATGTCTTATTTTTATCAGCAGCAAGAAGTGGACCTGCTTCATTCACACATAATGACATCAGAGGTCTTTGATAATTTCTTTCTAAATTTGACTTGAGAATTAAAAGTCTGAGCTTTTTAAACGTCATCTTCTTAATTTAATTGGATGAATCTAAAGTTCAACAGACTGTCATGATGCATTTTAAGCTCTACAACATTTTCTGAGACTAAGTGTGTCCAGATGATCGCAGCTCCATTCTCACATATAAAATTATTCAAAATTGTGTCAGATAATTAGACCGGCTTGTGAGAAGGCTCAAAGTCACACTGCTGCAATGTCTCCAAGTAAAACACAGGCTGAATTTCATGAACAGTGATTCAATCAGCTGGTTTGTTAGGCTCACCTTGCAGTGAACGTGCAACCAGAAAGAACCACAAGACCTCAAATAAACAGCTTCATTTCTGAGTCAATGGCCTTTTACAAGTACTCATAAAGCCTCCATGCATAATACAGAGGTGTCACTGGTGAGCCTGGGCTGAATCAGATTCTCCCAAAGAAACTTCCAGAACAAGACTGTGAAACAGAACTAAACAGTGCCATCTGGTGCGAGAAAACAGGGGAGAATATCAGCTAGAACCGCAAGGTAGCAACTCATTCCAAATCTCAACTTGTATTAGAATTAGTGCTTTACTTTTTTCAGAGAAAGGCCCTAGTGTTTCACGCATAATTATATTTTTACACAATGAAAATAATGAGGTTTTGTTCTTTTCTTAATGGAAATAACCCAAACCATCAGCAAGTGAGCTACATAAACTTAAAAACTCCTATGACAGTTTTGATAGGATCTGCCTCATTTGTCTCAATAGGCACCTTAAAAACCTTATCAATTTTTTTTATCCTTTGAATTTTTCTTCAGTTTAGTATACTCTATATCATTGTATCTCCTCTATTCCTCTTTTCTACAAGAAGTAATATCATTCAAGTAATATTCTAATCTTTGTAATCTATGCTCAAGTTTTTAGTAAATTTGTTTCCCTTTTCTTACTTTTTTGGAAAGGGTAGTTTTTGCAATTTTTTAATTCTTTCTGAACCCCCAGTCACCTCTGCCCATTTCAGAAACTTCTGACCATTTGACAATAATAAACACAGTATAATGAAATAGCAATTCTGCCAACAATTTATAAAGAGGCCATTATTAAGTTAATTTTATCAGGCTAGTTTAATAGAAAATTGCAACTCTGTTAATGCTATGAATACTTTATAACACAGTTACTCAAACAATCTAGTAAAATTTCCGAGGTTGCCAGACATGATGATACCAGTTTACCAATGGGAAAACAAAACAAAACTAAGAAAAACTGGGAGATCTGGGGAAGAAAATACTACCTCTACAATATCGTATCAAAAGACAAGTTTTCTAGATTCTGTTATCATAAAATAGTAATCCACACCACAAGCCATCTATGAAAACAGAATCAGAATCTTGGGAACAGAAAAGACTCAGAAACCACTATGAACCAAAGAGGTAATAAATCAACTTCATCTAAACTTTAAAAGAGAAAAAGACAAACACACTTATATACATATGAACAACACAAAAATTTCTTTATTTATTCTTCCTCTCTGAATGGAGGTAAATGATGCAGTAAATTCACTGAATATACAGAAGAACTAAAATAAAATGTCCTGGGGCTGACAGGCTTTATGCCTTATGTCTTGTAAAGTGAACTGTTACAAATCAACCTTCTGGAATCCATATGAATGTCACAGTCATAACACCATCCTTATCATTACTAGAGCTGGGGAGAAAGAAAGGAAGGGAGAGGGACAGAGAGAGAAAGAGATGTTTTGTAAGCATGGGAATAAAACAAGGATCTGAATGAAAACACACAGCTAATCACACCAAATGTTCTCCTGGTTGAGGCTACCTGGATATATAGAGAGATATGAATGTATGAGTATTTAAAAAAGAAAAAAAAGAACAAAAACATTTAAATGTTTTACAAACAACACATTTAAAAGAGGAAGTATGCAGCTTTTTTACTCCCTTTTCCACAAATGCTTTAAACATTTAAGAGCCCACAGTAAGTTTTCCTCTTCAATAGCCTGTAGATGGTGCTACTAACCTGTTTTTCTCTTGCCTGGAAATTGTTGCAGTTTTATCACTAGAGGAAGCTAATTCATATTATTTTATGCCTTGTAAAGCTTGAGGGGAGGGGGTGAGTGTGAGAAATTATCCTACCTTCTCAATGATCATTCTATACTTACACATGGATTACTTTCTTTAGAAAACAGAAGTGCTAACAACAACAAAACAACAAAACTATATAAACAAAGTTTAAAATCAAATTATTATAGGTACCTAATGAATGAAATAGTTGAAGAGGTGGAAAAAAGGCTGTGGAGATCATCTTATCCTGTGTACCTCTACTTCCAGACAAACACAGTCAACGGCTATGAAAGCAATTGGTCCAGAGCATAGAAATGGTGCCTGGGGTGACCCTATGTCACCAACTCCAGTTAGCCCAACAAAGGAAATTATTGAAAAATAGCATGCCATGCCCTGGCCTTCACCCTTCTCTACAGAATGTCGCTAGAGAGGTTCTAGGATAGCCCCAAGCTCACTAAACTCCTTGGTGGAAGAAGGAATTAGAACTCAGCTCTAAAGCCAAGCAAGGGCACCCTATGAGTCCAGTGACAAGACAAAGCCAAAGTAAGATAATCTGGAGGTTCTGGGGAAAAGGGATTTACTGCATTATTTACCTCCATTCAGAGAGGAAAAACAAATGAAATTTTTGTATTGTTCATAGGTATGTATATGTTTTTATCTTTCTCTTTTTAAAATATTAAATGAAGTTAATACACTCCCTCTTTGGTTCAGAATGGTTTCTGGGTCTTTTCAGTTCAGTGAAATCTCCTAATAGAGCAAGTACTTCTTTTATACATCTATAGTGAAAGTATATGAATTAACCAATCACTTTCTTTACATGGTTTACTTTACCTCCAAAGCAGTAGACCATTTTTTTAAGGAATAACCTTTGCTTTTTCAGAGCAGTTTTAACTTCACAGCAGAACTGAGCTGAAGGGACAGAGTTCCCATATACCCCTGCCCACCACCCCTACACACATAATACTGCCCACCCCATCAAGATGTCGCACCACAGTGGTACATTTGTCACAACAGATGAATCTACACTGAGTTTATATTAGAGTTCACTCTTGGCGTTGTGCATTCTTTCAGCTTTCACAAATGTTTAATGACATGTATTCACCACTGTGGTATTATACAGAACAGTTTCACTGCACTAAAAACTCTCTGCATTCCACCTACTCATCTCTCTCTCCCTCCAACCCCTGGCAGCCACTGATTTCTTTTTTTTTTAACTGTCTCCATAGTCACCCTTTTCCAGAATGTCATAGAGTTGGAGTCATATGGTATGTGTGGCCTTCTTTCAGACTGGCTTCTTAGGAATATGCATCTAAGTTTCCTGAATGTATTTTCATAGCTTAACAGCTTGTTTCTTCTTAGTACTAAATAATATTCCATTGTCTGAATGTTCCACTGTTTATTTATCCATTTACCTCCTGAAGGGGATCTTGGTTGCTTCCAAGTTTTGGCAATTAAAAACAAAGATGCTATAAACACTGTAGTGATTTTGATTGGACATAAGTTTTCAAGTCATTTGTGTAAAGACGGAATACTTTTAATACAGAAATTTCTCAGTTGCTCTAGAAGATACAACATTCAAAGTTGCTTTGGATATACATTATTTCCTCCTCAAGTCTCTTGTTTCAATGAGGAATTTCTTAAAAGGTCATGCTTAGAGTACTAATATTTAACATGTATAAGAATTCTAAATGTTGAAAACAGAAAAATCCCTTTCCAACTCTTGCTTTAAATAAATACATATTCTCCCCTGTATTATATTTTTAAAGGTACGGTTAGATTATTTTTAAAAATATAACACGGGAAAATATGTAAAGCTGGTAAGGGAAAACACGGAAAAATGTTAGAATGAGAATTATCTCCCCTGCCCTCCCCAATGTTTTTTTTTTTTTTTTTCAAATAAATTCTAAGTTTGAGAGGAGAAATGTTGCTTGAATGCTCGTTTCTCTGCAAACTCTCCTCCCTGCCAACCCTCTGAAAAAAATTCTTCTCTGTTCTGTTTTGAATTCTTTGAGAAGAGTGATACTTGGATATTTCTCTGCATCTAACAAGACTGCAGAGGGCAGACACACTGAAACCTTAATCACAGAAAACTAATCAATCTAATCACACAGACCACAGCCTTGTGTAACTCAATGAAACTAAGCCATGCCGTGTGGGGCCACCCAAGATGGGCGGGTCATGGTGGAGAGGTCTGACAGAATATGGTCCACTACAGAAGGGAATGGCAAACTATTTCAGTATTCTTGCCTTGAGAACCCCATGAACAGTATGAAAAGGCAAAATGATAGGATACTGAAAGAGGAACTCCCCAGGTCGGTAGGTGCCCAATATGCTACTGGAGATCAGTGGAGAAATAACTCCAGAAAGAATGAAGGGATGGAGCCAAAACAATACCCAGTTGTGGATGTGACCTTTCCAGTCGTCATGTATGGATGTGAGAGTTGGACTGTGAAGAAAGCTGAGCACAGAAGAATTGATGCTTTTGAACTGTGGTGTTGGAGAAGACTCTTGAGTCCCTTGGACTGCAAGGAGATCCACCTAGTCCATTCTAAAGGAGATCAGTCCTGGGTGTTCTTTGGAAGGAATGATGCTAAAGCTGAAACTCCAATACTTTGGCCACCTCATGCGAAGAGTTGACTCATTGGAAAAGACTCTGATGCTGGGAGGGATTGGGGGCAGGAGGAGAAGGGGACAACCGAGGATGAGATGGCTGGATGGCATCACGGACTCGATGGACGTGAGTCTGAGTGAACTCTGGGAGTTGGTAATGGACAGGGAGGCCTGGCATGCTGCGATTCATGGGGTCTCAACGAGTCGGACACGACTGAGCAACTGAACTGAACTGAACAAAACTGTTCAAGACGGAACAAGAACATCATGTGTAGCATGTGCAGAGTGAAAATTAGTAAATCATTGTATTAGTCGAATGAATATCACAAATAAATAACTCTCTTTAATATCATACATATGTTCAGTTTACAATAAATTAATTTGAAGATTTTTAAACTATAGGAAATATGCAGAAACTGGGGAATATCTCTTTCAATAATTTCACTATTAAAAATCAACCATTAGAACTGAGCCATGATAAGAAGCTGAAGAATTTTCATTAGAGTAAATTTTTAAAATTCATTTTGGTATGTGTTTACTTTTAGAATATAGATTCACTTTGTAATTAGCCCCATTAAATAATGATGACAGTGGGTCAGACTGGTGGAGTGCTTACCAGGTGCCGGCACTGGCCAGCAGGTGGGGGGAGGGTGCTTTTCATATATTATTACCGTTTTTATAGCAATCAAGTATGTGGACATCATAACTCCACGTTATAAAGGGACCCGGGCTCAAAGAAATTACATGATCAACCTTTCTGAGGTCACATAGCTATTAAGAGATGGAGCCTGAATTGGATTTTTGATAGTAAAGCCTATGGTTTTAGCTCTATACCATGTGGATTGCTGAACTAAAATCATTTATGTATAGTGATGGCAGAATTTTTATTATAAATATTCACTCTTGTAACTTTCCCACAAAACTGAGATACGTTCTTCAACATTTAATCAACACAATAAAAAGAACCAAATAAAAACAAAAGCCTGAGTAATTTGTACAATTAGGTAAGAGTATCTGGTAAGAGAGGGCTTAAGGCATAAATCACAGGTGACATTTTCTCTGCATACGACCAGTTATGTTTGACACAGTTATGTCTGAGGATACAGTTTTGGAGTTGTGTGAGCCTCCATCTTCATGTATGTTTTTATCAAAGTTTTACAGTTCTCTTTGGAAACTGAAAATTTTAGCAGAAAACAAAATACCTTCTAGTTACTCTATCATTTGTAAACAGTGAAAATGCTTGAGTGGATGAGGCTCCAGAGAACAGCAAATGATCAGCAACACTTGGTTTCCAGGCTAAAGGGATGCTACACTACAGGCAACTCCCAAGATTACTACAAGAGCTCCTGATGTGTCAGCCCACCCCGTACCCACCTGTCAGAACCATTTCTGTCAAATGGCTTAGTTCAGGATACATCCTTTTTAAAGAAGGTTCTCAGTCCTGTTTTCTCAATTTCATCTCTTATTACTATACAACTAGGTCCAGTTAAGTAAAATCAAGATAGAAAAATGGGGAAAGCGCTAAAGGTATTTACAGATTATGTTCTTGAAAGCAAGTCTTAAGTCTATATATTTCTAAAAGCTAACATTTACCAGGTACTTGGTATCTGCTCTGGTGACTAAGATGGTAAAGAATCTGCATGCAATGAAGAAGACCTGGGTTCAATCCCTGGGTCAGGAAGATCCCCTGGAGAAGCGAATGGTAACTCATTCCAGTATTCCTGCCTGGAAAATTCCATGGACAGAGGAGTCTGGTGGGCTACAGTCCATGAGGTTGTAAAAGAGTCAAACACAACTTAGCGACTAAAAATAACAAAATAGTTTCAAATATAATTATTTTAAAAAATCTGTTAAATATTTACCAGGACAACATCCAAAATGACCTTCTGAAGGTGCATGGCTTGTTTACCCCATGAGATTAAGATTTTACAGGGAAAGAACCTATCTACCTTTTATAAGCTCTGCCTCTTTGCATCCCCACCGAATGTCAACATGAGTGTAGCCTGCAATAAACACACTTGGTAATAAGTACATTTAACAGATTTGCATAGGAATTAGTAGCGATGCTACAACTTCTGTCCACTCAGTCAAGCCCTTGGCGCCTGCACCTGTTAGGACAATGGCATCGGTTTTGTTCACTGGAATTTCTGCTCGAAGAGGCATTCTTCTAGAATACTGTGGAAGCCCCTCTATTCGAATTTATCTGCAATTCCCAGCCCTCTAAAGTCACAGAACCATAGCCCAAAGATACATCGGCTATCTGAAGGTCTACCCAGCTATTACTGTTATTCTCACAGCATTTCAAAGATCAAGGACTGCTTGGAAGAAGAATGATCAACTGTGGAGAAAACAGATGACAGGAATCACAATGGGGCACAGAGAAGGAAAAAAAAGTAGAAAATTCTAGGAAACCAAGGCTTTTTCCTCTGTTGGAAACACAACACTGATGTGCAAGCTCTGGTCACAGGCTAGCCTCTGCTGAGCGTGAAACTGTATTCACTTCAAGCGTAGTATATTATTTTATATGTGCTAACACTAATGTAAAATTTCTAGATAGTATATTCAAAAGCAGAGACATTACTTTGCTGACTAAGGTCCGTCTAGTCAAGGCTATGGTTTTTCCTGTGGTCATGTATGGATGTGAGAGTTGGACTGTGAAGAAGGCTGAGTGCCGAAGAATTGATGCTTTTGAACTGTGGTGTTGGAGAAGACTCTTGAGAGTCCCTTGGACTGCAAGGAGATCCAACCAGTCCATTCTGAAGGAGATCAACCCTGGGATTTCTTTGGAAGGAATGATGTTGAAGCCGAAACTCCAGTACTTTGGCCACCTCATGCGAAGAGTTGACTCATTGGAAAAGACTCTGATGCTGGGAGGGATTGGGGGAAGGAGGAGAAGGGGACGACCGAGGATGAGATGGCTGGACGGCATCACGGACTCGATGGACGTGAGTCTGAGTGACCTCCGAGAGACGGTAATGAACAGGGAGGCCTGGCGTGCTGTGATTCATGGGGTCGCTAAGAGTCGGACACGACTGAGCGACTGAACTGAACTGAACTGATTATCTAAAAACAGCTTTTAATTGTTCCAAGCAAGTTAAAGGAAGATTCCTATTTCCTTTACCACTGAAAATTTATCACAGGCTTTCCAATGCACTTAAAATAAAAATCTTTACCTTGGCTTTGAATTTGGCATGCCTTTTCAGGCTCATTCTTACTAAAAGTCACCCCAGCTCACTCCCAGCCACACTGGCCTTCTACTTTGTGAAAGTCACTCATCTTGTCTTGCCTCAAGCCTTTACTGACACTGCTCTTCCTCTCAAACAGGCTGTGGGCAGGCCTCTAGCCCTTGGAAATTCACTTTGAGAAAAGTGATGTAAACTGGGTCATGCACTCCTGCCTCTCTGCTCACAGTATTCTCTCCTGTTCGGTAATAGCACTTATCATATTTTGTAATTATTATGTGGTTTATCAGGGCTTCCCCTACCAAACTGTAAGTTCCATTAGTATTGAAACCCTATCTGTATTTTTCAACATTGTATATCCACCCCCTAACTTGCAGCTTGCCTCATATTAGGTACAGTATGACAACTTCTAGGATGTATAAAAGGATGGATAAAGAAGGCCTGTGGGAGACAGGCCGAAAGAGGCTGAGAGATTAAAGACAATGTGCATGGGAAGAAGAAACGAGGAAGAATCAGAAACTGTGGAACCAATATAAGACGGGATAATCATGGAACTGGGAGGAATCAAGAGCTGGCTGGTCCCACCATCTCATTTCATAAGGGAAGGATACCACAGTGACTGGAGATCTCACAGCTAACATTAAAATTGAAATTCTTAAGTCTAATGTTGTGCTGTTTATACTAAATTGCAAGAGGCCATATAACTTTTGAGAGTAAGATTCAAAAAGGTCTTAATCTTCAAGAAGCTATAATACAGCAAGTCTAGACAAAAAGAAGATAAAACAAACTCAAATAAACAAAAACATCAATATCTCAGAGCTTGCCTATCTCCCTTCCAGGTTCTATTGATCCAGCCACCATCCCCCTTTCCTCCTCGCCACTTAACAGCGGTTATGACAGGTACTGCGCTTTACCTAACCCCCCGACACCCCAGGGCCAACACCATCACTTACCCACTTACAGATGAGGAGGTGGGAGCTTAGAGAGGATAAGTCATTTGCTTAATTTGCCTGGATGATGAAAAGGATTTAAAAACCAAACAATAAGAATTTCCTATACAGCAGAGGTTCTCACAGATGGCCTCCAACTCACATCATCAAAAGCATTTCACATGAGTTTGAAATGTTTTAGATGGTGGCATAAAATAGGAAACAAGAATACTAATGGTTTGTTTTCATACGTGCCACTGGGGAGAGCACGGCTAGATGCCACATGCTCGTGTGCTGTGTGTGCTAAGTCACTTCGGTCATGTCCCACTCTGTGTGACCCCACAGACTGTAGCCCACAAGGCTCCTCTGTCCGTAGGATTCTCTGGGCATGAATATTGGAGTGGGCTGCCATGCTCTCATCCAGGGATCTTCCCAACCCAGGGACTGAACCTGCATCTCTCATGTCTCCTGCATTGGCAGGTGGGTTCTTTACCACCAGTGCCATCTGGGAAGCCCCAGCAATTTATTTTATTGGAATGATAGTTCAAAACTATTGCCAATATATTATCAAACACCTTGGGCTACACTTTCTCTACCAAAGAATACCAGATACTTGCCAGTAACTCCTGGACTCGCAGATTAACCAAACTTACCACCCTGGAGCTTCAACGACCTTGCTCTAATCAAGACTGCTTCCCAGTGCATGACATCCTCTCATTTAAAAGGTCCTTCATCTTTCTCTACAATTCAGGTGCACATCATGACTAGCACGACATGGTTCACACTTGGATAACACGCATTACAGCTGTATGAATATATACATACATTACAAGGTATGCTCAATGCTTAAAACCTTTTTCCTTTTGGTCATACTATTTAACTCAATGAGACAAAGTACCTGTTTTATTTTAGATTTACTGAGATATAATTTGCATATGATATGCTTCACCCATTTAAAGTACACAATTCAATGGCTTTCAGTTGTACAACCATCACCATGGTCTAATTTTAGAATATTTTTATCACTCCAAAAAGAAAACACTGTGCCCATGAGCAGTTTCTCTCCATCTCTCCCACCTCCCTCAGCCCTAGACATCCCCTCATCTACTTTCAATTGCCATAGATGTGCCTATTCTCGATACTTCAATATAAATGGAATTAATGTGATCCTTTGTGAATGGCTTCTTTCACTTAGTGCAGCATTTTCATCCTTTTTTTTTTTTTTTTTAAAAGCTGCCTTGATCAGCTCATTCAACCATGTTTCCCTGACAACTCTTCCTGGAGTAACTGGGCAATAAATGTAAACCAACATAGCAGTTACAGGGATGGGTAGAGAGAATTCCTTACGTGGTCTTTCCAAGGATCTGAAGCCACTTATCCACAAGTGACATTCCAAGCTGCCCCTCATAAAGGACCCCATGGCTTTAGTCTGAGGGAACTGAAAGGACTTCACGGTGTATGTGTACCCAGTGGCCAAAGGGGTCGACAGTAAGTCTTCATGAGGTTATCTAACTATACCACTAGCTTTCTTTAAAAAAAAAAAAAAAAAAGATGATCATAGCTTTGGTTAAAAAATCCAGATTCAGGTTCATCAGTCTCTATTGAAATGTTTACCAAGAGAAAGAGATACTTGTTTTAAATAAAAGATTTTATTATTTTATTTTGTGAAAACCTTGGTGACAAAAATAGTCCCCAGGAAGCACTTCTAAATCCTAAAAAGACAAGTGGAGGGTTGATAATTAAATGTTTCATTAGTGTTTGCCATACAGTGAGCCTATTCATTTCAGTGAGGTCAAATTTACGATACAGCAGAGTTAGAATTTTATGTGCTCTATGTATACTTTATAGTACATTGGGGCACTTCATAAAAATCAATCGTACAGTACATTTATGTCCTTTTTTTTTAAAAAAAAAGACATGGATCATAATTTAAGATTTTAAATGATTGGAAAGGTTTATAATTTTTGTCTCTTTACTTTTACGACTCACTATGAGAAGAACTTATATGGTGCCAAGACTATGATCAGAAATACTAACCTCCAACCATCATCTTGTTTCTTTGGGAAAATATTCTTCACTTTTCAAGATAATCTCTATACAAAAAGGGGGCTTCCCAGGTGGCTCAGTCATAAAGAATCCACCTGCCAATGCAGGAGATACGAGTTCGATCTCTAGGTTGGAAAGATCCCCTAGAGGAATAAGTGGCAACCCATTCTAGTAGTCTTGCCTGGGAAATCCTATGGACAGAGGAGACTGGCAGGCTACATCAGAGACTGTCCATGGGGTCGCAAAACTTGGACATGACTTAGCACAAGCTGAAGGCAAAGGCACCCCACTCCAGTACTCTTGCCTGGAAAATCCCATGGACGGAGGAGCCTGGTAGGCTGCAGTCCATGCGGTTGCAAAGAGTCGGACACGACTGAGCGACTTCACTTTCACTTCTCACTTTCATGCATTGGAGAAGGAACTGGCAACCCACTCCAGTGTTCTTGCCTGGAGAATCCGAAGGATGGGGGAGCCTGGTGGGCTGCCGTCCATGGGCTTGCACAGAGTCGGACACGACTGAAGCAACTTAGCAGCAGCAGCATACAAAAAGTGACAGCTGTCATTGTATCGTTTCTTCTCTTCAGTAACCTTATTTTGGTGGTAGTGGGAGCGATATTTCTCATGTTTTAGTTTTCTTCTCTTCAATCAAATCACAGACTCTCTGTCAGCACGGGATTTTATCTCCTAAGAGACACACAGTGCATACTAGGTGCTAAACAAACGGGTTTTCGACTTCACAGAACCAATATTGAAAAACAGGAGCAGATGTGGTGCTCCGGTGAAAAGGCAAAAACTAGGGCATCAACTCTTGTACAGGAAAGCCAGGACCCCTGATCAATCTTGAGGGAAATCTGTTCAGTTACTCAATATCCTCAAGGCGCCTTCTTCAAATGAGCACATTCAGGGGCTCAATCCATCTTCACAGCACTATGGCAGATGAACTGTTCTAACATCTAATTCTTTTTATAAAGCAGAAAATGTTTCTCAAGCTCTTTATGGCTGATTGAACTAATTTACTGTGGAAGAGGCAGCAGCCTATCTTTAGATAAATGCTAATCAGGATGGTAGTGCTCTCTTCGGTCTGACTGCCACTATTATGCTGAAAGGGAAGGTCAACAGCTAATAAACCCAGTTAACAAGCCATTCTGAACTTCACTTTAGCTTAACACTCTTCAAAGTTGCAGTCATTAAATCCATAGATTATTAGAGCCTGCGCTACTGTTTTCACTGCACACGAAGACAAACTTTCAGTACAGTCATTAATTGAATTAACATTGTCTAATCCAATTTTATAGAGTGTAAATTGAGATACAACCACGGGGAAGGCCTTCTCAGATGCCTTCACAATAAACCAAAGGGAATACAGTCATCCAAGGTCAGACTTTGGCTGAACAGGGACAGGAAACATGGCATGTTAATAGTTTCTCTTCCCTCACAGCCCTCTCTCCCTTTCTGTCTTCCTTGAAATCTTTCAACGAGTAAAAGAAGGCATTTCGTGGTCACTAGAGGATAGTTTTACACTGCAGAAAAGCCAGGCAGAGAAACAGTAAGGCCATTTGTATCACAGTCCCATACAACCCAGGACAACAATGCAGTCTCAGATCAGCAGTAGTGGGATCCCTTTCTACCAGATATGACTGGATAATTAGTTCAATCCTAGACCCCGAAAACATTAAGTCTTGCTATGATAACCAAAAGACTGTCAAAATATTCTAATGTAAGACCAAACGGCTCTAAGTCTAATTTAGAAATGAAAAACATTCCAACATTATACCCTAGAGAGTTCTCTTTATAACAAGATGGGTAGCAAACTGGTTTAATCAGCAGTTTTTGATAAATCCTAAGAAGCTCACTCCCTTGCCCTCATTAAGTATGAGAGGAGTCTGGTCCTTGTTTATTTCCCACTGATAACTCTCTCCTTCTCCAACAGGAGGAGACGGATAAATGGTAGACTATCTACTTTAAGTGGGAAGACAGCTATTTTCCCTATTTTGTCTATCTGGGGATAACAAAATGAGGGAGAAAATAAGAATGAATGTGAACAGTAAACCCAACAACTGATCAAGACCAACCCACAACAGAATGATCCTATGACCATCTCAGTTCCACTTCATATGAGGCCCTTCTAAAGTAAGGTTTCCCATCCCGAATGTTTTCTTACTATTTCAAACACAACAACAAAAAAGTATTAAGGCAATTAGAGTGGGTCTTTGTTCCTCGTACCTAAACAAGTCAGAAGAGAAAGAACACAGTTTCCCATACTCCCTGGGGTCTGCCTTGGTTTAGAGGACAAGAACAAAAGTAAGATGTCTTTATTATTTGTTTAACTAATGACAATCCAGTTTTCTTATATGACACTCCATTTCTAAGGGCAGTAGAAACGTATCCATTGACAACACAGCTTTGACCTAAATTATGCCTATAGCAAGCGCTGTTACATGCCATGAATTATTAATAGTATAATCTCTTTGAAAATGTGTATCAAAATGCAAAACACATATTCCTTTCTACATAATGTCTTAGGTCTGGTTCAAGCATTTCAGGCAACTGAATGACCCATCAGGTCATGCTGATGCTGCTGGGCCAAGGGCCATTCTTGGAGCATTACTAATACAGGCGCTACTGAAAACTTAGCAGCGAAGAGAGAGCCCAGGAGACAGAAGAAGGAGAGATTCAAAGAAGAAATGGTAGAAGTCAGAAACACTTAAGAGACACTCAAGGGGGAGAGACCAATCAAAGCAACCTAAAGTAGTCCGAGGACAATGAGATAGTTTCAGTTCAGTTCAGTCGCTCAGTCGTGTTCAACTCTTTGGGACCCCGTGAATCGCAGCACGCCAGGCATCCCTGTCCATCACCATCTCCCAGAGTTCACTCAGATTCACGTCCATCGAGTCCGTGATGCCATCCAGCCATCTCATCCTCGGTCGTCCCCTTCTCCTGCCCCCAATCCCTCCCAGCATCAGAGTCTTTTCCAATGAGTCAACTCTTCACATGAGGTGGCCAAAGTACTGGAGTTTCAGCTTCAGCATCAGTCCTTCCAAAGAAATCCCAGGGCTGATCTCCTTCAGGATGGACTGGTTGGATCTCCTTGCAGTCCAAGGGACTCTCAGGAGTCTTCTCCAACACCACAGTTCAAAAGCAGCAATCCTTCGGCGCTCAGCCTTCTTCACAGTCCAACTCTCACATCCATACATGACCACAGGAAAAACCATAGCCTTGACTAGATGGACCTTAGTCGGCAAAGTAATGTCTCTGCTTTTGAATATGCTATCTAGGTTGGTCATAACTTTTCTTCCAAGGAGTAAGCGTCTTGTAATTTCATGAATTATCAGCCTTCTTCACAGTCCAACTCTCACATCCATACATGACCACAGGAAAAACCATAGCCTTGACTAGATGGACCTTAGTCGGCAAAGTAATGTCTCTGCTTTTGAATATGCTATCTAGGTTGGTCATAACTTTTCTCCCACGGAGTAAGCGTCTTTTAATTTAATGGCTGCAGTCACCATCTGTAGTGATTTTGGGGCCCAAAAAAGTAAAGTCTGACACTGTTTCCCCATCTATTTCCCATGGAGTGATGGGACCGGATGCCATGATCGTTTTCTGAATGTTGAGCTTTAAGCCAACTTTTTCACTTTCCTCTTTCACTTTCATCATAGCTCCTCTTCACTTTCTGCCATCAGGGTGGTGTCATCTGCATATCTGAGGTTATTGATATTTCTCCCGGCAATCTTGATTCCAGCTAGTGTTTCTTCCAGTCCAGCATTTCTCATGATGTACTCTGCATAGAAGTTAAATAAGCAGGGTGACAATATATAGCCTTGACATACTCCTTTTCCTATCTGGAACCAGTCCGTTGTTCCATGTCCAGTTCGAACTGTTGCTTCCTGGACTGCATACAGATTTCTCAAGAGGCAGGTTAGGTGGTCTGGTATTCCCATCTCTTTCAGAATTTTCCACAGTTTATTGGGATCCACACAGTCAAAGGCTTTGGCATAGTCAATAAAGCAGAAGTAGATGTTTTTCTGGAACTCTCTTGCTTTTTCCATGATCCAGAGGATGTTGGCAATTTGATCTCTGGTTCCTCTGCCTTTTCTAAAACCAGCTTGAACATCAGGGAGTTCACGGTTCACGTATTGCTGAAGCCTGGCTTGGAGAATTTTGAGCNTGCATGAAATGTTCCCTTGGTATCTCTAATTTTCTTGAAGAGATCTCTAGTCTTTCCCATTCTGCTGTTTTCCTCTATTTCTTTGCATTGATCGCAGAAGGCTTTCTTATCTCTTCTTGCTGTTCTTTGGAACTCTGCATTCAGATCCCTATCTTTCCTTTTCTCCTTTGCTTTTCGCCTCTCTTCTTTTCACAGCTATTTGCAAGGTCTCCCCAGACAGCCATTTTGCTTTTTTGCATTTCTTTTCCATGGGGATGGTCTTGATCCCTGTCTCCTGTACAATGTCACGAGCCTCATTCCATAGTTCATCAGGCACTCTATCTATCAGAGCTAGGCCCTTAAATCTACTTCTCACTTCCACTGTATAATCATAAGGGATTTGATTTAGGTCATACCTGAATGGTCTAGCGGTTTTCCCTGCTTTCTTCAATTTAAGTCTGAATTTGGTAACTCATCAAAATCAAGAGTGGTGAGTTTAAAGAAAGTATCGCAATAAACCTTAAGTAATTTAAAGAAAAACATGTATCCCAGTCGTATCCACAAGCCAGCACCTTGCCATCTGCAGGGCCTTCATCTCCGGGTCAAGTCTATCTGTTTCTGTCTCTTGTTCCTCCTTTCTATTCTCTGTCCTGCCCATTTACAAAATAAAAAGGATCACACAGTATACTCACTCAATATATTAAATATGAACATATTAATGTCTATGCTCTTTAAAATGGCAGCCCTTGCCTGCTAGCTGTAAAGCTCCCCAAAAGATCCACACAGTCATCTGAAGTTGGGAAACTTTTCCAACTTGTCAAGACAAAACCCACTGAAGCTAACTTGCCAGAGCTCAAGTTGGCACATGGTGGAAGGCAAGAGCCATCTACAAACATTTGAACTGTTCCTTGCCAAGCTGTAGGGAAATGCCAACCTAGATCTCCAATTAGGCCTTGGAACAACAAGCAAGCCCTTCCAGTGTGTGCATTTTTGAACATCCGTCAGCACTGCTTCCAATGTGTGCTAGAAGGAGCCAACCTCACAGAGGGAACTCAAAGGCTGCCCTCACCTCTGTCTGTCAAATTCCACTTCAGAGTGCCAGCAGCCGAGCAGAAGCTGCTGCTGGTGACAAAAAGTAAGCAAGGGAAGGTGGAAGACAATGGCTGGGTGCCACCAAGAAGAGAGAAGAATGTTATTAGGACAAGTTTCTGCAGATGAGGCCAGATCCCCCAGTGAAACCAAGGAGAGCTGCCTCACCTTTCTTCTAGTGAAAACCTGGCTGCAGATTAAGTACCAGGCTACACCTGAAGTCCTGTATGCCAGACCTGCAGCTGCACTATCCATCCTCTGCGAATGATCCATCTGTGGACCGAGCCAGCACATTAGGGGTTTGGCAGCAGACAAGGAAGCAATGCATCAGTGAGAGAAAAAAAAAAAGGTCAGAGGGTACTGGGAGGTAACCCTCCTTACTACTTTTCATGTCTAGTTCAGAAACTATCTAGTCTGCTGGGCATAGTAATGGTAATCCCATCCACTTTTAGTTATCTAATCTGAAAACCCAGGTGGCTTACCCAACATTCTGAACTGCCTATTTTGAAAATATGCCTTGGTGAAAAAAGCATGAAGATACCAAATTCTTCAGCCAAGTACAACACTGCCAAATAAGCAAGGATGATAGTAAGGGCGGAAATACTAGAAAAACAAGAGAACATAGAAAAAGGAAGACAGATGAGGGTTTGAATCTTGAGCTCAATCACTGAAAAGCCAGCAACTCTTTGAGTTTCAGTTTCTTTACCCATAAAGCAACTCTATGCAATCTGCAGAGTGTTACATGTCAAGAGTATTACATGAGCTCGTAAGTATTTAAAGTTTCCAAGAGAACACACACACATAACATGTGCTCAGTCACTGCTAGCTATTACTATGATTATTATCTTGTTACCTGAAGTCCAATAACACTAAGGATGCCTCATGAACTCATTTATGTGTGTGTGTGTGAGAGAGACAGAGAGAGAGAGAGAAACATAGGAAACATGAATGAGAGACTATGATGGTTAATTTCATGTTTCAACTTGGCAAGTCTGTTGCAGCAGGTTATTTAATCAAACATGAATTTAGGTGTCACTGTGAAGGTATTCTGTAGATGTGGTTAAAGTCTACAATTACTTGACTTTAAATAAAGGAGATTACCCTCAATAATACGGGTAGGCCTTATCCACTCAGTTGAAGGCCTTAGGAAAAAAAAAAAGAAGGTTTCCCAGAAAAGACAAAAAAAAAAAATCTGCCTTAAGATTATAGCATCAAGTCCTGTCAAGTTTCCAGCCTGCAGCCTGCCCTACAGATTTTGATCTTGCTGGTTCCGACAATCAAGTGACCCAATTCCTTAAAATAAACCTCTTCTCTCTCTCTCACACACACACATATATACATACATACACATCCCACCCCCCCCCCCCCCCCTTTGTTTTTTTTTTTTTCT
>SJYT01056529.1:38692-51465 GCA_006410635.1 Cephalophus harveyi
CCCTCCTATTGGTTCTGTTTCTCTGTAGAACCCCAACTCATACAGAGATAGGGAGAAACAGACCCACAGACCAACAGAAATAAACACAAAGAGAAGAAATAAAGAGAAATAAAAGGAGAGGGGAGAAAAACATAAATTAGGTGGAACTATTTAGGGGTAAGGGCTCACTGCATAATTACTCCATAATTAATGGAAATGCTCACAGCACTGCCCTAACCAAGTTAACCAACATTAAGAAGGCTTTAAAAGCAACATTGTTTATAGTTTGATTACAGTGTCACATAATACATGTTGATCTCAGTTCACTACCTACTTGCTTCACTTTACCACCCATTACCTGCTTGTTTCAAGGCATACTGCTGCATCAAAATTATTTTAAGATAAAATTAGGGCTGACTACATTAAAGTAACTTAGTTTTCTAGTAAATTGGCCAGAACTTCCTTTTCAACCCAGTCTCTGGTCTTTTACTTAAAAGCCAGGCAAAAATGTTAATCATTAAAATAAAATGTTTAAGAATCCAAAATTGTAAGGGAAAATGAAAAGAAAAACCCTGGTGGTAGTGCAAACGCACTCCTAAAATTACTCTCATCTGTTTCAATGAGACCTGCCTGCCCATGAAATTAGTCTTGATTTATGTATACATTCTTATCTAAACACAGTCTTATCTAAATACAGTTTATAACCCTCTTTTGTAGTCTAGTCACTAAAGTTTCTCTTGAGGTATTATATAAAGACATCACAGATAATAGGGATAGAGGGAAAAGTTCTTAAGGATCTCTGACTTACATTTTTTCCTTTATGGGTCACCATCCTTTTAATTGTACAGAAGCTATATTTGGTTGGCCTGGATTTCCAGCAGAATGGACACCTAGACAGCTTTAACTCAGAATCTATCCCCTAGTTTAGAGTCTCATGTTAGTATGTTTCTTATTTCACTTGGAAATCAATTCAATGAATTTAAAGAGTGTTTAGTTTTAGTTTAGTGCATGTTGCTTCCAATCCTATAACCAAATTCCAAAAATAAATAAGTAAAACACCATTCATAAATCTTTACTGTGGACCAGGAAGTTTTCTAAGTGCTTTGCATTAACCAACTCATTGCCCACACTTTACAGATAAGGTCATCAAGGCCAGTGAAGTTGAGTAAGTTGCTCATGGTCACATGATTGACAGGGAGCAGGCTCCAAACCTGGAACTTTTTCCTTCCTTTCATCAACATACCATCTCATCACACAGAAACAGAGTGACACAGATCCATTTTGATCTCCAGAAAGGAATTTAAGGAAATGACATTCACCAGGAGGACCAGCTTGTAATGCTGTGAGGAACTAGCGAAGCTATTATTTGGCTTTAAAGTGACACAGTTGTTAATGATCTCACTGAACTCAAGTTTCTCTGTTTCTCCAGTGGATTGGAAATAAAGATCCATTCATCATCAGTGATAATGATATAATAAAAACACACACTGAAGTCAAAGTGCATCAAGAAATCATCTGTTAGAGGGTTGCCTGTACAAATGCTTAGTTAGTTAAGACTTAATCTGTAAAAGGCAAACCATTCAGCACTACACCCACAAGGAATGTTACTTCTCAGACCTTTCACTCCTTTAACTGAATGGCTGTCTTGCTTAACTGTCCTCTTTGAAGTGATTTATTGAATCATGAAGGTGTTAAAATCTATTAGCCTAACACCCACAAAAGTTCAGGGAACAGCATCTGTGTCATAAACAGTAACAAGCAGAGGCTTCTCCCAGATACTACCTACAGATTTACTCATCAGTCCTGGATTTTGGACAGCTGTGAGATTCTCCTTCAATTCAGTTACCAGCAACTCTTCCTTTCCTCTGCTGTTTTGACCAATTATGGTAGATTGGGAAATATGTCGTCTAGTGGCCTCTTCTTATATCAATATTTGATTGCTCTCCATGTAAAAACATGCCATTAAGTTAATCAGAAATTGACGCTCGCCCACAAACACCTTTTAAACAGGTCAAATTAAGATAAAAGTCCATGCTTTTTGCCTCTGTGAAACTGGGACACTAAACCAGACATTAATGTCAGCTTACAGATTAAATGTCATTGAAGGCAATTTGTCACCCCACACATTTATCTCAAGCTAATAATTAGTGAAAGGTCAGAGATAAACCTGTATATCTGAATCCACATTCCCTTTCCTTCAAAATGCAAAGCAAGGCTGAAGGCGGTATGCAAATTTGGGTAATCTTAAATCAACAAGCCAATTTCGAAAAATTCAACAAGAATTAAATACAAGGTGGGGGTAGGGGCAGGGGCAGGGGCGGGCAGTGACCCAAGAAAACGCAGACCCAGGAGCACAGGGAAGAATATGCTGTAAGCCCTTAAGTTCTGGGCATCACAGAACTTAAAAGTGATTTCTGAAATCACTTTTCCTGTCTACTCTACCCCTGACCCATCTCATAGCTTGACCCTTTCCACATTAGTTTACCACAGTCAATATGTGAAGCACTTCTGTTCTGTCTGGATGCTGCCATGTAGAAAATAAAGTTCTAAGAGTAATGAATTTGGGGTGCCCAGTCTGGAGTAGTGGAAGGGGACTTTTCAACCCAATGAGGAAAAAAACCTCATCTCCCTTGCTCCTCCTTCCCTCTCTTTCAACTTCACACTTCTCAGAACATAGCCTTCCAGTAAAGAGAAAATATTTTAAAAGCTGGTTAATTCTGATAGACACAAAACCCAGTTAATTAAAAGAAAAACTTCCCATGGATGACCTTAAGAGAAGCTAGAAACTGTCCTATAGCATTTTCAGTTGAGAAAAAATTCATGAGGGTGGGGACAGAGGGTGCAGGAAAGAAGAAAAGGAAGTGGGAACAACCTATGAGAATTCTGGCTAACATAAAAAGGCACGGACTCTACCCTTTGGAGCCCTCAAGATTCATTCAACAACAACAAAATCTATTCTGATGCACAACATACTGTGAATATAATAATAAACTATACATAGTCACTGCATGAACTAACAGTCTCTCATCTGAGGAGTTGAAACAACAGGTGATTGCTGTAGAATGTTTAAACTGCCAACTTCTAGGAAACTCTAGGCAGCAGATCTTAAGAGATGCCCTTGACCCCTGTGGGGATGCAGGCAAGAATGGAAGTAGGGTTTCTTCAAAAGGTAACTCCACAGTTTTGGTTTCCTGATATGACATTCCATTAAGTGCCTTTCTAAAACAATGTTTAGTTTCAGTATGGGAAGAGGTCTAAGTGAGTGGCAGGAACCTGGCAAAAGTTCTGCGTAGAGGAATGGAATCTCAAGTAGATGACATGTCCTATATATCAGTGAGTCTCTGTGTTTGGCAAAAAGTAGACTTTCACAAAAAATTTTGGAAAAACTGCTCCACAATCAAGTTGAACTAACAGTCTCTTTTACCTTCCTCCTTTATCCATCATGGACATACACTGATCTAGTGTGTGTCCAGTCTGAACATGACCATAAACTGAAGGAAAATCCAGTGTTAGAACGAAGCAATGGGGTATTCTGGTAAACGGATGAGATTCATCAGGGGAGGAGCTGTTATAGAACCAATGGGATAAGAGATCCAAAATATGTTGCTGTATGCCCCACGAATCTCATGAAGCCATATGTGAATTTTTTGTTTCAACAAATCATCTGGTAACAATAACAATAATACTGACATCCAAAGAACACTCATACATGTCCGGCACTAGTCTAAAAGTTTAACTATTATGAACTCATTTAACGGTCTCAACAGCTCTATCAGGCAGGTGGTTTAACTAAATTCATCAAGGTAACAGTGACAGTAACAGAGCCAAGGCTGAACCAACCCAGAAGCTCCAACTTCAGAGTCTGTGTTCAAACTACTACATTACACCTCAACTCTTCTCTTACTAAGAACATTATTGACCCATCAATGAAAATAAATGTAAATGAAGTTAGGAAAACCAGTGTATAACAGAAAAAGGGGGGACAACCACAAAAACTATTTAAAGGTAAGACTTAAGAATTCTTTATTCTACCATAAACAACTCACCAAAGCAAACTGCAAGTAGATCTCATGTCATATTAGAATATACCACAAATTAAGTCAGATTTATTGAGCACTACTTGCTATTTATAAGGAATCTGATTATGAAAAACTTAGAAAACCAGGGATCTCTTTTGCAGAGAAAAGAGTCAATGACATACAGAAGAGATTTGAACAGAAAAAAAGAAAAAGAAAAATCAGTGACGTTTCAGCCGCAGCTTGGCTATAATAAGTTATCTTGAACAGTCATTTCTCTTTTATGGCTCTCAGTTTCCTGACTTATAAAATCAAGAGGTTAAAGCAGGTCCCTAGTATACTTTTTAGTCCATATAAGGTGCGGTTTTTTGTGAAATCCAGATGCTTGCTGATTTTAAGGACGACTAGTCCAGCTGGACTTTATTACACTGAATATGCTTTATTTAATCCCTTCAACTGTGAATGCACAATTCAGCACACAAAGCAAAAAGGAAGATATAAAGGATGGTAGTTACAGAAAAAATTTTAAAAGGATACTATACTGAGAAACTTCATGGACAGCCCCCAAAAGGGGTTAAAAAAACATACACACAAAAACTATTTCCAGATATAGGAACTAAACTGGGAAAGTGATTTGCATTTCTATGGGAGGCTTAATGATGGTTTGATGTGGGGAGGCTGCATGAAACAGAGACCAAGGAACTGAAAAGAACACTGGGGGAAAAAACAAAACAAAACCTAGATTCTATTCTCAATCTTCCTTGCAGGCTCTCAGGATGAGTTCTGAAGAGTCAATTAACCTTCTCATTCCTGAATTTATTTACAAATTGTCCACTTTACCCTTGCAAATAATTTCAAATGGGATCAGTTTTTTGTTTTTTTTTTTAATTTAAAAGAAGAAAAAAAAAAAATCACATAACTGAGTGTTTCCCAATTCTCATTCTAAAGACTGCCTTCCGTAGGCACTTCAGCTGTGATGGCCAATTTGACTTTACTAGAGAAAAAAATATCTGGAAATACTTGCATATGAAAAGAAAGCCTTCTGTGGTTGAACAGGCCATAGCAGCCCCAGGAGAGATGCTCCAGCTAACCCTCTGCAGGGCACAGAACCACCTCTGAAGCCTATACGAGAATCCTTGTTTGCACAAGTCACGGGCATTCGGCCTTTCGTGAAATGACAGCATGAAGCTCAGAGGAACGCCACTGTGCCCTGCAGCTGTGGCCAAGACTGCAATGTTTAAAGGTTACAGTGATTAAGCACTGTGATTAATTTAGTCTCAGCAAAATCAATTCCACTCAACCACAAATCTCTAATTTACATACTGGAGCAAGCTCAACTTGATTCTGATCAATATAATTTGAAGTGTATGATAATCTCCCATCCTCCTGTTCCCAACCTCTCCCTCTCCCCATAAAGAAACGTTTTATTGGGAAATCACAGAAAAATAAAATTTACATTCATTTTGCAAAAGTTAAAACAATCTTTGATTTGGCTAAATGTTATTTTATGTCCTTGACTTGGCCATGTTTCAAGCAGTGGAAGGCACTGAACTTTAACCTAGATTGCTGCATAATGCTAGAGACACAGAAATCTCCTAGAAGTTGAGGCTTTATGTCATTGCCTCAGCAGTCTCTATCATACATACCAGCTCAAAAACAACATCAGACTATGTCATGTTTACTGGTGTATCATACCCATTTCTATAAAAATATCAAAAAGTTTGTCAATGAAATGTACTTGACATTACTTTCCATTCTCTCCATGGTGCGGCCACACAATGTGTAAAGAAAAGGAATGAAAGGACAGAAGCAAATGAAATGACACCCTGTTCACAGTCCTTCACTGACCAATCATCAAGAATTCCTGGCTTCTCTGTGAATTCTCTAAACCAACTTTAGCCCACAAAACCTACCAGAATGGTTCACCCTATAGTCACCTCTCCATCCCCAAAACCTTCACTAGAACTACCGACCACACACTGTGTCATAAACAGTAACAAGCAGAGGCTTCTCCCAGATACTACCTACAGATTTACTCATCAGTCCTGGATTTTGGACAGCTGTGAGATTCTCCTTCAATTCAGTTACCAGCAACTCTTCCTTTCCTCTGCTGTTTTGACCAATTATGGTAGATTGGGAAATATGTCGTCTAGTGGCCTCTTCTTATATCAATATTTGATTGCTCTCCATGTAAAAACATGCCATTAAGTTAATCAGAAATTGACGCTCGCCCACAAACACCTTTTAAACAGGTCAAATTAAGATAAAAGTCCATGCTTTTTGCCTCTGTGAAACTGGGACACTAAACCAGACATTAATGTCAGCTTACAGATTAAATGTCATTGAAGGCAATTTGTCACCCCACACATTTATCTCAAGCTAATAATTAGTGAAAGGTCAGAGATAAACCTGTATATCTGAATCCACATTCCCTTTCCTTCAAAATGCAAAGCAAGGCTGAAGGCGGTATGCAAATTTGGGTAATCTTAAATCAACAAGCCAATTTCGAAAAATTCAACAAGAATTAAATACAAGGTGGGGGTAGGGGCAGGGGCAGGGGCGGGCAGTGACCCAAGAAAACACAGACCCAGGAGCACAGGGAAGAATATGCTGTAAGCCCTTAAGTTCTGGGCATCACAGAACTTAAAAGTGATTTCTGAAATCACTTTTCCTGTCTACTCTACCCCTGACCCATCTCATAGCTTGACCCTTTCCACATTAGTTTACCACAGTCAATATGTGAAGCACTTCTGTTCTGTCTGGATGCTGCCATGTAGAAAATAAAGTTCTAAGAGTAATGAATTTGGGGTGCCCAGTCTGGAGTAGTGGAAGGGGACTTTTCAACCCAATGAGGAAAAAAACCTCATCTCCCTTGCTCCTCCTTCCCTCTCTTTCAACTTCACACTTCTCAGAACATAGCCTTCCAGTAAAGAGAAAATATTTTAAAAGCTGGTTAATTCTGATAGACACAAAACCCAGTTAATTAAAAGAAAAACTTCCCATGGATGACCTTAAGAGAAGCTAGAAACTGTCCTATAGCATTTTCAGTTGAGAAAAAATTCATGAGGGTGGGGACAGAGGGTGCAGGAAAGAAGAAAAGGAAGTGGGAACAACCTATGAGAATTCTGGCTAACATAAAAAGGCACGGACTCTACCCTTTGGAGCCCTCAAGATTCATTCAACAACAACAAAATCTATTCTGATGCACAACATACTGTGAATATAATAATAAACTATACATAGTCACTGCATGAACTAACAGTCTCTCATCTGAGGAGTTGAAACAACAGGTGATTGCTGTAGAATGTTTAAACTGCCAACTTCTAGGAAACTCTAGGCAGCAGATCTTAAGAGATGCCCTTGACCCCTGTGGGGATGCAGGCAAGAATGGAAGTAGGGTTTCTTCAAAAGGTAACTCCACAGTTTTGGTTTCCTGATATGACATTCCATTAAGTGCCTTTCTAAAACAATGTTTAGTTTCAGTATGGGAAGAGGTCTAAGTGAGTGGCAGGAACCTGGCAAAAGTTCTGCGTAGAGGAATGGAATCTCAAGTAGATGACATGTCCTATATATCAGTGAGTCTCTGTGTTTGGCAAAAAGTAGACTTTCACAAAAAATTTTGGAAAAACTGCTCCACAATCAAGTTGAACTAACAGTCTCTTTTACCTTCCTCCTTTATCCATCATGGACATACACTGATCTAGTGTGTGTCCAGTCTGAACATGACCATAAACTGAAGGAAAATCCAGTGTTAGAACGAAGCAATGGGGTATTCTGGTAAACGGATGAGATTCATCAGGGGAGGAGCTGTTATAGAACCAATGGGATAAGAGATCCAAAATATGTTGCTGTATGCCCCACGAATCTCATGAAGCCATATGTGAATTTTTTGTTTCAACAAATCATCTGGTAACAATAACAATAATACTGACATCCAAAGAACACTCATACATGTCCGGCACTAGTCTAAAAGTTTAACTATTATGAACTCATTTAACGGTCTCAACAGCTCTATCAGGCAGGTGGTTTAACTAAATTCATCAAGGTAACAGTGACAGTAACAGAGCCAAGGCTGAACCAACCCAGAAGCTCCAACTTCAGAGTCTGTGTTCAAACTACTACATTACACCTCAACTCTTCTCTTACTAAGAACATTATTGACCCATCAATGAAAATAAATGTAAATGAAGTTAGGAAAACCAGTGTATAACAGAAAAAGGGGGGACAACCACAAAAACTATTTAAAGGTAAGACTTAAGAATTCTTTATTCTACCATAAACAACTCACCAAAGCAAACTGCAAGTAGATCTCATGTCATATTAGAATATACCACAAATTAAGTCAGATTTATTGAGCACTACTTGCTATTTATAAGGAATCTGATTATGAAAAACTTAGAAAACCAGGGATCTCTTTTGCAGAGAAAAGAGTCAATGACATACAGAAGAGATTTGAACAGAAAAAAAGAAAAAGAAAAATCAGTGACGTTTCAGCCGCAGCTTGGCTATAATAAGTTATCTTGAACAGTCATTTCTCTTTTATGGCTCTCAGTTTCCTGACTTATAAAATCAAGAGGTTAAAGCAGGTCCCTAGTATACTTTTTAGTCCATATAAGGTGCGGTTTTTTGTGAAATCCAGATGCTTGCTGATTTTAAGGACGACTAGTCCAGCTGGACTTTATTACACTGAATATGCTTTATTTAATCCCTTCAACTGTGAATGCACAATTCAGCACACAAAGCAAAAAGGAAGATATAAAGGATGGTAGTTACAGAAAAAATTTTAAAAGGATACTATACTGAGAAACTTCATGGACAGCCCCCAAAAGGGGTTAAAAAAACATACACACAAAAACTATTTCCAGATATAGGAACTAAACTGGGAAAGTGATTTGCATTTCTATGGGAGGCTTAATGATGGTTTGATGTGGGGAGGCTGCATGAAACAGAGACCAAGGAACTGAAAAGAACACTGGGGGAAAAAACAAAACAAAACCTAGATTCTATTCTCAATCTTCCTTGCAGGCTCTCAGGATGAGTTCTGAAGAGTCAATTAACCTTCTCATTCCTGAATTTATTTACAAATTGTCCACTTTACCCTTGCAAATAATTTCAAATGGGATCAGTTTTTTGTTTTTTTTTTTAATTTAAAAGAAGAAAAAAAAAAAATCACATAACTGAGTGTTTCCCAATTCTCATTCTAAAGACTGCCTTCCGTAGGCACTTCAGCTGTGATGGCCAATTTGACTTTACTAGAGAAAAAAATATCTGGAAATACTTGCATATGAAAAGAAAGCCTTCTGTGGTTGAACAGGCCATAGCAGCCCCAGGAGAGATGCTCCAGCTAACCCTCTGCAGGGCACAGAACCACCTCTGAAGCCTATACGAGAATCCTTGTTTGCACAAGTCACGGGCATTCGGCCTTTCGTGAAATGACAGCATGAAGCTCAGAGGAACGCCACTGTGCCCTGCAGCTGTGGCCAAGACTGCAATGTTTAAAGGTTACAGTGATTAAGCACTGTGATTAATTTAGTCTCAGCAAAATCAATTCCACTCAACCACAAATCTCTAATTTACATACTGGAGCAAGCTCAACTTGATTCTGATCAATATAATTTGAAGTGTATGATAATCTCCCATCCTCCTGTTCCCAACCTCTCCCTCTCCCCATAAAGAAACGTTTTATTGGGAAATCACAGAAAAATAAAATTTACATTCATTTTGCAAAAGTTAAAACAATCTTTGATTTGGCTAAATGTTATTTTATGTCCTTGACTTGGCCATGTTTCAAGCAGTGGAAGGCACTGAACTTTAACCTAGATTGCTGCATAATGCTAGAGACACAGAAATCTCCTAGAAGTTGAGGCTTTATGTCATTGCCTCAGCAGTCTCTATCATACATACCAGCTCAAAAACAACATCAGACTATGTCATGTTTACTGGTGTATCATACCCATTTCTATAAAAATATCAAAAAGTTTGTCAATGAAATGTACTTGACATTACTTTCCATTCTCTCCATGGTGCGGCCACACAATGTGTAAAGAAAAGGAATGAAAGGACAGAAGCAAATGAAATGACACCCTGTTCACAGTCCTTCACTGACCAATCATCAAGAATTCCTGGCTTCTCTGTGAATTCTCTAAACCAGCTTTAGCCCACAAAACCTACCAGAATGGTTCACCCTATAGTCACCTCTCCATCCCCAAAACCTTCACTAGAACTACCGACCACACAATCCTAACCGTTAAATGAAAAAATATTACTAAAAGGAGGCCAAGGTAATATATAGAAGGAAACACAGAAACTCCACCCCTCAGTCAATTACATGTCACTAAGTTAACACAGAATATTTCTGTCAAAGTGATCCTCTTAAAATGAGGGTCACTTCCCTCACTTCTTTCTGTTTTTAATATAACAAGTCACCTCTATTACCTAGCAAATATTTCCTTGACCATTAGAACAACTGTCTATTCTTTCTCCTTTCTTTAATTTAATAACTGATTTTAGACTATGAGTTCTGCTTTTACTTAAAGTCTTTGTATAGTTCTCTTAATATATTGAGATCTGCCTTCCATGCTTCTGAAAATTTTCTCCCAAACGGAAGCAATCGTAACACTCTGAAACCAAGTAATCCTGTTTCAGCTCCCCAGCTGCAATAATTACAAATATGGACATTACTCTGAATTTAAAATTTGAGTTTTGAAAAACTGCAGGCAGGGAGATTGAGAATTCAACCCTCTGGGTCTAAACACAAGGCAAAAAATGATGACCAGTTGATGCTGAAAAACATCAATATTTACAGAATAAAATTCAGACAGAACTACAATAGAGACATTTGCCTCAGCCATGGACACTTAATGCTTTAATAATTTTGCTTAAAAGGAGATACGAGTAATTCATTCGAGAATGAAATTTCATTTTGTTTGGTGTATTATTCATAGTCAGCTGCATATTATTTCTTTGCATGAACTATGAATCAAGAAGAAAATCCTCTCACAACATGGATTGTGTCACTTCAACTAATTCTTTTCTTATTGTCCTTGTAAAGCTTCTGGTAAAAGGACTCTGCCATTTATTGAGGAGATTATCATACTATGTTATCTATAGTGGTTACAAATGTGAACTCAGAATTCAGATACATCTGCCCTTAAATTTCAACTCAGTCACTTAACAGCTGGGAGATTTTGTACAATTATTGAACCTCAACTTTTTTGCATCTGTATCTTTAAAGGTGGGGATAATGACAGTATCCAGTTCGCTAAATTTTAATGAGGGCTAGGGGACGACAGAGGATGAGATGGCTGGATAGCATCACTGACTCGATGGACATGAGTTTGAGTGAACTCTGGGTGTTGGTGATGGACAGGGATGCCTGGCGTGCTGCAATTCATGGGGTTGCAAAGATCGAACACGACTGAGCAACTGAACTGAACTGAACTGAAGCGAGATCATTTCTTCAGTCACAGTATCTGGCTCATGGTGAGCACTGAACAAAATTGTTCACTTATTATTGTTGACCATCCTCATCAGGCACTGTCATGGGAACAGGGGATATAAGGACAAGTTAAGACTGCCTTCTCAGCTGAGATAGCCATATGAGCTCTTGCCTAGGAAAAACACAAATGTAACGCAGGGCTCTGGGGGGAGTCGGCAGGGGAGAGCAGCCACCAAATTTCATCTCTTCACATTTAAGCTAGTGCTGCTTGGTTCCAATAAAGCAAATGACAACTGCTAGTACCACAACAGCTGGATACAAGAACCCCTAAGAGACGTAAAAGGAACACTGTGTTCATAATTCTCAATTTCGATAAAATGGTAACAGTTTAGTCCTACATGTGCATAAACAGTGGCTGCCTCAAAAGAAAGACACCACATAACAATAAGCACCTTGTTTGAAAAGTCTTTGTTTGGAGTCACCTGCAGGAACAAGCCCTGGGAAGCTATCCACACTGGTTCCACTGCACCAGGTAGATCACATGCTGGGCAACATAATCTGAAACTTCCTGTGCCAACACTAGGGCAAGAACACCTACTGAACAAGACACTTCAAGCCGTCATCTTCCTACAATCGCCTGTCATCCGAAGAGGCATGTATGTCTGTACACAGGCGCAAAAGAAGCCTTGTGTGTCAGTGAGCACATGAGAGAACTACTGAAAAATCAGAGAGCAAGAGGAAATAATAATACAGTACTTAGAAGAAAAGCAAGAGAAACTAAGTCCAATACTGAAATCTTGATTCATTTAACACATACACTTAGAGAACTGGACGAAATACTGGAGTAAACAATGACACATGAGAAGACCTCGATCATTTCTGAGGAGGCAGGTTTTGTGTTTAAGTTCTCTTTTTTCCATCATCAAAACCATCCCTGGAAAACAAGAGCACAAGAGTTAAGAGGAATGATTTTGCTTGGATATAGACCTTTCCTTTCTAATCCTCCTAATTAGTTAAGAGCAATGCCTCACTTGGTACTTCACTGGATTTAAGATGTTTGTCTCTCTAAGCTCCTGTTTAACCTGGAGCAGAGAGAGGGCTTCAGTTTACAGTCAAGTCTTCCATGGGGAACAATATCTACTAGAATCTCGTAATAATTTGCTCATAATAATTACTTTCATTTCTAGCTATTGTCTTACAGCAAGTGATACTTGCCATCTATTACAGTTCAGTCGCTCAGTCATGTCCAACTCTTTGCGACCCCATGAATCGCAGCACGCCAGGCCTCCCTGTTCATTACCATCTCTCGGAGTTCACTCAGACTCACGTCCATCGAGTCC
>SJYT01056529.1:52216-94968 GCA_006410635.1 Cephalophus harveyi
TAGTGATGCTTTCTAAGGCCCACTTGACTTCACATTCCAAGATGTCTGGCTCTAGATGAGTGATCACATCATATGATTATCTGGGTCGTGAAGATCTTTTTTGTACAGAGACATAATATTCTTTTTAAATAAATTTGTTTAGGCAAAAAAGAAAAACCATAACTAGTTGGAAAAAATCTGCTGAATAAGTAATTGTAGAGATGGAACTCCAAAATGGCAAGAGCTGAGGAAGGTAAAAGGGGGTCCTTGACTAATATAGTTATTACTTCATGGCAAATAGATGGGGAAACATGGAAACAGTGACAGACTTTATTTTCTTGGGCTCCAAAATTACTGAGGACAGTGACTGCAGTCGTAAAATTAAAAGATACTCGCTCCCTGGAAGAAAAGCTACAACAAACCTAGACAGTGTATAAAAAGCAGAGACATCACTTTGCCAGCAAAGGTCCATAGTGTGAAAGGTATGGTTTTCCCAGTAGTCATGTACAAATGTGAGAGTTGGACTGTAAAGAAAGCTGATTGCTAAAGAACTGATGTTTTCAAACTGTGGTGCTGGAGAAGACTCTTGAGTGTCCCTTGATTAGCAAGGAGATCAAACCAGTCAATCTTAAAGGAAATCAACCCTGAGTATTCTTTGGAAGCTCTCATACTTTGGCAACCTGAATGCAAAGAGATGACTCACTGGAAAAGACCCTGATGCTGGGAAAGACTGAGGGCAGGAGGACAAGGGGGTGAGACAGGATGAGATGGTTGGATGGCATCACTGACTCAATGGACGTGAGTTTGAGCAAACTCCAGGAGATGGTGAAGGACAGGGAATTCTGGTCTGCTGCAGTTCATGAGGTCACAGAGTCGGACAGAAGTGAAAGACAAGAGAAAGAGGAGAAACTGAAAGCTCTCTCCACAGTTCATCCTACGTCCATCTCCCATTCTGCCTTCCATGGGTCAACACTGACTTTCATTAAGTCAGTCAAATGTGGAAAAGAGGAACACACAGTGAGGTTCCTAAAAGAACTATTCAATCCAATAGTTCTCCCTCTGCATTTAGGAGAGCTGGAAGTGATATTCACTTTAGCAGAATTCCCAGTTCCCACATTAGAGATCCTTTTCATCTCTGCTGGCTGCTCTCAGTTTAACAGGATATGAATTTCAGGAGACCAGATTTATTTTCCCAACCTAAATTAGTCCTCGAGGTTTAGACAGTCAGTAAATTGTTGCCACCAGCTTTAGGAAAGGAAGCAAGTTTTCAGTAACAGAAAGATTAATAAGTCAAGTCACAGAAAGATTAATAATCAAATCATTGTTCACTGCATCACAGGTAGGTACAGTTGCAAGCCTGTGGCAAAAATAATTTTTCAGTTTTCAGCTGAAAAATAATTTTTCAGCTGCATCTCCAAATTTCTACCCCTTGCTGCACCAAACTTAAAAGAGAACTAAATTCTTCCAGTTGTTTTCCCTGAAACGTGCTAACGTCTATAAAAAGCAACCATATGGAAATTTCCTGTATAAAATATTCTTTCTCCTAATTTCTCCATGCCCACAAAACACATACATATACACACAATCCTATTCACCAGCACTTAATTCTCTATAACCCAAGCTCTGCAAAATCCTTTTGTTAAACTACCACTTGTTTGATTTTTTTTATCCCATAGCAGAAATACCTTAAATTATAAATACAACTCAGTTAACTGATCTGAAAAACCATCATCACATAGTGACCACAGCACAGAGTTTTCTTTCAATTGAAGTACATGGGCAAAAAAATTTGTCTCAGTGTCAGCAGGGAGTGCTTTCAGATATTAAGCTTAATCTGATCTTCTTGATTGCAAAGGTAAAGTCAAGTCTTCTAATACCATTAATGTACAATTACCTGTAAAGGATGCTGACATGACTATCTTCATTGTGCCCTTGGACACTGCCCCTCCCTCCTAACACAGGGATTGACCCACAAAGGAAAGGGGTGTGGTAACAAGCTAAGGGAATGATCAAGGGAGAAGTGGAAAAGGCGAGGCTGAGGACAAAGTAAAAGCAAGTGAGACAATGAAGGGATGTGAAGACAAAACCAAGTATGGAAAACTCTTAATTTCTGACCTATCAACACCATAAAGTCCTGTATTTTTACATGACTTGCCCTGGAAAATGGATGTCAAAAATCATTTGTGAGTTAAGCAATAAACTGATGTGTTCATAAAGAAGGTCTCTTTGCAGAGGTAAGCAAGGGAAATGAGGGTAGAAATGAGGGAGCAGAACAAGAAAGAAGGAAAGTACAAGGAGGAGAAGAGACATAGTTGGCTCCAGCTTTGCTCTGTCCAGATTCACTTCCACAAGAACACCAGGTGGAGGCCAATTCCGGAACTACGCAATATTTCATCAGCCAAAATGGCTGAGTGACCTTTTCTATCCTCAGTGGCCCCTTCACTCCCCTGCCAAGCTTTAGTCATGGTTGAAAATAGGGACCTTGGAAAAAATCTTGCCTTTTCCTAATTTCAGGTCAACGTCTAAATGGCCTTTGCTCCTATTAATATTTTAAAGAAATACCTCTAGTAAGATTTACTTAGTATTCTGGCAGACCTTTATATATAAAAACAAAATTAAGTATGTGTGAAAAATTACTCAAGTAACTAAAGCAAGTCTCCTCTGTGACTGTCCAACAATGGCTTTCATCCCTAGAAATGAGCTCGTCCTTATAAACTTTTCCTCCCAATTTCCAAATTTTGTTTCCTCAGCACCACTGAATGGATATATCATGTTTGGAGATTTTGGAGGGTATCCAGTTTGAGTATAATTTAAGATCTTTAGATAGAATCAAAAGAAGATTTCACTGATGCATAACAAACATACTCTGATCCCACCTCAGGACCGTATAGATAATGAAAAATCTCAATGGCTAAAAATAACAAAGGTTTATTTCTCATTCACACTACCTCTCTGCTACACTACAGGTCAGTAGAGGTTCTATTCATAGTCATTCAGGAATCCAAGCTGATGGTGTGACTGACATCATGAATATTAACTAACCCTTACAGAGAAGAAAGGGTCTTCACAATGGCTCAGAATAAAGAATCTGCCTGCAATGGAGGAGATATAGGAGATGAAAGTTTGATCCCTGGGTCAAGAAGATCCCCTGGAGGAGGAAAAGGCAACCCACTCCAGTATTCTTGCCTGAAAAATACCATGGGCAGAGAAGCCTTGTGGGCTACATTCCAAAGGGTTGCAAGGAGCTGAGCATGTCTAGTGACTAAACATACACACACAGAGGAAAAGAGAATACACACCCAGGAGAGTACACACCCAGAAGTTATGCTCACATTTCGTTAGCAAAACAAGTAATATGGCTTCCCAAAGTTAAAGGGGCCAGAGAAGGCCATGTGACCAGAGAGGAAAACAGAGACAGAAGAGCTGAAATATCTGCAGACAGCCTTCATGACTACCAAATACGTGGTACTACCCTGAATACAACTGAATACGAAACTTCCAAAACACTAGCTATAAACTGAAATGCAAACTTCTTACCGTATTCCATACGATTACAAGGAAAAGACCATGACTAGCAATCTGAGGGCAGAAAACAAATTTGACAACCCTGTCTCAAGTATCATTTACTTTCAACTGACAAGACAAATGAAGATTGCTTCTTCTTTTAGATAAAAATATCCTTCATTACAGATGAAATATACCTTAAAAAATAAAGCTTGCAAATAATACATTTTTGTTACTTACCATCATATACCACTGAACAGGGAAGACAAGTATCTATTAGTCCCCAGGGAATAAGAAAGACAAAGCCATACATTTGAATAGTACTTTACAGTTGAAAAAAATATTTTGACAGGTCATTTTAGGTAGGCACCTTAACTACAATTTTTCAATATTTTAAAGGTGAACAAGATAGATTTGCAAATCTCTGTCTCAAAAAAAAAAAAAACAAAAACAAAACAGAAAGGCTTGGAACCAACCCACTCAAAATACCAACTCAGGTCTCATGAGAGGCCAGTTCCACAACTTACAAATCCTGTGACTGAGGGCAAAGACTTTAGTACAAGTCTCATTTTCTTCATATGTAAAGTAGATGTAACACCTTGGACCAAATTACATCATGGGGTTATCATTAAGATTGAATAAAAAAGTACATCCCCAAACACTTTCAGTACTGTAAAACAAGACTCAAAAATAAGGGGGCATCATTTTGATTATAAAAGATCCTTATTACTGGTTGCTGCCTGTACTAATACGGGTATAAAATCACAGAGAGAAAGGCAAGAGGCACTTTCTTCTTTAAATAAAATCAAAGTTTTGGGATCACCTAGGAGAAGGCAATGGCACCCCACTCCAGTACCCTTGCCTGGAAAATCCCATGGATGGAGGAGCCTGGTGGGCTGCAGTCCATGGGGTCGCTAAGAGTCGGACACGACTGAGTGACTTCGCTTTCACTTTTCACTTTCGTACATTGGAGAAGGAAATGGCAACCCACTCCAGTGCTCTTGCCTGGAGAATTCCAGGGACAGGGGAGCCTAGTGAGCTGCCGTCTATGGAGTCGCACAGAATCGGACACGACTGAAGCGACTTAGCAGCAGCAGGTTACTATTAAGGTTACTACTAGGTTATTTGCTGCAATTCAGAGAGAAGAATATAGCCCTCTTGTGTGTCAACCAATGTTATGTCTAATCTCAGTGCTGTAAGCAAATAATTCATTTGCCACAAATTCAGAACTTTCTACAATACTGTAATAAAACACGTATTTGGTTTTTGTCATAGTTTCCTGATATAAAGCTTCTAAATGCCTTGGAATTCCTGAGTGACAGGAGTGTCACTTGGGTTTGGTTCTGAGACAACTTCTACAGATGCCCGAATAGCCTCAGGAGGATGGGAGGCTGGTTGTCAGAAAGACATGACATAAGTACAGGGTTGGAACTTTCAGCCGTACCTATCCCCACCTCCAATTTAGGGGAGAGAAAGATAGCTGGAGATCTTCAAACCAACTGTCAGTGATTTAACCGATCACATGATGTACTAAACCTTCCATAAAATACTCTCAAACGACAGGGTTCAGGAAGTTCAGGGTTGGGGAACACACCGAGGTGCTGGTAGAATGGCCTACCTGGAGAGGGTGTGGAAGCTCTGCATCTTTACTTCCCTGTTCCTGACCTGTGCACCCCTGCCCCGTACCTGTTCCAGTCATCGTTTCCACTTGGCTGTTCCTGAGTTGTATCCTTTATACTAAACTAGTAAGAAAAAATAGCCTAAAACAAATGGTAACAGGTAAAAGAAACAAATATATAATAAAGTACACCACAGAAGAGTGAAATATATAATACAAGGTAATTTTTAAATGGATTTGAAAAACAAACAAAAAAGGATTACCTATCAATAATATAATAAAACCAGAGTCTCACCTCAGGTCATACATTAAAATAAATTCCAGATATGAACTGAAGAGTTGGCTACAAATAATAAAACCATAAAATAAAGGAAAATACAAGCTAAAATTGATGATATATGGGAGGGGTATACAGAAAAAAAAAATATGGACATGTACATACTTAAGACAGTCATATAAGTAGTTTGTTCAAAAATAAGTAAGTAGCAGAAGGAAACATATTTTAAACCAATGAGATGAAGGGTTAACATATTTGATGTTAATGTAAGTTTTCCAAAAAATTTAACTAGTCAATAAAAGCAGTAGGACAGAACAACTTATAAATGAAATACAAATGATCAATAACACATGAAAAATGTCCACTCTTTCTAGTAAGAAAAGGGATTATGGGAAAAGTGAGTGATCATTCACTCCAAACATCTACAAAGGTGAAGCACATCTGGTGATATCCGAGGGTAGCAAGACCACAATAAGCAATCTTATGAATGTGGAAAATATGAACTGATTAAAAAAAAAAATCTTACAGGGCTTCCTTGGTGGCTCAGTGGTGAGGAATCTGCCTGCCAATGCAGGAGACACAAGTTCAATCCCTGACCTGGAAAGATCTACCACTCCTCGAAGCTACTACGCCCTTGAGCCACAACTACCATCGAGCCTGTGCTCCAGATCCCAGGAGCCACAACTATTGAGTTCACAAGCTCTAGAGCCCGTGCTCCACAACGAGAGAAGCCACCACAATGAGAAGGCTGCACATCACAACTAGAGAGTAGCCCTCGCTCGCTTCAGCTAGAGGAAATCCAGCACAGCAGCCCGCTCCCCTCTCCCCCGCCAAGAAACCTGAGGTAAGATGTACCAAGTGTCCTAAACATACTCAGACTTTTAAAGATGGACAAATAGTAAACAGCATGCGTTTCAGGCACAAACCATCCAGATTCAAGTCCTGACTTCACCTTACATGCCTTTGTGACCTTGGGCAAACTACACAGTGTTCCTCTACCTCCGCTTTTCTCATGTCTAAAATACAGATAAATTCATTCTTGCTTTTTGGATTAATGGGCTTCCCAAGTGGTACTAGTGGGAAAGAATCTGCCTGCAATGTAGGAGACCCAGGTTTGGGAAAATCCCCTAGAGAAGGGAATGGCTACCCACTCCAGTATTCTGGCCTGGAGAATTCCATGGACAGAGGAGCCTGGAGGGCTACAGTCCATGGGCTCACAGAGTCAGACATGACTGAGAGACTTTCAATTTCACTTCTAGACCGATATGAGAATTGAAATGTGCAATGCGTGTAAAACGTACTACAGTGACTGCTATATAATAAATGTTGGATGAAATTAGTTATCATCATTACATCACCACTATCACTACCACCAAATCCACCCTAACAAATGACCAAAGCATTTTGTTCTGGTATACAAGAGGAATACATATACCATGACCCTGAAGGAAAATCTACAAGGAAATATACAAACGGTAAGAGAGATCACTCCAGAATTACAGACAATTTTACTTCTTCTATGTTACTTCTTGGAAAAACAGCTATCATTCTGAGGAAAAGAAGGGAGAAGCTCCATACTTGGAGTTGTTATTTTTACTTTGTAATGATAAATACAATAAAATTAAAACCAAAGTTGTTTCCAACTATTATCTCAATGTATCTATTCAGGCATCCTGCATTTCTAAGTTCTGATCCTCACTGAGGAACCCAAGAGAAATATTTAAATCAACAGGTGAGCAATGGAAGATAAATATCTAGCCCTCTGAAATGATAGTAGAGTAGACCCTTGAACAATGTAGGAATTAGGGGCATCGACACATTCCCCACCTTCCCCACTCCTAAGCACAAAGTCAAAAATCCAGGTATAACTTTACAGTCTGCCATCTTTATCAGTGGTTCTGCATCCATGGATTTAACCAACCACGGATCACGCAGTACTGTGGTACCTGCTGCTGCTGCTGCTGCTAAGTCGCTTCAGTCGTGTCCGACTCTGTGCGACCCCACAGACGGCAGCCCATTGGGCTCCGCCATCCCTGGGATTCTCCAGGCAAGAACACTGGAGTGGGTTGCCATTTCCTTCTCCAATGCATGAAAGTGAAAAGTGAAAGTGAAGTCGCTCAGTCATGTCTGACTCAGCGACCCCATGGACTGCAACCCACCAGGCTCCCTCGTCCATGGGAGTTTCCAGGCAAGAGTACTGGAGTGGGATGCCATTGCCTTCTCCACTGTGGTACCTACTTATCAGAAAATATCTGCTTATCGGTAGACCTGCACAATTCCAAACTGTGTTGTCCGAGGGTCATCTGTACATCACCTGTGCCCGATTTGACTTAGCTGAAATCTAGGGAGGGAAACAAGGATGTCAGACTCCTATTCTGGGTTCAGAGTACACAGAAAGCACGATCAGAAATCCCTGGTTCTTACGGAGGCAAAGGTAGCAAAGCTGACTCTTCACCTCTTCCCTTTTTTGGAGTGAAACCTCAGAAACAAAAGGGTTGCCCTGGCAGAGGTGAGGTTTCCATAAGGCATCTCCACAAGACATGAGAGAGCATGCTGTTAAAAGCCTCCCCCGGATCCCCTCTGCTTCCTTCAGACTCAGCTAACAGGACAGAGTGGGTGACGGGGGTGTAAAGTGAGTGATGAGGGTATAGGATCATTCTATAGAGGTACCACACAAGCAACCTCCTTTAAAACTGGGGGGAGCATTATCAAAGCTTTTGTACCATCTGTCTGTGGAGGGAAGAGGGAAAAAAAACACAACATAACAGCAGCTGGTGCAAGAAGTAGCAAGATGTTGGTCCTGGAAATGACAAGATGGGAAATGACAGGAAACAGCTTTTCACTCCTCCAACAGCAAAAGAAGCGTGCAGCCTGTGTTCCAGTGTTTGAAAACCTCCAGATGCTGCCCTCGTCTCACATTTCCATATCTTTGTTCAGACAACATCTGAAAGGCTGCCTTTCTTTTTTTCAAGCACTCTCTTTCTTCGGAGGAACATACAAAGCTATCAAACAACAGGGCTTCTCCCCCTCCTTCTCTCTCCTACAGGCAATGTGGGATGAATTTTAAGTGTCACTGTGGAAGAAAAAAAAAATGTACAAACAGCATCATGTGAGCCTCTGTGAAACTTTTTCCAGTTGTCGATTTCAAGTAATCCTTACCATGTGCTCTGGATTCCGTCATTTGGCAGTTAAATTAACATTAGATTTGGAGAAGAACTTCTAAAGAGCTGAGGAATAAAATCTCTGTGATGATCAGAGTTTAGGGGATGGGGAGGCCCAGGAGTTTAATGACTACTTGGAAACAGTGGGAGGTGCTTCCTGAGCCACGGCACTCGGCACTGCCACATGCGTGCATTTCTCTAACTTTAAACTCTGGGTTTATGGAGTCAGAAATGTTCTAAATGATATACGCACAGCCCAGTGTCTGAATTTCAAAGGACTGACATACAATGTTAATAAAATATTCTCATTTAGCGTTATCTCATGTGTTAAAAGATACAAAACCAGTTTTCTTAGAACTCTGGAATATGCTCATACAATATACTAAAATTATATTGGGTAAAATTTAACACTTTATTGGATGTCACAGATCATGTCTGGGCATTGCATCACTTCAGGCTCCATCAGCCTATGTGGTCTTGTGTGTGGACCCTCTGTTCTCCTTCATCAGGTCAGCTCAACCTTTACAACTCAGATTGGATTCCATCTCCAGAACGTTTCCCAAAGTTCCCTCTCTGAGAGAGTGAGTCTTTCCCATGAACTCAAACAGTATTCACTGTTCAGTTTACAAGAAATAAAGTAAAATAAATATAGACTGTTCTTTCCATGTGCTGTTTAAACAAAGTCCCAAATTCATTTTTTATTTTTTTAATGGCTCACTATTGCCTACCACAACATGTATATATTTCAGTCTGGGTTTGACATGCTGTGATCCCAACAGACACACCTGGATCCTTTATCTTCCTGTGTCCTCTTCAGTTCAGTTCAGTCGCTCAGTCGTGTCCAACTCTTTGCGACCCCATGGACTGCAGCATGCCAGGCCTCCCTGACCATCACCAACTCCCGGAGTTTATCCAAACTCATGTCCATTGAGTTGGTGATGCCATCCAACCATCTCATCCTCTGTCGTCCCTTTCTCCTCCTGCCCTTAATCTTTCCCAGCATCAGGGTCTTTTCAAATGAGTCAGCTCTTCACATCAGGTGGCCAAAATACTGGAGTTTCAGCTTCAACATCAGTCCTTCCAATGAACACCCAGGACTGATCTCCTTTAGGAAGGACTGGTTGGATCTCCTTGCAGTCCAAGGGACTCTCAAGAGTCGTCTCCAACCCCACAGTTCAAAATCATCAATTCTTCAGTGCTCAGCTTTCTTTACAGTCCAACTCTCACATCCATACATGACCACTGGAAAAACCATAGCCTTGACTAGATGGACCTTTGTTGGCAAAGTAACATCTCTGCTTTTTAATATGCTGTCTAGGTTGGTCATAACTTTCCTTCCAAGGAGTAAGCGTCTTTATCTTCCAAATTGCTGCTGCATGTACACACTACAGATTTTAGGACTCTACAGGCTTTATACAAACTACTATCTGTTTTTGAAACACCCTCATTTTGACCTCTCAAAGTTCTATTTACCCTTTAAGACAGTGTGCTAATCTGCTGTGTGATAACTTCAGTCATGCATCCAATATAGACTTGTCCCTCAAGACAGTTATATCATCTTGCCTCCAATTATGGGCTTCCCTGGTGGCTCAGACAGTAAAGTGTCTGCCTGCAATGTGGCAGACACAGGTTCGATTCCTGGGTCAGGAAGATCCCCTGGAGAAGGAAATGGCAATGCACTCCAGCACTCTTGTCTGGAAAATCCCATGGACGGAGGAGCCTGATAGGCTACAGTCCATGGGGTCGCAAAGAGTCGGACACAACTGAGCAACTTCACTTCACTTCTTCTTCCCACCCAGATGACTCAGTGGTAAAGAATCCATCTGCAATGCAGGAGATTCAAGTTTGATCCCTGGGTTGGGAAGTTCCCCTGGAGAAGGAAATGGCAACCTACTCCAGTATTCTTGCCTGGGAAATCCCATGGACAGAGAAGCCTGATGGGCTATAGTCCATGAGGACACAAAGAGTTGGACATGACTTAGCGACTAAACAATATCACCACCACCCTTGTTCATACCCAGCACTCTCCTTCTCCCTCAAACACACACACACACACACACACACCTTTTTTAAAAGAATTTTTGTTAAACCATAATACAGTTCAAATCAGCACGCCTGGTTCATTTCAGCTCCTTCACTGCCCAATCAGGGGACTAGGACCGCTTCAGCTTCTCGGCTTTCCCTTTGTCTGTGATGACCAAGGTGTAAAGCTTATCTGCTGAAGTGAACTTTAAATTTCCTGTTATTCTTATTTTCCTTGATCTTGACAGACCTAGCATTGTCTCACCTTTCTATAAGCAGAAAGTCCTTTATTTCTTCAGTTTTGAGAGGCCAGGCAAAGAGACACAAAGAGCACATGGCCAAACAATGAGCAGCAAGAACGGAGGAGAATGGATAAGCCTTCCTTACCCTCCCCAAAGCTCCTTTAAGGATCAGGGCTGGATCTTAGGCAGCTCAGAGTGTGGATGAAAGTTTTTAAATTGAAGTGATCTTTTATAAATTATAAACCATGTTGTACTAAATTATATCAAAACGCTTCACTTACCCCAGGGCAAGAAAGAAAAGCAGCCACTCCAGTGATGCTGGGGGATACCAGAGAGGCTGTGTTCTCTCCAAAAACCCAACTTGAATTCCTACAAGTTAGCATCCCTGAACTGCACATTTGACAAGGAGTCTTATTTAGCAATTGTTTCTTTTCTGCTTTTCTACCAAGTCCCAAGTTCCCTTAAGGAGGGTGTCTTACAATCATTCACTCCGTACTCCTTGACTTACCAAAGTTAAAACACAAGCAATGGTTAGAGGAGAGCAATCTATAACTGATGCATTTGGCTGTACCTTTCTCATCTTGACAGTCTGGAGTAACACTTTTTACAGAGGAAACCAGTACTATTGTGGATAGAGATTTAGCCAACTGTGATCATTGGTTTGAGAACCACTCAAAGCCCAACTAAGGTTGACTCCCCAACCTTCATTCTACCCTTCCCCTACTGTGTAGGGGTTTGCCCTTGAGGACATAACTCCAGCTCCAGGACTAGTTAAGCCCATCAAAGTCCTTTCACCCTCTCTGCCACCACTTGGTCTGGAACTCAGGCCTAAGTCAATCTAGACATGCCAATCCAAAAGGACAGTTTTTTATGCTCATGCCCCAAATCTGTCCAGAGACAGAGGGGAGATCTTTGACTCTGTCTGGGAGAGAAGTCATTTTCCCTTCAATCTCTCTCAATCTCGCTGGTCCACACTCCCACATTTCCACAATTAGATATGAGCAAAGTGTGAGGCCCCTAAAGTGTGACTGCCACTAAAAACTATGCACAGATAGCTTAGGGACGCTGCTGATACTGTGAAAGCAAACAGATGAGACAGAAAGAAATGAGGTCTCTGAGGACAGATACACACTAAGTCACTGAATTAACCTACCTGAGGTCCTCCCCACTTCTGGACTTGGGTGAGGTGACCCTGTAAGTTTCCTTACTGGTTAAGCAAGTTTGAGTTAGGTTTTCTATCACTCATAGTTGAAAGCACCCTAACTTACACATTTAATGAAATTCTCTGTAATTAAAAAAAATCTGCTTGATACTCATTTCAACTCTATGCTTTAATTAAGAGCCATATAACCAAACTTAATTTTCACGTGTGATTGTAATTTTTTCATTAGTTGACTGAACAAAACAAGATGCCAAACATAAATATGAAACAGCATCACATGAAGTAACTCAATGAAATGATGCAGTCAAACAACCAGTAGCTGACCAGGATCACGTTAACATGTCATCACCAAAGCATCACCAACTCAATGGACGTAAGACTGAGGAAACTCTGGGAGATAGGAAGCCTGGTGTGCTGCAGTCTACAAGGTGGCAAAGAGTCTGACACGACTCAGCCACTGCACACCACCACCACCACCAAGGCATATAGAGCAAACAGGCTGGTTACAAAATTGTTCCTTTAGCTGGTGTCTGCACTGCATAGTGTAGTGCCTGAATGTTAAACAGTACTTAAAGATAAAAGCAAAACTGTGGGTTTGAACTCACCTGTTCAATCGGAGATGAAACTACTAAAGGGGAATGCACTCTGGATGCTGAAGGCATGCTAGGGTAGGAAAAACTGGGCACAGACCTGAAGATACTGATTCAACTTTCCCTTCTACATTCAACTTTCTCCAAATCATCCTGAGTCCCAAGAGAATAAGCAATAAATCCTGAGACAACATGCCAGTTGCAACATTCAGACAGCAGCTCCCCTGTTAAATTTCAGGAATTCTCTCCCCATGTGTGAAATGGAGGAGTCGTATGTATTCCCTTCTAAGGCTCCTTTCTGCTCTGAAATGTTGGACCACACAAGCAACCAGAGACTTGATTTTCTACTGTGTATGATGAGGATTTTGATCTTAATACTTATCTCAATACTTTTTCATAAATATTTATTAGGTGCCTACTATGTGCAAGGCAAAGGGCCAGGCCCTAAAGAAAAGCTGAGATCAAGTATGTTCTTTACCTCCAGGGTATTACAGACCCTGGGGAAGGCTGCTATCAATATAAAAATCTTAGTGAACTAAATTAAATCTAAACACGTTACAAGGTAACCAAACCATCAAGTCCCAGTTTTCCAGGATAAAAGTAATGAATTAGAATGATAATCTCTAAGTACCAGGGAAATTTTACAACTAGAAGGAAACTGTGCCACAAATCTGAATAAGATGTTGTAAGTGGGTAATAAAGAGCAATTTCCAAAAATCAGTTTTAAAAGGCTGTGCTTCTAAGCCTGCCAAAACCTCAGACTCATGATTCTCATCCTAGTTCATCTTTGCTATTTCTACCAACGAAGCATGAGAAACTCTGAAGCCCTTTCTTATTTGCCTTGCTCATCAATTTCATATCCTGTTAACCTTGAAACTTTTTCCAGTTCCTCCTTAACTAATTATTTTTTACTAAACAGGAAGTATGCCATTTATTTATAAGTTCTGAATCTCTGATGGCTTACGGTATATGACACACACACGGTAAGCAAAACATACATATGGGACTACATTTTTAAACTCATCACATGATAATATATGCAAACTTCATACCTTACACCTTGAAAGTTGCTTTCTGTTAAGTTTCCTCAAATTTTTATGTGACTACCAAGTTTTTCATACACTCTACAAGGACTTGTTCTTATAACTACTTAAATTTTTTTAACTTGACATTAGATAAGTTAAATGTCTTTAAAACCACTCTCTGAAAAATCCCTCTTTAAGTACAGTTTTACCTTCCCCTTGCCAAAGCAGCTTTTAAATCCAATGAATTTTCACAGCTATTTGGATCTTTTCAATTTAAAGATTAGCAGTGATTTACAAATACACCAAAATGTGCAGAATGTGAACATTAATACTATCTGTGATGCTGGGGAAAACTTACTTCAAATGTTCCTATCTATCCCCTCCTCCCCAAACATACAGTCACACACCCACTACTTCATTCTACATTTCTATTAAGGTACTCAAAAACACCAGTAGTTTTCCTGCCAAAGACACACTGCTGACTCACTACATGTGTCAGCTGAAAATCGTGTCTCCCCTCTCTATTTTCTTTTTTCATGGCTGGGTTTTGAACCTAAGTGTAGCTAACCCTTACCTTTTCACCTTAATTTAGTCACTACCCAGATAGTCAAAATCCAACTGTGCCCTGTTTTTCCGACCCAGCATATTTATGATTGAACCGACTCAATGGACATTGGTTTGGGTGGACTCCGGGAGTTGGTGATGGACAGGGAGGCCTGGCGTGCTGAGGTTCACAGGGTCTCAAAGAGTAGGACATGACTGAGCGACTAAACTGAACTACTTTTGAAGCATTTGTAACTATAGCTTCATTGCAAAGACAAAATTTAAATACGAGAGAGAGAAGGATAGACATTCATGCAATGATCTTAGACAGTTCTATCCAGAGTGAAACAAATGTTCTTAATCAGTGAACTAATAATGAAATTATAAATCCTGATAATCATGCCACCAAACCTGTATTTTTCTAATTGTTCACAAAAGAATCAAGAAGACAAGGCAAAAATCTTGCTGAAGTCCAAATGAATTGTGTCTATGACATGCCCTTGAGTTACTATCCAACAGTCTTGCTAAAGAAAGAACTGAGGGGTATATCTGGCTTTCTGTAAGGACTGTACTTTTTTCTCAGTGCTTAGTCAACTGTCACTTGTTCTGAAATACTGTCCAGGACCCAAAGAAAAGGTTAAAGAATTTACTTACACTGTTTTTTACTAAAGTCAAAACACACTGTTTCAAAGATGATGGTGAGTCTATAATCCACTGGCCTCAAGAGCCCGGACTCCATTCTCTGCAGGTAAACAGATACTCCCTTACAACTTATTCTTTCACCTTTCATCTTCTATGTCATCTGTCAAATTTCATTCTCCCGTGTTTAGTTAGAAGCTCATTTTCCTTTACAGATAGGTCAAATGCAGAATTGGAACTAATGAGTTATGCAATTTGCATCATACAGTGCTACACCACTCACCATTAGAAGTAACCAGTATTCTCAGAACAAAACTCAAGAAAGCCTCTTCTTTTTCTTTTTTAAGGTTTTTGAGATTTGTTACTATTAGCTTTTTCTAGCCAGCACTGAACAAACCTTCCAGTATATAAAAGCTCAAGTTTAAATCAACCCAGCTTTCTGCTGTTAGGCAGATCATCATAATGCATTACAGAAGGCTTGGTTGAATTCCAAGCTTCTGTCTAGTTCTCAGGAATCAGAGCCTTGGCCAATGGGCATAGAGTGAGTCATGACCAATTTTTCTTCTGCTGTATTAAAGGAGGCGGGCAAAAGAACAATCCCTTAGATAACTAGAGACGCTGGCCAAGAACTGGCGCCATCTGCTAATACGAGTAGAAACGACACTGAAGAGAGAAAGGTTGGTGAGGGGGTAGATGGGACTCTCCTAGTCATCTGGTTTTATTATCCTTGCTCCAATCTGTGTTCGATAAATTGAGCAAAAGATAGAAAAGATACATCTCTACACTGGAATAAGAATATGATGGGAGAATACAATGTTGAATTACATCTCTCCCCTGCCTCTTTATTCCAAACAATTCCCACACCATCCTTTGGGTGAAGAAGGCAAACACCTCATCTCTGAGATGAGAGCCCAGAAAGGTATTTTCTACTGTGCATTAGGATTAGACCTTCCACTGCTGTTCTTTGAATTTTGTGACTAAATTTATTAATAATTTGTATAACTGGACATGACTGACATTTTTATCTGTAATAACTTCACTTAGCTCTTTACATTTAAAAATCAAAATAGAGAACAGTATGATCAGAGCACAATCTGAGGGCCTAGTGAGTGACACAGGGTACAGAAATCATTTTGATCCCACCACTGTTTGCCTCTTCTGACTAACTCCTGCCATTTCTCTCCTTTGCAAATTATACTCATTTTATTGTTGGTACTTCTGTCATTATATTAGACTGATCATATCTCTATGTACAGAGAGTTCTTATTATTAAGCTAATTCTTAAAAAAAAATGTGTTGCAATGCAACTGATAATAGTAGGAACAATTTGGGCATGAGTTTTGCATTTGCTTGTGTATGATTTTGTATATAATAAATACAAATAGGTGCTATCAAACAGTTATTTGTCTTTCTCTCTCTGACGTATCTCACTTAGCATAACAGCCTGCTAGTTCATCCATGTAGCTGCTAATGGCAAAATTTCACATAAGATGCATCTTACAGAACCCAGGTCTCCTTGCCAAGCTTCGCACACTGAGGAGAGGTGACAGTGGAGGTGTTTTCTGTCTGAAGTGACCTCTCTCAGATATCTGCATGGCTTACTATTCCCTTACCTCCAGCAAATCTTGGCTTAAAGTTCCCTCAGTAAGGTCCAACCTGACTGTCTTATTAAAAAATTCACTATTGTCCAACTATGATAGAGAGATTTTCCTCTTTACATGCTTTCTATCTTGAATTTTTACCTTCCAAAACACTTTAAGATTTATGTACTGAACTTTTTTTTCCTGCATTATTCATTAGAATCTGAGCTCAATGACAGCAGATTTTTTCCTGCTTGGTTTGGATATCATCACTCCACTATTTAGAACTGCACCTGACACATGGTAGGAGTTCAAGAAATATTCGCTAAAAAAATGAATACACATATGGAGGCACAAGCATGGATATTTAAACCATTATAAGAGTCAAATCAATAATTTCTAATCCACAGAGCCAAGCACCTTTAAGGAAGTTGCTCAAATACATGAAAACTATGGAAAACTCCTGGGCTCTAACTGAAGGGCAACATCCATTTAGAAGGCTAGACATAGGTTCCCCTCCTCCCACCTCAAAGAGCTCTTAGAATTACGGGACGTGTGTTTTAAAATGTGAATGTGGTCATATTTATAGTTGGAGGTAAATTGGCTCCACATTGTCATCATTGCTACAGAGTAAGAATAACCAAGTCACTCCTCTGCATTCATAGCACCTGCAACAAAGCCACTTGAAAACAAGAGGTGGAGTGGGACGCATTCAAAAAGAAATTCACGGCTGAGAAGGCAGGGATCATGAAATACAAACCAAAGTGTTTCACAGAAAAATCTCTAGAAATGGCAGAATATTAAATTGTATCTGGCCTCTAAGTCACTCAAAGTCCACCAAGTCTGTGGGTCAGTAACAAATCCCAAATGTCAAGCTCATTCTCTCTGCCACTGACTTTACAAAATGGACTTCTGATGTCTATTTGCAGGTGTCTATATACAAAAGAACTTAGCAAACAAGTACTTGGTTCTGAGGCATACTGAGTTAGTCAATTTAATTCCATGTCTAAACCAACATTTCATACGTAGTTTGTGATCATCAATAAAAAGATATGTGCATCTTCAAGCACATGGCAATACTATGTATACTGTTAGACTGTAAGATTTAAAAGAACAAGTGACCCATTCTTGATACTAGTACCCCATGTCTCTCCAAACCTCTGATTTCTCATCTGAAAATAGGGATAATGCCAGCTGTGCCTCATGGGTTATTGTAAGGATTAAATGAACTAAAGTTCATTTTCTAGTTTCAGATAATAGTCTGAAGTCGTTCAGTCGTGTCCGACTCTGTGACCCCATGGACTGTAGCCTATCAGGCTCCCCCGTCCATGGGACCTTCCAGGCAAGAGTGCTGGAGTGGATTGCCAATACTGTTAAACCTCTACCCTATCCGTATACTTACCACTGAGGTGTAAGAGTCACCAAAGGAGCCCCTAGAGAAACCAGAGGAGTTTAAAGGTCACAGGCCTACCCTGCAAACATGCTCATTTAAATGGACTGGGATAGAGTTTGTTTAAAAGTTCGAGTTTCAGGTTATTTCCACATGGAGCCAGATTGGAAAACTCAAGATTTATTCTAATACCCAGATTCAGTAGTCAGGGGTAGGTTAGGAAATATGTAGTTTTTCACAGGTACCTTACAAAAATTCTTACAATCAAGCAGTATAAGAAACTGATCTAATAAACATAACAAAGCATTAAAAGCATTTATCATAGGAACTAGCACAAAGTAAGTGCTCAATAGCAAAACAGAAAACAATTGTATGTTTATAACTATGTATAAATTATGTTTATAATTATGTATATATATGTGTGCACATATATATATATATATAGAGAGAGAGAAAGAATATGCATTAATCTAGGCAGATTCATGTGTTTGAAATGAATCCACAATCACAAACTATTTAACGTAGTTAATGAGTAACAGGTTATATCTTTATGACATCTATGCTTCCAACTGCATTGTAACAAGTACAGTTGAAAAGTATGTTAAAAATATATAACAGAATACGTTTTTTTAAGTTTTTATAACTTTCCATAAAGGAAAAATATGATCTGAATAAGTCTGAATAAGTCTGGTGTAACTTTTGAGAAGGAGGGAAGGAAGAAGAGTGGGCAGGAGGAAGAAGGGAAAATTAAGTCACATAAACATTGGCCCTGGGTAGTGATGAGGAGAGTATGTAAGGAACTTAAACAATTGTGTTCTCTTTGTCTCCAGATGTGGGTAAGGACTAGCATTTACTGACTGGCTGTGTGCCAGGTATCCACACCCACAGACTCCATCAGTGCTCCCAGACAGCACTGCAAGGGAGCCCTCGTCATCCACAACCCACACAGCTCACAACTTGCACAAAACACAGCGGGACTTCTCTCACAGAGTCAGAGGCTCGGCCACTGGGCCGGCTCCTGTGACGAGAGAGCGCAGAGAACAGGCCCCCTGAGGCAGGGCCCTCAGTGAGGCGGTCCTCTGTACAGTGTCTGCTGTAGCTTTGGGAAGGTGGGGCCAGAGTTCCTGCCTGCACTGCCTCTGGAGACACAGTGCCTCCAACAATCTCTACTCAACAGGTAAACAGCAGGGCCCTCGCAGGGTCAGAGACTATAGCGGAGGGAACTTATAAAGTCCTGAGGAGGGAGCTCTAGGAATGAAGTCTTTATTAAAATAGCCAGTCAGTCCTCAGGGTGAAAGATGATGAAAACTGTAAAATACCTTCTTCCACAACAAAGTGGACCCACCTGAGAGAAAGACAAGTTGAGTGACTCAGACTGTACACAGGTAGAAATTTTCAGTAGAGTGGTGAAAGTGAAAGTGAAGTCGCTCAGTCATGTCCGACTCTTTGTGACCCCATGGACTGTAGCCTATCAGGGTCCTCTGTCCATGGGATTCTCCAGGCAAGAATACTGGAGTGGGTTGCCATTTCCAGTAGAGTGGTACAGATTCCCAAAACACTGCTTGGTTGGATGTATCTATTAGCTTTCAGGCATATTTTGGCTGTCACAGATCATGTCAAGCATGATCATAAAGACCGATGGAAGGACTCACCTAATGGAATTCTATGGGTTAAGAGGGAAAGGAATGTAGAAACTAGCCAGAAAGAACTCAAATGCTCCAGAAGACCAGCAGCAATTCTGCTGAGGCAGCAGACCAGGCCCTCGGCCTTCTGTCTGCAGTGGCAGCCAATCTCCTTGACTCAGAGGTGCCTGACTGTGGGCACCACTGGGCATAAAAACTGAAGAATGATTTGCAGAACAACTCTTAAGTATTAAGTATCCCAGGAAGCAGAGGGCAAACACAAGATGAAGAGAAACAGGAGGAGGAAGAACCCTTCTGAAAAATGTCCTCCATAATAGTCTCAGTAGGTATTTAATTTCTATTTTTTCCCTTTTCTGTGAATTCACAAAGGCCAAATCTTCCAGTCAAATTAGAGTGCAGTAAAGCATTAAGTCAGCATTCAACAGGTTTAATTACTGTGTAAATGAAAGAAATTATTATTCATTCATGACATTTACTTCAGATCCAATGCTAGCTGCTTTTATGTAAAGTTGAGGGTGAGGGGAGTAAAACTCAGATGGAGAGAAAAGAACAAGAACTAGGATATATAATTACAGCTGTATTTCTTTGCCAAGTATTACTGAGCCTAAACAAAAAAGTGCTTGTTTGCTCTCTTGAGAAAAAGCATGTGATCCATCACTGGTGGCTCTAAAGAAAGCCTCCCTTCTCCTGACACACGGCCAGGCTTGATAGGTAGACCAATATTTGAAAAGCCAATAACAGGGGGCTTATTAAGGCCACAAAGCCTGGTAGAGCTCATTGTGGTTCAACAGTCCTGAACTCTGGGAACAATCCTAGCAGTCAGGCCCTACAAGGTAATGGATGTCCCCCTGCACCAGGAGAGAAAAAGGGCCAGTTGATGCTATCAGGAAAACCAGACAATGAGTCTTTTTTAATGAATTTCCACTGAGCTTAAACAGCTCACACAAGCAGAAAAGACACATACACACACATGCGCGCGCGCGCACAAAACCCTAAACTAAATCACATATGGAATTTATTTTTCATTCTCATCTGTCTGCCTGGTGGAAGAGATTCAAGACAGGGTGCCTGGGGAACTACTTCAAAACAGGGAGAATATCTGTCCGCAAATCAGCATCCACTAAATGGGAGATAATCTGTCACCTGAATTGTTAACCCTCCATGGTTTTATCAGAACACAGTTATTACAGACCATAATCCCCCTGAAATGTTGTAGGTTTTCCAAACAACACTCCGAACAAAGTCAAACGCCTAATCAAAACATATCATCTTCCTACTCCAACATATTCACATAGGCAAGAGAACACACACAAACACACACAGGGTTATTTTTGGAACCAGTTATTCTCAAATCTTTCCTAAACCTCCAACCACTAGCATTCAATTACTACAAATACTACAGCAGTCAGGAATTAGCAGTAACAATCTCAGTTTGTTTTAAAACCTGAGGCCACACAAGTTGTGGACAAGAAATTATTGCAGAACAATTTAGACAGATTTAAAGGACCAAGCACAAATCTGAGAAGTAATAATAATGAAGCTGTGATTGTTAAGGCTGAAGGTTTACTTGTTGGCTTAGAAGACTAACTGAATAAACTGAGCTACTGAAAAAAATAAAACAATGTTTGTAGATACCTTAAATATTTCCTGAGACTAAATACCTTTATTGGACTTAAAGCTTTCTGCTAATTTCAGTTCCAATGTCTCAATTTCCACTGGCAAGGATCTAACATGTATTTTAGGATAAAGGAAATAGCAATTATCTGCATAAAAAAGTATTTGAGTCTGAAGAGAAAATTGTTTATGCATTATTATTGTTAACAATTACTGAGAACTGCAGCAATGTTATTTAGACAAACCATTGTTATATATTAAACCTTGACTGAGAGTCAGAATAAAGTAAAGGGCTTGGTGTTCAGTCAATATTCTAGTGGAGACCCAGATTCTTTCAATTCCTGACTTCTCAATTTTAAATTGTGAATGGTACAAAGAAATACCAGTGGAAGCCTGATTAATAAATCTTTCAATTCTTCCTCCAATGTATTCTTGAAGCTCAATACAGGATCATGGTTATGATTACCACAAGCTAGGTTTTCCTGGGGCCTGAAGCGGGTAGCATTATGGTTTCTATCTGTACACTGCCTAAGCCCTTGTCTCCTTTAAAGCTCTGATTTTTCTCAAAGTTACTGCTTCAAGTTTTATAAGACTTTTATAAAAGCATTTTCTACTACTGTATTCTGAATTAGGCCTTAAAAGAGATCATCTTCCTTCCCCCACTTTTAGAAAAGGAAAATAAAATCAGAATTCTTATATATATATCTCCTCATGGCATATGGGATCTTAAGTTCCCCGACCAGGGGAGTTTTAACCACTGGACTGCTAGGGAAGCCCCTAAAATATATTTTTAAACCTTATTATTGTTTTTGGTGCCTCAGAACCTTTTCTTCATTCTTTGGTAATCACAGCTCAAGTTTCCTTTGAAGAATTAACCCTGCCTACCTCAGGCTCCCAGCAGCTTGGGGAAGGCTGAGAGGGTCATGAGAGTCACACCGCCACAGGGTGTGGTCATCACATAGATCCAGCCACAAGTCACTGATTTAAGAATGGCCATGTGACCAACGTCAGACCACAGAGGAGTAGCAGCATGATTCTTGTTGGAAAGGACAAGCATGAGGGTCACTCTCCCAGGGTTGCTGAGCTGGCAGAACATGAGTGAGTCGTCTCTGCTTCTACCACACAGAAGCCAACACAGAGGAAGCCCTGCTGACGGATGGAGGCAGGTTTCTAAAAACACTGAGCTCCTGAAATTCAGATGCTTTTAGCTCAGTTTAACCCTTAGCTCTGTGATTCTTCAACCCATAAAAGTTTGAATTGGAGCTAAGGTGCAGAGATGTCAACAATTTATGTTAAAGATAGTACTGCCTTTTTAATCCTGTTCTGCAGCTCTGGGGTAACCACACTTCTTTTCAACCATCCCAAACTTCCTCCAGGTATCATCTCCAAAAAGCCTTCCTGGGTGACTGTTCCAAATATATTCAGAGGCACAAAGGCTGATAATCCCTCAACTCCAGCTCAAATATAACTATGCAACAGGTCAGGTACTCTCATTTGTGACCTACTCATTCATTATATATCACCTGCTCTTTTTTTTCTTATATAGCCATGCAGTCTGTGAAGCTTCCACAACAAGGATTTATATTATACTGTATAATAATATGTACAGATTTTAGACTCAGAAGATCTGAGTTTAACCTCACCCTTTCACTGGCTTCTTTGAATTCTGCTTCTCACATCTTTACACTTTAACTTTTCACTTTCATGCATTGGAGAAGGAAATGGCAACCTACTCCAGTGTTCTTGCTTGGAGAATCCCAGGGACAGTGGAGCCTGGTGGGCTGCCGTCTATGGGGTCGCACAGAGTCAGACACGACTGAAGCAACTTAGCAGCAGTAGCAGTAATATTAATTTTCCCAACTTTAGTAAGACGTAAATGTCATACGACATTGTATCAATTTCAGGTATATGGGCTGATTTGATATACTTGTATATTGCAAAATGAGTACATATTATCTGCTGTAAATGATAGCTGTGATAACAAAGTTACATAACTTGTGAATGTATGTTGCAATCTTTAAAGCACAAAGTAAGTGATATTGCTGGTGGTGGTGATGTCTCTTATGTTCCCATCAGCAGATCTGTGAATAAGCTGAGAGGTGGAGGGAACCACCAATTATCACTTGCTCCTTGAGTTCCTGTGCTCCTTTCCCACATGAATACAGTCATTGAGTGATATGATAGACAAGAGCATCACCAAAAATGCCAGGAAGAGGATATGACCAGTGGACAAATATGAGATTTCCAGGCTATGGAATAAAAGGATTTCCATATCTGATATCTTTATCTAATTGAGTCTTTCCCATTTGTGAGGGAAGGCCTTGTATATTTAAATATAATATATATTTAAACAACATTATAGGTATATCACAGAAGAGCTATGTTCTTCACTTAAGATACCCAACAAGCTATTTTAAAACAAAGAAAAATGTGTTTTAGGGTAGAAAATATTCAGGTATCAAGATAAACTCTGAATTTTACAACGTAATTTTGGGGAAAAGAAACAGCTTATATTTCATTCCCAGTTTCTAATGTTTTTAAAGTAAAGAGTTGGATTGGATGAGTTCCAAGGTCTTTCTCAGCTCTATAATAATGTTTTTTAAAAAAGATTTTCAGAGCATATTTAGGTTTACAATCAAACTTGGAGGAAGGCACGGAGAATCCCCATATTCTTCCTGCTCCCAAACAGGCACAGGCTCCCCCATACACTCTGGAAATGGTACCTTAAAAAAATACCAAAGGTGCACCTCCAATGACACACCAAAATTGCCTGAAGTTCTAGAATAACTTTTAACCTCCTAATGGCTTAGATTATCATATGACATAGCATATGACATACTATTACATTTCAATTCATCTAAACTCCCATAAACACATCTAAAGTTTACTGAATGAACAACACATAGTTGTTTTCCAAATGTGTTAACAATGGTCTGTTTCCTGGAATGTTTTAAGGAAGTTCTCATCCAAGGGCTACCTACGGGGGAGACCATTTGAGATACAGTGACAACCAGCTAGCTCATCTGTTTCCATCAGGTTGGTTTTCCGTTAGGGAGCCACTCCTGTCAGGATTCTGAAAGAACATTGGGATGGATGGAGCAATCCTGGGGATCATCCCTCACTCAGAGAAAGGCCCACAGAAAAAAACAAAATGTTTAATTCACATTGCTGCGGCCCACATCTGTCTTCCATCTGACCTTTCTGAAGTGCTTTCCTACACTATCACCTCAGCAGGTCTCCCTGGACCTCAAATCACTTCACTAAAAGCACAAATAAAATTAAACTCTACTGTTCAGTGATGGGAAATGAAGGAACTAAGAGGTCCCTGTACTGATCCCTCCAGGAAGCTCAGGACAGACCTGTGCGCACAAGATGCTGCACCTCCAGCTCTCTGCACCAGTTTCCCATCATTCCCATCAATTAATGACTTTCATGTTAATTAGACACAAGATTTCTTGTCACTGCACAGGATCTCATATGTCCTCTTCCCACTGCCCAGTATTTCTTCTACTGAGCTCTACTCTCTCAGCCTTACATCTCTATAAACATGGCCCCCAGCAGGAAGAGCTAACACTCCTATGGAGCCAATGTGCCAGGCACCACCATATGCAAATGCCTTTTCAGAGGTTATTTCTTTTAATCTTCACCAACCAGCCCTATGAAGCAAATATGTTACTACTTCACAGATGAGGAAATAGACACACAAGGAGGTAAAGTGGCATGCACAAATTGTTCACTGCAGTCTTCTATTTCTCTTTTGTAAATTACTTTTTTTCTGAACACAGATTTACTCATTTTCCCACTGTGTGCATAGTGACCAGGTATACACATCTAGAAGGCAGTAATAGCTGTCAGGAGAACATCTCAAGCCTCAAAATAGAAACAATTCATGGAACCGTGAGTCTTGGTTGTATTCACAACTTAAATGACCAACCAGTCACACACAAAAAAACCCTCCCTCTGTCTTTTCCCCTCTTGCCCCACACTCCACAAATATTTATTAAATAACTATTATATGTCAGATACAAGGCTAGAAGCTGTCTGTTCTCTAGTAGCTATTCTGAGGTGCTGAATTTATCATTTTGGACATAATTTCAACAACTTTCTACCTAAACTAGAATTCTGCACATAATAAATGAATCTGATCCTCAACATTTCCTCAGACGCTTAGTGTGTATTTTTCTTTTCAATCAGGTTTCCTGAGGCAACACTGATACACATAATTGAACATATATACAATGCCCTGCACATAAAGTGATAGCATTTTGAGCTATGAGGTCAACACACTCTCCAGAGAGCAAAAGCTGACTCCGCTAAAATGTTCCCGGAGGGCCCACACACCGCCCTGAGGATACCCAGAGATCGACCAAATTCAAGTCCTGCCTATCTTGAGTTGCAGATGATTACATGTTATCAATTCCTGGGGTCACAGAACCGTGAATAAGTTTGACAGACATATTACCATGCAATTTATTCCAAAGCATTCATCAACCCACACAGCAGTAAGGTTGCCCTGTTCAAATTCAAGATGCACTCAAAGTCTGTCTTTACATTTCATCTTTTCTTATTTTTCAGCACTTCTTTCATCTTTACTCTCCTGTATTTATTCATGTTCTACCCCTTCTTGCATTAAAAAGTATTCCTAGGGAAAGTGAAGTAAAAGTCACTCAGTCGTGTCCAACTCGTTGCAACCCCATGGACTATACAGTCTATGGAATTCTCCATGTCAGCGTACTGGAGTGGGAAGCCTTTCCCTTCTCAAGGGGATTTGGTCATTCACATTAAATTAGCAAATCACTAAGATGAGCATGAAGCTGAAGCTCCAATACTTTGGCCACTTGATTTGAAGAGCTGACTCATTAGAAAAAACCCTGATGCTGGGAAAGATTGAAGATAGGATGAAAAGGGGACGACAGAGGATGAAATGGTTGGATGACATCACCAACTCAATGAACATGAATTTGAGCAAACTCCTGGAGACAGTGAAGGACAAGGAAGCCTAAAGTGCTGCAGTCCACAGGGTTGCAAAGAGTCAGACACAACTGAGCGACTGAACAACAAACTACAACAAGATGTCCAAGCTCAGTGTACTACTTTTTTCCAGGAGCACTGGAAATTAAATAGGAAACCAGTGTCTAATTGCTCACCTTAAACCACGAGCTAGTTACATAGAGGTGAGGTCCTCTAGCCAATCCATTATTTCCCTGAAATCCTGTGACGTAGACAGCTATGAATCTATTCTTAGCCTTCTGGTTCAATCATTCACTCATTCAGCATTTAGTGGGTGCCTGTCACGTCCCAGCCAGTATTGTAGGTATCAGGAAATGGCAGTATACAAAACAGGCAAAAATCCTGTCCTACAGTTCACAAGCTAAAGAGAAGCATGCACCACAAACAATTCCACGTATGATACATAATTATGACATATGACATTAAATGTTATCCTTTCTTTCAGGATATATGTACAAAAGATCTGAGAAGTTTTTCATCTTGTTTGAATGATGCCATGATGCACAACAGAAGCCAGAAAAAACTAGCACTGCCCACCTTGGCTAAGTCACACGCTGCCCTGAAAAACACAGTTTCCTCTACTCACAGAAAAGGCTGGGTTAGGAGAAACCTACGGAGAAGGCAATGGCACCCCACTCCAGTACTCCTGCCTGGAAACTCCCATGGACGAGGGAGCCTGGTAGGCTGCAGTCTATGGGGTCGTTGAGTCAGACACGACTGAGCAACTTCACTTTCACTTTTCACTTTCATGCATTGGAGAAGGAAATGGCAACCCACTCCAGTGTTCTTGCCTGGAGAATCCCAGGGATGGTGGAGCCCATGGGCTGCCGTCTTTGGGGTCGCACAGAGTTGGACACGACTGAAGCGACTTAGCAGCAGCAGCAGCAGAAATCTAAACTCATCTTTTCAGATTTTCTAATTGGCTCGGAGAAGAATACGAGTCACAGAAAGAAGACTGTTAAACAAGTCAGACTTCTAGTCTTCTGCAGGAATAAAGACTCTATAAAGAGGCAAACGGCATCCTTTATGTCACTAGACATATCAAGCTTTCCACAGCCACTTACCACACCCCTGAAGCCAGCAATAAGGTGAAGGCAGCTTTAGCAAAGCTGGCAGACGCATTCTCAAAGTGACACTCAGAATCTTTCCTTCCTCCTTTCACCAACCCAGAGAAGTGTTTTTGGTTTGAAAAGCAATAACTATTTTTACCTTCCAAGTTTGAAATGAGGTATCACCTGGCACAGATGAAAATGAACTAGATATTTTCTAGAAAATACTCAAAATTCTCCACTGAGGGTAACAACAAAACTGGTAAACACACCTACCTCTCCCAGGGCAAACATACACAGCGAGCTGAAAACACAATGCTTCTGCTGACAGGAAACCCAGTAGACACCTGGAATTACGCACCTTTTCCTTCTACTGCACATTCCAAATCTTCATTTCTTACATACTAATATTATGCATTTGAACTGCGGTGTTGGAGAAGACTCTTGAGAGTCCCTTGGACTGCAAGGAGATCCAACCAGTCCATCCTAAAGGAGATCAATCCTGAGTGTTCAATGGAAGGACAGATGTTGAGGCTGAAACTCCAGTACTTTGGCCACCTCATGCGAAGAGTTGACTCAGTGGAAAAGGCTCTGATGCTGGGAGGGATTGTGGGCAGGAGGAGAAGGGGACAACAGAGGATGAGATGGCTGGATGGCATCACTGACTCAATGGACGTGAGTCTGAGTGAACTCCGGGAGTTGGTGATGGACAGGGAGGCCTGGCGTGCTGCAGTTCATGGGGTCGCAAAGAGTCGGACATGACTGAAAGACTGAACTGAACTGACTGAATATTATTAGTATAATCTATCTACATAGAGCCATTTAATGAGCATATTCTATTAATAGAATATATGTGTACCAACTAAAAACTACGTCATCATCAAACTCAGTATTTAAATAAAGATGGAAACGAGAGAGCAAGCAAGCTTTCACAGAGTTTTGGAAGTGATGAAAAATCATCTTAATCACTGCTTTTCCATACGTATCTTCTCTTTATTATATTTTCCCCCAATCTTCACTGTGAAAATATTCCCACACTTAGTTTCTCTTTATTATATTCTTTACTATATTTTCCCTCAATCTTTATTGTGAAAATATTTAAATCCACAGAGAAGTTGAAAAAAACAGTGCAACGAATGCCCATATATTATTTGCTCAGATTCACCAATTGCAACATTAAACTGGACATGGAACAACAGACTGGTTCCAAATTGGGAAACGAGTACGTCAAGGCTCTATACTGTTCACCCTGCTTATTTAACTTACATGCAGAATACAGCATTCATGTGAAATGCTGGACTGGATGAAGCACAAGCTGGAACCAAGATTGCTGGGAGAAACATCGATAACCTCAGATATGCAGATGACACCACCCTTACAGCAGAAAGTAAAGAAGAACTTAAGAGCCTCTTGATGAAAGTGAAAGAGGAGAGTGAAAAAGTTGGCTTAAAACTCAACACTCAGAAAACTAAGATCATGGCATCTGGTCCCATCACTTCATGGCAAAAAGATGGGGAAAGAATGGAAACAGTGAGAGACTTTATTTTAGGGGGCTCCAAAATCACTGCAGATGGTGACTGCAGCCATGAAATTAAAAGACACTTGCTCCTTGGAAGAAATACTATGATCAACCTAGAGAGCATATTAAAAAGCAGAGACATTACTTTACCAACAAAGGTTCGTCTAGTCAGAGCTATGGTTTTTCCAGTGGTCATGAATGGATGTGAGAGTTGGACTATAAAGAAAGCTGAGCGCTGAAGAATTGATGCTTTTGAACTGTGATGTTGGATAAGACTCTTGAGAGCCCCTTGGACAGCAAGGAGATCCAACCAGTCCATCCTAAAGGAGATCAATCCTGAGTGTTCAATGGAAGGACAGATGTTGAGGCTGAAACTCCAATACTTTGGCCACCCGATGCAAAGAACTGACTCATTAGAAAAGACCCTGATGCTGGCAAAGATTGAAGGCGGGAGGAGAAGGGAATGACAGAGGATGAGATGGCTGGATGGTATCACCAACTCAATGGACATGGGTTTGGGTAGACTCCGGGAGTTGGTGATGGACAGGGAGGCCTGGTATCCTTCAGTCCATGGGGTCGCAAAGAGTCAGACACGACTGAGTGACTGAACTGTCACAAAATCACTAATTCACACTGTTAGATGTGCCCACCCTTGGCCTCCCCTCCTTCCCCATCTCCCCTTCCCTTCTCTCCCCACTCTACGCCACCTACACCCACATACACACAATGTTGTTGAAACTCCTGAAAACAGCTTCAAACTTTGACACTTTATCCCTTTATTTCAGGATATCAAGGACATCTCCTGAATTGGATATCCAGGACATTGTCCTCTATAACAACAGTATCATTAACATTCTCAAGAGTTTAATCTTGAGAATACAGTCCAATTTCTAAATTTTCCTAGTTGTCCACAAATGACCTTTATAGCATTTTCCTCAACCAAGGATTTGCTCAAAGCTCACACTCTGCTTTCCTGATTGTCATGTCTCTGTAGCCTCCTTTAATCTAGAACAGCCCTCCTAGCACCTATTCATTTTATCTAGTTTAACACAGTTACAGATCCAATGTTCTATGATTGTCCTGTGAACTGAATTACAGTGTCAAATTACTCTTTTAGAAACAGCTGTAAAATGTTTAATCTATCTGAGGGATATAATGGTGGGATGAGAAATGGCTTTACAATTTTATAGACTTAAAATCCTCAAGTCTTTTCATCTCAGTATTGTCTCTGAGACCATAGGCACATAGTCCAAAAGCTGGCTCTGCAAAACTTCTCTTCAGACATTATATACCCAATTCTGACTCTCAAACCTACTGCCTTTACAACTCTAAGATATAAGTCATTATATCCAAAAGAATATTTTGTTTTTAAGACTGGGAAAGGGTTACCAGTATTTGAGTCAGAGGTAACACAAAATTAATCAATTAACACAATATCTTGTTTAGTCATTGTATCAGACTGTTTCGTAAGCCCATGGACTGTAGCCCGCTAAACTTCTCTGTCCATGGGATTTCTCAGACAAGAATACTGGAGTGGGTTGCCATTTCCTTCTCCAGGGGATCTTTCCAACCCAAGGACTGAACCCGGGTCTCCCTCATCGGCAGGCAGATTCTTTCCCACCTAGCCACCAGGGAAGCCCTAACACATTACTGACCAGGGGATTTTTGCAGACTCTAACACCTATGGCATTAAATATGTCTCTAGTTAAGAACATGTTCATTTGTTTCCCACGTTTAAATCAGAATCTCAAGCATGGTGGTGCACCAGAAAAATTACACTAAGAATTGAAAGGAATATGACTTAATCCACTAATAACTGAGTCCTCACAGCCAATGTGGATAATTTTTCAGAACACATACAAAATAATAATGCTAATATAAATGAATATTTACTGTGTCTTACAGAAAACTTAGTTCTTCAAGAAAGAAGCACAGTCCTAGTCAAGGAGGAAGGTCTGGAGACCCTTAGAAATACTGGAAAGTTTGCAATGGCCTTTGGCCAAAACCAATAAAGTTCTGACCTGAAAACTGGCTTTATTGCCATGAACAGCCACAGTGGTGGGAAGGAAGAAGGCATTAGGATTATTTTTTCCAAATAAGCTTGACGCTCGATTTCCACATAGAACTGCAACTAACAATTCCAGGTTATGGAAAACATTATTTGCAGGAAGCAAATCTAATTTAATTTTTTCACTGCTAACATAACACCTGTCATACAATAGGGGCTTGTTTGGTCCATTTACACATTCATCTAACAAATACTGATTTACTGCACTCACTGTATGCCAGGAAACATATTCTGTGCTAAGAATGTTAACAGTGAATAACATCCTAAAGGTCCTGCTATCACTGAATTGCAACTTTCAATAAGAAATAAAAAGCCCTAGAGTAAACGCATTTTCAAAGAGAATCATTTCAGATGGTTGTAAGTAATATTAAGGAATTCAAAGGGAAAATCACATAATGAAAAAGAAGCAAAGGGGCAAACAAGGATAGGTGATCGGAGAAGATGACACTGAAGAGTTAAGGTCTGAACTGAGATCGAAGGGGAAAGATAAAACCTACCACATGAGAATACCTGGCAGAGAAACCTGGGCCATGTGAACAGGCTAAGGAGCTACAGATGGCTGATGACAGACTCACAGTCTAGTGGGACAGGGGGCATGAAAGTGGGCAGGGGTCACTCATGACTTCAGAAGTCATGGCCAAGTGCTGAGATTTTATTCTGACGGAAATGAGGAGTCCTAGAGGATTCTGGACAGGAGAATACTGAACTGTAACTGATGTTTCTAAAAGGTTTATCATATTGGCCAAAATGTGCAGAACGATAAAACCATCACCACAATGAAAATCAGTGAATCATATGCCTCAACCCCCTTGTTTATGCCTTTAATTGTATTTCCAGGACTAATAAGAGGCAGAAATACACCATCACAGCACTGTGTAGGCAGTGTAAGAAATGAAGTAAACAGCTACTAGGTCTGGTTCTTCACCTCTGTTCAAGGACACAGACAAGACTGAACAAGAGGGAAACAGCACACTGCACATGCTCCAAATGTATCTGGGGGTCACAGCAGCCAAATAGTGGAGCAAGAGATGCTAGCCTTGGCCACCCCTCCACCTCCCTCACCCAAATTACACAGCACTTCATGGGCAAAAGCAGTCTTCAGAGAGCCCAAGAACCCAATTAGGAACACAGTGGAGCAAAAAACAAAGAGAAACTGCACAGAAAGGATAGCTGGGGAGGTGGGCTTGGCTGAGACATCAATAGAGAGCTGGGAACAAAGAAGAAAAGCGAGGGCCATGAGTATCACTCACACAAAAGGTGCCACCATGGTCCCCAGTGGCCAGCTCTGCAAAAATCACTGGCAGCCTTTAATGCTGAAGACTTCAACAGCCTCCACCACAGCAGCAGATCCCCAGAGAGGGAGGCAGTGCTGTGTACCTCCCAGAACGAGCTGCTGTTACACTTCGCACGGAGCCACACCTCAAACCCAAGCTCCACAGCCAGGCCACGTGTATCCACATCTCGGGCACCAGAGCCACCACCACTCTGTTCTAGCAGTTCCCTAGACCCCAGAGGTGCAGTGGTTCAGAAAATTTACGTGCTGCAGAAGCTGGCACCATGGCTTCTTCATTAGTAACTAGCACCAGGGCTGCCACAGAGCACCTGCAAGCTGAACTTGGCACAGAGAGGGCTGGTTTGCCCTGGAAGAAAGAGAGGAGAGGAGCTCCTCAGGACACTCCACCACTGAACACCCCAAAAGAACTCACTGATACCACAGGTACCCACAGCCTTGGCCAATGAAGACCACTCCTGTCTTCCCCAATGCTTGCCTCAGCTGACAGAGCTTCAAAAGAATTGCACCATTGGGCTTTCCCCAGAGTCAGAACCGCCACACATCCCCACTCAGCAAGTGCCCAAACATACTCTCACAGGTGAAGACACTTCCCTACCAAACCAATCCACAAGAACTGGAAGAGGCAACTGCTCCATCAAATGTACAAACATCAACAACACACTTTTGCTTGCTTCAAACACAAAACACACACACACATAAAAAAACACAAAATCAAGAAAACATAACTACCAAATGAACACCATAGTATCCCAGTAAGTGAAACCCGAAATGGAGATCTGTGAATTGCAGAGAAGAATTAAAAAATAATTATTTTAAGGAAGCTCAATGATTTAAGGTAACACAGATAGACATCTAAAGGAAATCGGCGGTGGCGGGAGGACATGGAAAAAATGAGAAGTTCAACAGAAATACAGAAATTTAAAAAAAAAATAAAAAGAGCCAAAATGAACTTCTGGAGCTGAAGAATTCAATGAAGGAAATGAAAACCACAATAGAGAGCATCAAAAGCAGACCTGCTCAACAGAAAAATCTGAACTCAAAGACAAGTCATTTCAAACTGCCCAGAGGAGAAAAGGGAATGAAAAAGAGTAAAGAAATTCTAAAAGGATCATGGGATACCCCAAAATGAACACTATTCTCATTATGGCAGTCCCCAAAGGAACAGACAGATAGGGAAAGAGGTAGAACGTGTATTTAAAGAAATTATGGCTGAAAACTTCCCAAATCTTTTGAGAGACACAAGCACCCAGGGGATGAATAAATGGATAAAAATTCTGTAAGCAATCAAAGTTGTCATCAGTTTTAGACAGACTGTTACGTGGGCTTCCCAAGTGGTGCCAGTGGTAAAGAATCTTAATCCTACACCTACTAATGCAGGTAGATGTAAGAGGCGTGGGATCAATCCCTGGGTCAGGAAGACCGCTTGGAGGAGGGTATGGCAACCCACTCCAATATTCTTGCCTGGAGTATCCCATGGACAGAGGAGCCTGACAGGCTGGGGTTCACAGGGCTGCACAAAGTCGGACACAACTGAAGTGACCTAGCATGTACACATGGTAACCCCAAAGCAAAAACCTAAAGGAGATACACAAAAGACAAAAAGAAAGGAATCAAAGCATACCACTATAGAAAACTATGAAATGACAAAGGAAAACAGTAAGAGAAGAAAAACAAAGGGACTACCAAACTGTCAGAAAACAGTTAACAAGATGCCAACAGCAAATCTCTACCTCGTAATTCCTTTAAAGCTAAAACTGTTTAAATTTCCCAATCGAAAACACACAAGCAGATGAATAGATAAAAAACAAGGCACGACTACATGCTGCCAGGAAGAAACTCACTTTGGTTTTAAGGACACACACAAGCTAAAAGTAAGGGTATAAGAAAAGCTATCCCATGCAAATGGCAACAGAAAGAAAACAGCCAGCCATAGCTATACTTAACATCAGACAAAACAGACTTCAAATGTAAAACTGTTTAAGAAGGCTATTATATAATGATACAGGGTACAATTCATTAGAAAGACATAACTATTGTAAATATATATGCACCCAACATGGGGGTAAATAAATATATTAAACAAATATTAACAGATCTGAAGGCAGTAAAAATACAGCAACATAATAGTGGGAGAGTTAAATGTCTTACTGTTAATAAGAGAAAATTCATCCTGAAAGAAAGTATGGAAATATTGGACTTTAGACCAAAGGAGCCTACCAGACATATATAAAACGTTCCATTCAACAGCACAGAATACACATTCCATGAGCACATGGAACTTTCTAAACAACAGATTTTATTATAGGGAACAACAATGGTCTTAAGATTATGAAGATTAAAATGGTATCAAGTATCCTTGCTGACCATAATAGAAAATAGGAAAAAATTAACATTAGAAACCTTGAGAATTCACACACATGTGGAAATAAGCAACATACTACTAAATAAGCAATGGCTCAAGGAAGAAATATTTTCCAACCCTAAAAAAGGAGAAAATTCTATCATTTGCAACAAAATGGACGAATGTAGAGGGAATTATGCTACATTAAATAAGCCAAACTGAGAAAGACAAACTTTGCATGCTATCACACACATGTGAATTTTTTTTTAAAGTCAAATTTGAAGAAAAAGAAGGTACAATGGTGGCTGCCAAGGGCTAGGGGCTTGCAGAAATGTTGGTCAAAGGGTACAATCTTTGTTCTATGAGGAGGAAATTTTGAGGATCTAATGTACAACAGAGTGAGTGCAGTTCGCAGCACTATTGTACACATGAAATTTGCTAAGACAGGATATTAAGCATATCAAGCCTCCCATTTCTCACACATCCACACATAATTGTGAGAGGAGATATATGTGTTAACTTGATTGTGGTAACCATTTCACAATGCGAACATATATCAAATCATTACACTGTACACTTTTAAGTATATACGATTGTACTTATCAATGATACCTCAGTAAAGCTGAAAAAAAATGTACTTGGGAACCTGTTCAATGGCTTCAGACATATGGCTGAATGAGAAATAGCTTAACTTTTAGTATGTCATTAGTTTTTCCTCTTAAGAAAAATGCCAGTAAAATCTTTTCCAAAATTTGATGTCACTAACTAGTGTTCATAATCACCTTCAGATTTTGGTGCAGTAATGGTCTCACAACGCTGACACGTGACACAGGCAGCCCAGCCCCTCCCGACCACAGCTCCCAGATCATTCATCTGCCAAGGCCTACAGACAACTATAGGCTGAGCACCGAAGAACTGATGCTTTCAAATTATGGTGCTGGAGAAGACGCCTGAGAGTCCCTTGGTTTGCAAGATCAAACCAGTCAATCCTAAAGGAAATTAATCCTGAATATTCATTCAGAGGACTGTTGCTTAAGCTGAAGCTCCAATACTTTGGCCACCTGACACGAAAAACTGACTCACTGGAAAAGACCATGATGCTGGTAAAGATTGAAGGCAAAAGGGGAAAGAGGTGGCAGAGGATGACATTGAGCATCACCAACTCAATGGACATGAATTTGAGCAAACTCCAGGAGACAGAGGAGGAGAGGAACCTGGTGTGCCACAGTCCATGGGGTTGCAGAGAGTTGGACATGACCGAGTGATTGAACAATAACAAGAGAAAACCAGAAAGAGTGTTAGAGTAGTAGGGTGGCTGGATTTCGAGAAAGTGTTGTTGGATCTGAAGAAGAATGGAAAGGAGTCAACTAACAATTAGGGCAATTTCAGAAAAACTGCACCTGGAAGGGGAAATGACTTCCACAGATCACCTGCAAGGCACCAGGGTAAAGGGTCTATCCTAATTTGTATAAAAAGATCAACAAAGTGAAACAAATTTTTTTTTAATAACATAATGGAAAAAAAAAAAAACCCTCCGCACACGTTCATGATCCTAAAAACTCCACTATCAGGAAATTTTCTACTAGAGTGAAACACTGAAGAAGCTATCGAAGTTTCCATAAACATTTTAGAACTTGAATTAATAAACATAAAGCTTCCCTCTTTGAAAAGAAAAAAATCTGATAAAATAACACAATATGAATCAACATTAGGTCAAAATCCTTAGATGTTTAACCATATAATTGTTTCTAAAAGTTCCCACATTATAAAAAGCATGATAGTTCAAATCAGAGTCAACACATAAACTCCATAAAATGAAAGTACACTGCCTGATGTATCACAGTATTTTATAGTTAAATACATCTGTTCTTTGTTGTATTCCCAGAACCCTGGAGGAAGAAACACTGTCTTTGAATATACATTTCATACAGACAAAAACCTTTGGTGCATATATTTCTTCAATAATCTCTTTCAAAAATGTATAGCTGTATCACCTATATGTTTAATTTTGTTACTTCCTCCCAAACTATAGATTTATTTCCATAGCATATTGACTTTGACAAATATTAATAAAGCTAATAAACTCAGTTCAGTTCAGTTGCTCAGTTGTGTCCAACTCGTTGCGACCCCATGAATCACAGCACGCCAGGCCTCCTCGTCCATCACCAACTCCCAGAGTTCACACAAACTCATGTCCATCGAGTCGGTGATGCCATCCAGCCATCTCATCCTCTGTCGTCCCCTTCTCCTTCTGCCCCCAATCCCTCCCAGCATCAGGGTCTTTTCAAATGAGTCAACTCTTCGCATGAGGTGACCAAAGTATTGGAGTTTCAGCTTTAGCAAGCCAACTTTTTCACTCTCTTCTTTCATTTTCATCAAGAGGTGTTTTAGTTCCTCTTCACTTTCTGCCATAAAGGTGGTGTCATCTGCATATCTGAGGTTATTGATATTTCTCCCAGCAATCTTGATTCCAGCTTGTGCTTCTTCCAGCCCAGCGTTTCTCATGATGTCCTCTGCATATAAGTTAAATAGGCAGGGTGACAATATACAGCCTTGACGTACTCCTTTTCCTATTTGGAACCAGTCTGTTGTTCCATGTCCAGTTCTAACTGTTGCTTCCTGACCTGCATACAGGTTTCTCAAGAGGCAGGTCAGGTGGTCTGGTACTCCCATCTCTTTCAGGATTTTCCACAGTTTATTGTGATCCACACAGTCAAATCTTTGGCATAGTCAATAAAGCAGAAATAGATGTTTTTATGGAACTCTCTTGCTTTTTCCATGATCCAGCGGATGTTGGCAATACTCATGTAAATGCTTTTATCTTCCTTAATAGATGTGGTCATTTGACAGAAAACACAAAATCCTACAATAAGACTCATTAGCTCTTTGACCTACAAAGTGAAGATTTTTTTTTTTCATGTGCATTCATACAGTCTTTGCACATACTCAGTGCAGGGCACACTCCTTCAGATTCTAGAGGGCTATAACATGCTTCCTATCACTGTAATTAAGTCACTCTCAGGAACTTCAACAATTTGAAAATGAGAATGTACAGCTACATTTACCACATCATTTTCTATGGATTTTTCCTTCCTGCCAAAAAAAAATTGACTCCATGTAAGTTTTCAACAAGGGAATAAATTGTCAAGTTATAATGAAAACCCAAAGGAACTTGTGACAAATACTACACAGAAACATCAGAAAGAATGAGATGTGGGTAAGTGCAAAAAGGACAATATAAAAGCATACAGAAATAATTATAAAAGTAAATAAGGGCACACAGTGGAAAGGCACAAGCAAAAACTAAAACTTATGCCAATGTTAGGATTATAATGGCTTTTTCCTAACAAAAGGAAAAGTTAGTAATGAATGAAAGAAAAGGTTCAAGACCTGCTACACCACTGGTTTCCAACTACAGTCTACACTTCCAGCCACTAAGTAGGATTCCAGGCTTACTGCCCTTCTGCAGACTGCAGGGGTTGGACTACACTGCTTTTCAGCTCCAAAATTCAAACAGTCTTTCCTTGTCACTAAATAGTAAAGTCTTCCCTTGTTTCTTGTTGGATGAGAGTCACTATGATAAAGTCTTCGAACATTATACCAAGAAAGAATCTGAGTATGTCCCCAAATTATACCCTGTCTAATTCTCTCTAAAAGCTTTCATCTCTGTCAAAGACAGGGCAAAACTGAGTCTTCCATTGGCTAAGTAAATGGCCAGGCCGCTGGGTTATCACATGCCAAGACCCCTCCTTTCTCTCTGACAGCTTGTTTGGTTCCCTGAGTGGTAAAAGAGGCTGAAGAGAAACAAACTCATTCATGTAATTTTTTTTCATTTTACCTGTGGGTGATGACTCCCACTGGTAAGCATTGCCTTGCTTCTGCCTTTTATTTTTCTCTCAGGCTCACACATAAATAAAATGCACACTCCAGAGGCCCAAAGAAAATACTCCATGTTTTTATGGATGCCTGGAGCAAAAGAGGGAAGAGAAAGGAAAAGAAAAGAAAAAAAAAAAAAAAACCCCGAAAACATAGCACAAAAGCTTTCCTTGTTCTTCTAATGTTTCTTAGACAAATTGTACGCTAGAGAAAGCTACAGCTGAGGATTTCACGGGGGTGTTAAACACGTCTTAAGTCCCATGAGAGGGGAGCCATGCATTCCCTGTAGTATTCACTGTGCTAAGCTTACTCAGCTTTCCTGAAAGATAATCTAACAGAGCAGTCAGAAAGAAAAAGCACAGACCAAGGTTACTTGCTCTTAGCTGCTTATACACCATTTCTTTCCTGCCCAGGAAAGAAAGCAAATAAAAATGTTCTTGGGACCAGTTCTCATGAAGTCTGGTATTCTGCCCTGCACAGACAGGCCAAGCATCCAAAGACCAATTCAATAAATTAAATTCAGGCAATATATTCCTAAAACGTTGTTCTATGCCACAGACACGTATACTCCAAGAAGACTAGATTTCTTGTCTTCAAGGAACACTCGATCTCAGAACAAAACAACACAAGCAGATACAAACCAGATTAATGTGAACAAATAGCTAAGCAAAAAAACTCAGGATTAGCTTTATAAATGAAAGAAAAAGACGGTAAGTGCAAATGCTACTACCATAAACAATGCAGAATAAACAACTCAGTATGTGCACATTTCAAATGGGAAGAACAGGAGGACACGTATCGTGATGGGTCTGACTAATCTCACACAGACTATCAGGGGTCCACTCATGCTCTAATGACTCCCAGTGTATCTTGTTAGAAGGAGATGCCATTTATTAATACTTGCATTTTACTCCTTAAGTTTTTCAACGATTTATACACAAATCTGAGGTATTTCAAGACATGTGACACTCAAAGACCAGACTGACTTCAAAACTCTCAAGCATTGATGATGGGCAATAAAGACCATGATGAGTATCATTTAGATGGCTGTAATGGAATATAAAAACCACAGGCAATAAACAGTACTCACTCATGAGATAAAAGCAATTATATTGATCATATCTATGTGCATTAAATACTAACATCAGATGTTAATTAACCCAAAGTCCTGAATAAAAAATTAAATATGAAATAAGGAAGAAAATCCATACTGACTTATAGAACAAAAATGAAATACATATCACCTGATTTTAGGAGAATATCAATTGACGTAATATCAGGCCAACCATGTATCTTTTATAATAAATGCTCTTTTAACTGACTTCTATTCAACTGACAAGCCAAATCAACTGATGGTCCTCATTTCCTTTGTGAAACATAGTGATTGATTCATAGCCAATGAATGCTGCTTTATAAGGCATCAATGCATTATACACTAAGAGTAAACGGTTTGTTTCCATACCTGTTTCCAATAGTTATAGCCAATATTTAACTACATATCATGTAAAACAGTGAGGGTAAAAGGAAAGTGAGATATTACTTCCATAAGAATTAAGCTGGGGACTTCCCTGGCTGCTCAGTGGTAAAGAAGCCGCCTGCCAGTGCAGGAGACACTGGTTCAATCCCTGGTCCAGGAGGATCTCACAGGCTGCAGAGCAGCCAAGCCCGTGCACCACAACTGTTGAGCCTGTGCTCTAGAGCCAGGGAACCACAACCACTGAGGCCACGCCCTGCAGCTACTGAAACCTGTGTGCCTAGAGCCTGTGCTCCACAACTAGAGAAGCCATCACAATGAGAAGCCTGTGTACAACTAGTGAGCAGTCCCCACTCGCTGCAACTAGAGAAAAGCGTGTGCAGCAACGAAGACCCAGCAAGCCAAAACTAAATAAATATTAATAAATAACTAAATAGTTTAAAAATTAAGCTGAACACAGTAAAGGGGGGTTCCTTAAAAAGAAAAAAAAAAACTGTTCTGGCATAAATGTGAGACAATCCTAAAAGACTGGAAGGAGGAACCAAAAAGGATTTTGCACTCAAGATTACTCACATATGTCTAAGTTATTTCAACAGTTTTAGGAAACCCTCATAGACAACTGTGGTCAATGCATTATGGATGTGGTTTATTCAAGGAAGAAGAGTTGGAATGCAAATCAGTGGAACCATTCTCTAACAGCTCTCACTGAACATTTTAAACTTCTGAGGATCTTCAGATCAATTTAATCAGAATCTCTAGGGTTGATACCTGGACATCAATGTTTCTTTTTCAAAGCTCCCCCAGTGGTTCCAATGTGCAGCCAATGCAAACAAGGATCTACATAAAAAGATTGGTTAGAGGGAGTATTGTCTTACCATAAAATACTATGTTAAAGTATACGCTTTTTTTCTTTTAATGGTTTCAAGCTTTAGCAGTTTCTGTTTTGTAACTGCACTATGGGACTGATGATCTCAGGAATATGTATTCTACCAAAGAACAAAATATGTAAGCTGATTTACTTTGGCCTAACAAGTAAAATGAATGGGATTTAAATACTCTTCCTCACAAAGATCCATGGGTAGGATCCATCAGTTTCAGAGGTTGAAACATCACTTCCATAATTTCAGGGAAGCTCTTCAGTCCTCCCTATGTAAAATTGATCTATCCTACACTTTCTATAATATTATGACATCCTGCAACTACTCTAAGTATATATAATCACATTCTAGAAAAGCAGAGGAGTCAGTAAGTTTAAAAAATTGGGGGGGGGGTGTTACCTTGGGGAAGAAGGAGCTGGAGAGAAACTTAGTTTCAATGTGTATAGCAAAACCCTCTGATTTAAGAAGCCAAATTCATAAATTCACTTTCATTTATTCATGCAAAAAGCATACAGTAAACAACCGCTCTATACATATGGCTACTCTAAGTACTCTACGGTGAAGATCGCCCAGTCCTGTCCGACTCTTTGCGACCTCATGGACTGTAGCCTACCAGGCTCCTCTGTCCATGGGATTTTCCAGGCAATAGTACTGGAGTGTATTGCCATTTCCTTCTCCAAGGACCTTCCCAACCCAGGGATCGAACCTAGGTCTCCCACTTTGTAGACAGACGCTTAACTGTCTGAGCCAAGTACTCCAAAACAATGTAAAAACAAAACAAAAATATCATCTGAAAAATAAAGCCAATATGAGTCCATATACAATCCTTCTTCTGATACAACAGTAAAGCACAGTCTGTCAACAGGGAGCTGTTGGCGCCTGCTGAAGAGGACGCTTACTTGCACTAGGTGCCACTCAAGGGCAAAACCACCAATGAAAGTCACATTTGATGTATCATCTACACTTCAATTCCAAGTGGCTCAATTGCAAGCTATAGTCCTCCTACTCATCAAATAATCTGGAATCAGGCTTTTGGTTTAGATTAGCTGCATCTTTTATTTCCAAAGCACACCAGAAATAACATAGTCTTCAAATTTAACATTTGAAATGGGTTCTACTTACCTCCTTAAAGCAACTGTAATTGAAATCCTTCCACTGGAAAGGAAGCCCGTGGAACTTTTGAGCAGTTGTTCATCCTTAAGCATCTACGAATAGTCTTTCCATTATACTCAGTCCACTCTAATGATGGAAAAAAATTTACAGCGCAACCTGGTGTAAACATCAAGTTCTTCTCATGTCAAACAACAGGTTTTCCTCTAGCAAACAACAAACAAGGGCAGAGGAGATAGGTTCTGTCTGGTTCAAATTCTAAGGTCTTTCAAGTGAGAATGCTCCATAGCTATGTATCTTCTCAAGTTTCCAAATGGTTTTGTGACACAAATTTATTGCTTCACTCTAACAAAAGTTTACTGAGATAAAAGTTTATAAAATATTAATAAGGTACAGTCATCATGATTACATAAATTTCCAAACATACTGTGTAAATAAATTTCAAATTAACTCTGAAGTTAAAGACTGAGAGTACATACTTTAAGCTTATTAGACAGATATTGTATAAGGTTATAAGCAAGGCTGGCAAATATGGTCAAACAATACTTATTGTTCAGAGCGGCTGTTCAGAGGAACACTTCTCACTAAAGGAAAAAAAAAATCTCATTCTCTCTGCCTAATTCAATACCTCAATTGTAACTGAATATTTCAAGAAGAAAATCTATTGTTTCCTACATTATGGTCTTTCTGGCTAAAGTACTTAACTATTTTTCACTGAAGCCAATATTAATAATTCTAATCTTGTTACCAAAATGCACTGTCAAAACTTCATGGCAAAAGAAAAATATTGTAAAGACAATGTTTTTTACGGATCTAGATCTTGATAGAATAGCAATGAAGTGGGGGGGTGGAGTTTCAGGTTTGCAAGATAAGAAACAACAATGTGAATATATTCAACACTACTGAACTGTACACTTACACAATGATGAAGATGGTAAATTTTATATAATATGCTCTTTACCATCATAAAAGATTTTTTATTAAAAAACCCCCAAAACTTAGATGGATGAGCTCAATATCAGGTATAGGTAAGACAAGAAAGAATTACAGAATCTCATGATAAAAAAATAGAAATTACTAAGTCTAAACAAAAGAGAAAATATAGACTAATGGGGGAAAAAGAAAAAAAAAAAAAAAAAAAAAA